>BGNK01000586.1:151592-163616 GCA_003297005.1 Symbiodinium sp. clade A Y106 | reverse complement strand
GGGCTTTTGGAGGACCTACTCGGGAGCTTTATGATGTGGGTGGGCAGATGAATTGAGTTTAGGGTGCGGTTACACCCTGGACCTAAGCAGGTTGCAACCCATTCAAGGCAAACCTGAAAATATTGACCTTCGGGTTTGTTGGTTTTAAACGAACATGGCATGTTCCTGTCGACTTAGGGCATGTACAGGGTCTCAAGAATTAGAAGGGTCTCAAATCGCAGCCTAAAGCAGATTTTAGGGAGGCCCTGCAAAAAACGTAGGCTGCGACTACCCATAAAACCACCAAAACGTTTATAAACCCTGAATCCGAAACTCCTATAGACCCTTATCGACTAAACTCCCCGAGCCCTACCATTGCGCCTTCATCGCCTGCTCTCGGTTCGCCACGGAAAAGAGCGTAAAGGCCGTTTGCGGGGCCTTGCAAGGCCGAAGGGAAGTGGTCGTAGGGTTTAGGGTTTAGGGGTTTAGGGTTTAGGGTTTAGTGTTTTAGGGTTTAGGGGTTTAGGGTTTGCCGTAGAGTGGCGCATAAGCGGAAGTATCTTGCGACAGTGTAATTTCGAGTGCGTCGTCTTTTGGCGATTGGCCGTTGGAGCCTGATTATGGATGGCTCTTTCTTTTAACTCTCCCACCCCCACGCCGTCTAAGGNCTGCCAGGGGCTAATGACTTTAATAAGTGGGACCAGCACTGGTCTCGAAGAGAACGTGTTCCGGCACCGGGTACGACGTGGGTGCCACGGTTCCCGTGGCTGTGGAGAGGCGGGCGAGCGTGCTGGATGGTTCTGCGCCATCGAGGTCGAGGGGCTTAAGCGCCGCCCACCCACGGAGGTGGGCGGCCTAGGCCTTGAGTTTAGGGTTTTTCAGCTTGACTTTAATAGACAGTGTTTTACATACCAGCAAAATTTTATTATAATCTTATAGGGCCTAAAACCCAGGCCCTAAACCGTAGAGCCTAAACCCTAGGGCCTAAACCCTAAAGCCGAAACCGTGGGGCCTAAACCCTAGGGCCTAAACCCCAGGCCCTAAACCCTAGGGCCTAAACCCTCGGGGCCTAAACCCTAGGGCTGATCAATAGCCACGAGTTTTGATCAATAGCCACGAAGACTATAGGGTTTAAATACTAATAGGTTTAGGGTTTAGGGTTTAGGGGTTTAGGGTTTAGGGTTTAGGGGGCTTCCGTTTCAAGACTTGTAGGGCCCAAAGGGTCCAAGGTACTGTTATGGGGAATACCTTCCCAAATCATAATAGTAATTCCTGGTATAGAAACCCTACATTCTACTATATAGGTACTTTGGACCCTTTGGGAAGTTGTTTCAAGACTTGCACCTACCTTCAAGAAAGGCTTTGGGGTATTTGCAGGTTGATGGGTGGTTATACATGGGGTCATAAGTAGGATATCTACCTTAAACTACCAGACCCTACTTTTTTGTAGGTTCTTACTACAAACCCAAATATGGAATTTATAGGGACCCTACAAAAAAGTAGGTTTCGGTAGGTTAAGGTAGGGCCAAGTGGTTCAGTTAAGGTGTTGGGGTTTAGAGTTTCAGGGCTTGTAGGGTTAAGTGGTTCAGTTAAGGTTTGGGGGTTTAGGGTTTAAGGGTTTTGGGGTCTTGGGCGTTGGGTTTGGGGCGGTGTAGTGGTTTGGGGTTTAAGGTATATGGCTTTCGGATGTTTTAGGGTATGGGCAAACAAGCGATGGTGGCCATTTGCCAAGCGGATTCATACCCCAGCCAAAGCCGTAAATCCTACAAACCCCACATCCACAGTTCTTGGCCCAGTATGAATATAGTGAATCTCACAAAGTTGGAACATGGGTTTAGGATGATTAGTGCTGGGATCCCCTATACTTTACCTTAAGGGCCGGAGGAGAATGATGTTCCAACTTTCTGGCTTCTACTGTAATTGAAGCGCATTAACATGATCGAAACCGGGATCAGCTAACTGCTGAAACTCCAAACACCACCAATCAGCTCTAGGACCCACGACTGACATATATGAGTAGTTGTCAAAATTAAGGTCCCTTTTTGGGTGCCCTAAATAATAGGTGCCGTATTATAATAGGGACAAAAGGGACCATAATTTTGACAACCACCCATATAGAACATCTTCACGCAAAGCGCTTGGAAAACACTGAAACCCAAAAAACAAACCCTAAACCCTTTATAAATCTTAAACCCAAGCCCGAAGCCCTGGACCCTGAACCCGTTAGAACAAGCCTGGATAACTCCGATTGTAACCTCCAGCACCCCAAGCCCTGGAGACAGCATCTGAAAACACCAAAACCGCAGCGTTTAGGAGGTCGGGGTGTCGGGCTTGGGATTTAGGGCTGAGTGGTTAGAGTTTAGAAATCAGGGTTTAGGTTTAGGGTTCCCCAAAGCCTCAACCTTCACACCCGACCCCGTTTCATCACGACTACATAATAGCCCCCTAAACCCTAAACCCTAAACCCAACCCTAAACCCTAAACCGTCATAATAGCCTAACCCCAACCCTGAAGGAACCCCAAACTCCGAAACCTCCAAGCACTACCTGAATCCTTTGCATAACACCTAATCACTGAACCCGAAACCCCTTAACTCCCCAGACCTAAACGCTAAACCCTAAAACCCTAAACCCTAAAACCCTGAACCCGCAACCCCTTAACCCCCCATACCCTAAACGCTAAACCCTAAAACCCTAAACCCTAAAACCCTGAACCCGAAACCCCTTAACCCCCCATACCCTAAACTTTAAACCCTGAAACCCTGAACCCGAAACCCCTCAAAACACCCTTAAAACCCCCTTAAAACCCTCTTAAAACCCCCTTAAAACCCCCTTAAACTCCCTTAAAACTCCCAAAAAACCCACCTTAAAAACCCTCTGAAAACCCCTTTAAACTCCTTTAAAACTCCCTTAAAACCCCCTTAAAACCCGCTTAAAACCCCCTTAAAACCCCTTCAAACCAACAGCTCAAAACACCGGTGGAGCCTTGGGAGGGCCATCCGCCTTTCCCGAAAGGGTGCCGATGAGCTGATTTTGAATGGCCTGGCTAAGTGCAGGGCCTGTAGAAGGTTGGGTTTTAGGGTTTAGGGGCTTAGGGTTAGGATTAAGGTCCGGGAGCGGGAGCGAAAGAACAGGGGGATATTTGGGGTTTAGGGGCTTAGGGTTAGGGTGGATCCGGGAGTGCAAGAACGAGGGGACATTTGGGGCTTAGGGGCTTCGGGTTAGGGTTTAGGGGGGGTGAGGATCCGACAGCTTAAGAACAGGGGGATATTTGGGGTTTAGAGGCTTCGGGTTAGGGTTTAGGAGGGTTAGGGTCCGGGGATATTTAGGGTTTTGGGGGCTTCGGGTTTTAGGGGCTTAGGGTTAGGATCCGGGAGCTCAAGAACTGGATTTTTGGGGTTTGGGGCTCGGGTAAGGAGTTTAGGGTTAAGGTCCGGGAGCTCAAAAACAGATATATTTGGGGTTTAGGGGCTTAGGGCTTTCGTGCCTCCATTCGGGCGCAGTACCGTCCCGAGATCTTCCAGCCCAATTCCATGAGGACCCCGATACCTACAAAGTGCATATAATGAGGCCTTAAAGGGATTCCTTTATAGGTACTTTAAGGCTCAGGAATATACCATATAGTTAACCAAGAGGGTCCACAAACAAAAGTCGCATTAGGAAATTAGGTCCCCGCAACCATTATGAGGATGGTCTTTTGGGGCCTCATTCCATAATGGTAGTATATATGGACCCTCTGGGAAACTTGAACAAACAAAACGAGAGGAGTCCAGGATAGTGAATCTCGCAAACTACATGAATCGCAGTTGTGGCAACCTGGCAGTGCATAGCACTTATGGGAACATACAAGCCCTAAAGAAGCACAACGACTCGAACAAGTTGTTGCCTTGCAGGGATTTCCAATCGGCGACTGCAAACTCCAAACCCACCCATGCCCCCTCAACGCAAACCCCGAAGCCTGGAGAAATCATCGCTCGAAGCACCTGTAGGCCTTAAAGCAGGAACCGTAAGAACTTACCTACGCCCAAGGGCCTCTCGCTTCTTCTCAAGCTTTGAAGCCTTCTTGGCCTTCTCCTCTCTCACTGTAACGGGAGCTGGGTGCTCAGGATTTCCGGTCTTGATACGTCGGATTCAAGGTTTCTAGGGTTTCGTTTCTGGGCATTAGGATCGCATCTTGAACTTGCCTCGTGAAGAGAAGGGTATCGCGGCACTCTGGCCAGAGTTTACAGTATATGTTAGAACTCGATCTTAAGGATGTTAGGTTTAGAGTTTATAAGGGCCTTGGGCCTGATATTTAGGGCTTCTTGGGTCCAGGGGTCAAGGGGTGTGGGCCTCAGGCTTCAGCGTGCAGGGCCACTGATCCGCGCAACCCGCGAATCGTGATTTTCTCGCGGCTAAGCCCCAACATTAGGCCTCCCCTAAACCCCTAAACCCTAAACCCCTAAACCCTAAACCCCTAAACCCTAAACCCTAAACCCTAAACCCCTAAACCCTAAACCCTAAACCCCTAAACCCTAAACCCCTAAACCCTAAACCCAAAACCCTAAACCCTAAACCCCAAACCCTAAACCCCTAAACCGACCCTCAGGGTCTGTGAGTCCTCAAGGAATATACCTTAAAAATTGTAGTAGGATCCCTATAATGTGATTTAAGGTATATTCCTTAATTAAGGGATATTGGAGTCTAAACCCTATAGATCCCTTATAGGAACCCTTAAAGCAACCCTTACAGATCCCTTTAAAGGGATCCTAGGAGTCTCTGGGAACCCTAAACACCTAAACCCTAAACCCCAAACCCTAAACCCTAAACCCTAAACCCTAAACCCCTAAACCCTAAACCCCTGAACCCTAAACCCCAAACCCTAAACCCCAAACCCCAAACCCTAAACCCTAAACCCCTAAACCCTAAACCCCTAAACCCCTAAACCCCCAAACCCTAAACCCCTAAACCGGCCCTCAGGGTCTGTCAGGCCTCGGCTTCCTTGATGATCTGCGCGATGGGCTTCGGAGGAGCCCCGGGCTCGGCTCCGGCTTGGCTATCCTCGTACCTCGGCTTTAAGGCTTCCTTTTTTGGGGGGTCCTGTAAAGGGATCCTATTTAAGGGTCCCTTTATAAGGGCTCCTTTAAAGGGATCTAGAGGATTTACGGTTAAGGGTTAAGGTTTTAGGCTTGAAGGATTTAGGTTTAGGGTTTAGAGTTTAAGGGTTTAGGGCTTAGGGTTTAGGGTTGGGGGTTTAAGGCACATTAGAACCCTTTGCAAAATACAGACAGGCATTAACCAAGGACTTGCGAAGTAGCATGTTGGAGAATGTGTAGAGTGTAGAGGGCTATGCTAGGGCAGCTGTAAAAGCTCAGAAATGCAAAGCACTTATAAAAAGAGGGTTCAAGATGAACCAGGGAGTTTAGGTTTTCGATCTACGCCTTTAGAAAGTAGAGTCAAGTACGGGGCGGTGGGTTTCGAGTCTCAAGGATCGAGGGTTTAGGGTCTTCCTGGACCCTAAATAGCCTGCCTTTCTCCAGGAATCATATACAGTAGAAGCCAGAAAGTTGGAACATCATTCTCCTCATGCCCTTAAGGAAAATTATAAGGGATCCTAGAACTTTCTGGTTCTACTATAAGGAATTCACACTAAAGCACCCTTAAACGGCAGATTCTTTGGAGTCAAGGTAAGCTTCAGGCTCTGAGTTCATGGCATTTCTGGGTCAGGGCGTAGGCAACAGATGGCTTTGAGATTCACAGTTACTACCCTAAGGCTCCTAAGAGGGTCTTGGGCTTTCCGGGGGAGGGTTACGGCTTTGGGGGCTAGAGTCCGGGATCGCACTACAAGGGTCCAGGAGCCTTAAGGTAAGGTTTCGCGGTCAAGGATTTGCCTTGGCACTGCCCTTTTCGGAGCTCTGGTTTCGGCGGGCGAATCAAACCCAAAGGCTCCATGTACCTTTATAATAGATACTTAGGCCTGAAAAGGCGTCCCTATATGGGTACTTTAAGGCCTAAGTATATACTACATGGGTACATGGAGCCTTAAGGAAAGGAGTTCTTGCTTGTGTTGGTGTCTTTGTGTCCAAGTTAACCGTAAACCCTACGGGCCTGAACCCTAATGTAGGAACCTGATTAAGAAACCTTGGGCCTTTATTAGGGTTCCTTATATGAATCCTACTATTTTGGGGTTATAGGCCCAGGGTTTCTTAATCAGGTTCCTACATTAANCTGAACCCTAATGTAGGAACCTGATTAAGAAACCTTGGGCCTTTATTAGGGTTCCTTATATGAATCCTACTATTTTGGGGTTATAGGCCCAGGGTTTCTTAATCAGGTTCCTACATTAACACCGAAACGCCAGAATCCTAAACCCTAGAACCCTAAACCGCAAAAATCTAAAAGCTCTACATACGGCTCAAGGACCAGCATGCAAATCCCTCGGCAAGCCGCAGCTTCCGCGCTTTCTCCACGAAGCCGGCATAAGCGTCGGAGGCCTGATTAGGCTAGGTTTGTTTTAGGGTTTGAGGCCTGACGGTCTCTGGGCTTTGAGGTTTGAGGTGTCGGGTTTTTGGTTGAGGAGGTTTAGGGGTTTGGGGCTTGGGGTTTAGGGCTGAGGGCTCCTAGCATTAATTTATAAGGGTTTAGTTTAGGATTTAGGACTTAAACCCTAAACCCTAAAGCCAGCTACCCAATATTTCCAGGTCCCCTGAAAAGAGGTGGGCCTTGAAGGCCACGATCTCTTTGGTGTAGCGCTCCGTATCCTCTCGGCCCTTCCTTTGTAGACGTGGTGCTTTCTTTAATGGTTCTACACAGTGGTTCTACACTACACTCCGGTTCTATACCAAATCCCTCTAAATCCCTATAAACCCCAAACCCCTAAACCCTAAACCGAGGAATTCGCTTGAGTTACATAAGAATTGCAAGGGCTCTCTAAGGCTCTACAAACACCGCTAAGGGTTCGATGCAGGTTCAATAAAAAGAGGTCCTTTGAAGGCTCTATGACTGTATGGCTCCAGGCACCGATATTGCAGCCTTATATAGTATCTATATATATGTATGTATATCTTGATATATACATATATATATATATAATACATAGAGAGAGACAGAGAGGGAGAGAAAGAGAAAGAGAGAGAGAGAGAGAAAGGACACCTTTTCGGGCCAAAGTGCATGCTGTATAGGTATATGGAGCCCTAGGGTGAAGGTTTCACGCGGGTTCAATCATGGCTCAGTAAGCGTTCTACAGCGGCTTCTACGGGTTCCATAAGGTCCCAGGAATGAGAAATGGGTCTATCAACCCTAAAACCCTAAGGGTCTAAGTACCTAATAATCATATACTCTCCAAAATAGTAACCTACATAACTACTATCCTAAACCCAAATACCCGATTACAGGAAGGAACCCGGCACTGGCTTAACGGATATCAGCGGCGTCGGTGTTAAGGTAATTTGGGAGTTTCCGAAAATAGGGGACCCAAATACAGCCCTAAATAGTAGGATCCTCATTATAAGGGCCCCAAATGAAGGTACCCCTAATTTTTGGAAACTCCCGTTTAGGTTTGGGGTTCGGAGGTTGGGTAGGTGTTTAGTTTACGACTTAGGGGTTACAGGGTTCAGGGTTTTGGATACTGATTCTAGGGGCGTGGCTGCTGAATTGTGGTCCTGTATTCGTACAAACCGACATGATGGTGCAAAGTTTAAGACGTCCTTAGTCGAGGACTCTAAAACACCGCTTGGTCCGAGCATCGAGATGTACGGAGCTTTCTGACCGTCTGGAAGAGCCGCCCATTCAGCGACGACTGTCTTCATGATCACCTCCAGTAGAATTAGAGGTCGAAGTCGAAAGCTAAGGAGTTTGGAGGGCCGTGGAGAGAAAGGCTGCCATGGCTTAGGCCGAAAGGATCTCTCAAGCTCCAAACCCGCAACAGTCAAAAGAGTCGGCCGAATCTCAATTGCGTCCATGTACCCGAATATTAAATACTTCGCCGAAGTACCTACATAGAGACTTGACTACTTGAAACTTGAAGGCCAAAATATGTACTAGTTGGGCACATGGACCTTTGGGCGAACTTTCAACCTCGACATCCGAAATGCCGGCATGCTTCGAGACGTGTGGGCCTCACACCCTTGACTGTTTAGGGCTCAGGGACCCTAACCTGGCTTTCCATGCGCAGCCGGCACTTCGCCGAGAATGGATGGCTGCGTCCCTGAACCCTACAAACCCTAAAAGACTTTCCTGTTCAGCGGCTCGTGGGTTATGATTTGGGGTTTAGGGCCTATTCAGGCGGAATCTCTTGTTCTCGGAAAACCCGCGGACAGAGCTGTGATATAGAAAGCCGAGGCGTAAAAACTGGTCTAGGGATGTTTGCTGGGCGGTATGTTGTAGCACATACAAACAAAAGTGTAAACACACAAATAGACGAAACATCCCTGTACATAAACACATGTATGTAATGTATGTGTGAGTATAATATATATATATATATATACATACAGAGAGAGAGAGAGAGTATAAGAGTGAGAGAGGCACTACAAGGGCCAGGGGATAGATACCTCTATTCCGAACCTAGACTGCCGTGAGTTGGACTGATCCTCAAAAGTTGAGGGTCTCGGAGTGGAGGCATCTCGGCTTCAGGGTCCAGACCTAAATCTGGCCCCCTAAACCCTACCTTAAACCTGAAGAACCTACCTTGTTAGGGTTCCGTATTATGATTTCTTTATATAAGTCCTCAAAAAGGTAGGCTATTCCGGGTTAAGGTAAACCCTGAACCCTAAATCTGGCTCAAGGGCGTAACCCTAAGCTCTAAACCCGGCTGAGGTGTTCTAAGACGCTTCGATAAAATCTGAGGGGCAGTTTTCGAGTCTCTGTACACCCTAAGGGTGCATACGGTTGATGGACAAAATCCTGCATGACCCTGAGGACCCTAAACTATGGGAATTATGGTATATTCCTTATAATGGGTAGTGCAGGATTTTGTCCATCAACAGTATCATGTGCCCAGATTGCACATACTTTGGGCCCAAACACAGTAGATCAAAGTACCTATATATGTAGGGATTACTATACCAGGCCAAGGTAAACACTATGCGAGTACACGTACCCTAAAGTCACCAACCTTCAAACTCTCGGCAAAGGAATCGCTGGCTGCGATAAGACTCCGACTGTCACGTTGAGTTTCTTCGTCGCATCCTCCTCCTTCGCTTTTTGGCACCTGAGCTCGCACTGGTCCCAATCCGGCATCAAGCCCTCAACCCTAAACCCTCAACCCTAAACCCTCAACCCTAAACCCTAAACCCTCTCAACCTACCAACCCGCATCCAACAAATCTTGCCGCACTTTCTCCGGGGGGACCTTCTGGAGCCATGAAGCCCCATAAAACCCTAATACATGGGGTATCGGGTAGGGCAGAAAGCGTATGAGGTGTGGCTTACATACGGCTGATGGACAAAATCCTGCATTACCCATTATAAGGAATATACCATAATTCCCATAGTTTAGGGTCCTTAGGGTCATGCAGGATTTTGTCCATCAACCGTATGGAGCCTAGGGTATGGGGTTTAGGTTTCCCCTATGCTGTAAAAATCAGAACGACATTTCAACACATGGCACAGTACATAAAGAACACACCAGCAGTTCAAGTACTTAGCGGTCATCAGCAGCATTAAGGAACAAAAGCAAGAACATCTGAGAGGATGGTAATGATGATGACCATGGTGGCGATGACAATGCTCGTGATGCACACACTTGCCCGCCGCCACCAGCCACATATGTGTAACATCACCTTGAATAAACAATACTTCAATTGGGCTGCAACGGGCGCTGTGAACAACCACGATGACGACAGTGACGACAATTGCAGCGACAACGACGAAGAAGAAAACGACAACCCCCAAACGACATCAGACGATAATCCAACACGACTTTCCTCCTAGTGCGACTGCAGCTTTACGGATGTAACACACGGATTCCTCAACAACTGTGGAAACAATGGTGACGCACCCCCGTGTGTTGATGATGCAGCGAACTCAATCCGAAAAAGACATTGACATGTCAAGCAGGAAAACCATTAATTGTTGCAGTCATCAGAGCAATGTCACGAATCTGCGAGAGGCGGAAGAATGTATAGGTGTAGGTTCACGGAAAAAGACTATTTACCGCGAAAACATGAGCCCGAAGGGTTGAGGTGCCGAAAGAGACAAAACTTGAGCAGTGTAGGAAAGTGTGAACCAGCCAAACCATGTTCCCCTAAACCCTAAACCCTACCCTAAACCCTAAACCGGACGCCCTGAACCATCACGCCGGAAACCCACCTTCAACTCTCGGGCTTTAAGCTTCAATGCTAAACCTATCCAAGCCGAACAGACAGATAGCATGCAAGTTTATGTATATGTGTGCATATATCATAAAAAAGATCCATATAAAAGTATATATATATATATGTATATATATATGGGATATTCGTGCAATATGTGTGTGGAGAGTGCGAGAAGCTAGTCACACTAAGAATAAGTATTCCAATGCTGGTACGTGGTGAATACATGGCATAGAACATACCACAACATAGCATTAAGTACATCGCGGATTCCGTAAGCCCACGTAACCAATGCACAAGCAGGCCAGACAAGCCACCCTAAACCCTATTGTAAACCCGAAACCCTCAACCTACCTACAGTTAGACAAGCTACAGGGCTGGCATCCTCTCAGCTGTGAAGAGGCCCCAAGCTGCAAGAGTGTTGATGGCTTAAGCTTTCGAGGGTTTGAAGGTTTAGCGGTTTAGGAGTTTAGGGCTTAGGATTTTGGGTTTAGGTGTTCAGGCTTTAGGAGTTTTAGGAGTTAAGGGTTTAGGAGTTTAGTGTTCAGGTTTGAAGTTTGATTTTCTTTTGGGGCTTCGGGATGTAGAGGTTTGAGTTCGAAGGTTTAAAAGCTGCAGCATGCTACAGCACTTTTGGTGAGGGATTTGCTGTTCAGGGCTTGTGAAGTATATAAGTCCCTACAAAGGTAGCCTATTTGGGGTTCAGGTACAACTCAGGAGGCAGGGTTTAGGGCTGTCGGGGCTTCTAAACTTTAGGGGCATGGGGCGTTTGGCCGCTCCGACTGCTTCGTGTTTAGGGTGGAGGGTCTCGTTACATTCACATGATGCAGGTGCTTAGCCCTGCCACGATTTACATGATCAGGGTTTCCCCTGAAAAACGAAACTCCAAAGTAGGCCTCACTTGTATTCCTAAGGAGTGACACTTGTATTCCTGGGGTGACATATGCAAGCACTACAATCCCTAGTACTAACTAGTATAAGCCCTACCTCAGGGCTCGACATGGTTGAAGGTTGGGGGGGTCGAGGGTTCTGAGAGCTCGCAGTCACCTTACGGCCGTATACCCTGCGGTGAGGGTTGAAGATGGCTTAAGCTTTTTGGGGTACGGCTGATGGACAAAATCCTGCATTACCCATTATAAGGAATATACCATAATTCCCATAGTTTAGGGTCCTTAGGGTCATGCAGGATTTTTTCCATCAGCCGTATCTCGGTGCATCCGATTTGTTTGCTTGGCTGGGGGCTTTTGGCCATGCTTGCAGCACTGTGTGATATTCTTTCAAGCCAAAACTGGGCTTTGAAGTAACCAGGGAGAAAAAAGTATAGACTTTTATTTCCTTAAAGGAACAGGTACCAAACAAAAAGTATTCAAGTATGGTACTCCAGAACCCAGAAAATACATGGGCGCTGTTCAATATTATTGTTCCTGAGGTTGACCTAAATGCGGCAGTAGTTGCGTGACGCCTCTTGTGGAAGAGAGAAACACTACCACTACAGAATTCCATGTTTTAACTTCTNGGCAGTAGTTGCGTGACGCCTCTTGTGGAAGAGAGAAACACTACCACTACAGAATTCCATGTTTTAACTTCTCGATTGCAAATCTCTGAAGTGTTGCTAGCGCGGGCCACATGTGCGGGATGTGCAAGGCTGGCCCAAGGCTAGTCCTGATGATTGGAAATGTCGGAAAGGCCCCCGACCCGTGAAGTAAAGGAGTAGGACATAAGCATAATTTCACGAAGCACGCTCTATTGCACACG
>BGNK01000586.1:0-151587 GCA_003297005.1 Symbiodinium sp. clade A Y106 | reverse complement strand
GCAGCCAATCATGCTTGCCATGTGCCTTGAAGTAGGCGTCACGGCCAGCACTTCGCAGGGGTTGGCGCTCAGCTGACGTCAACATGGTTCAGTAGACTAGTGTAGATGAGCTGGATGGGTTAGGCATGAGAAGTGAAAAGTTTCCTAGCGCGCTGCTAGCGCGGAGCTAGCGCGCGCCTAGCGCGGATTGCCCATGTTAGCACACATTTTTTTCCTCAGCTGTGATGGCAATGATACATGATGCGTATGCGAATGAAAAGAACGCTGTTACTTGCGAGGAAAGAAGCTTCTTCAAGCAATGCGCGATTGACATCGTAGTTCGCAGGAGGTTANGCTGCAGCAGTAGCAGTTGCTGTGGAAATAACAGCAGCAGTAGGAGTGGGAGTGGGAGTGGGAGTAGGAGCAGGAGTAGAAGTAGGAGCTCAGAGTAAGAGTAGGAGTAACTAGGGATATAGAAGTATAGAAGGAGTAAATGGTGTACGAACTTATCATATACTCTAAGCTAGTAATTAAATAAATCACGAACCACTTGCTATCTAGATCCCTAGCGCCAGGCTAGCGCTGTTCTAGNGATAAAGGAGCCCTAGTTGCGTGACGCCTCTTGTTGTAAATAAAAATATAGACCCCAACAATCAAATAGGTTGTTTTGTATAAACTTCGCGACAAGGTATTTTGACCGCTGCCCATATGTATTATTATTGTTGTTAAACCACTTACAATTACCATTATTGTCATTACTATTATTAATAATATTATTATTATTATTGCTATTGTTATTGTTATTAATATTGCTAGTATTATATATATGGTTGTGATTATTATCATTGTAATTCTTATTCTTGTCTCTCTTCTTATACCAGCGCCCTGCTGCAGCGCTTTCGCCGCCCAGGCCCAGGCAGCAGGAGGCGCAGAGAGCACCGGGTCTGAGGACAGGGCCTGGCGAAAGGCACCATTTAAGAATCAGGATGAACCAGGCAGGCTGGGTAGAGGGAGTAGAGGGTTTGAAAGGTGTTCTGTTTGGGAAACATTTAAATTTACAATAATCCCAAAGTTAGCTCAACACCCCGAGATGCCTCCAGTCTTGGTGGGCTTATGCATGCACCAACTGGAATATTGTGGATCTTGGCTCTCGCAGCCGCGTCGTCCCATAGTAAAACTGTTGTGCCAATTCAAGCCCGCGAAGTTTGGTGCGATGTGTCGATGTAGCAGGCCAGCTTTCCTGTTACATCTCGAACCCCTGTTTGGAAACCAGCGGTTGACTACCAACATAGAGCCTTGCGGAAAATTTGCCCAACAACCTTCGCATCAGACGGTCAGCCAAAAAAAAGAACACATGCCCCTAAACTCGAACACCCTAAAACCCATCTGTTGCCCTATCGGGCTGGCACCTGCAGAGCAGCCTCCAGCGCCCGGCGGTCCGTGCGCACCTTTGTTACGTTGAAGAGAAGAGCCGTAGAAACGTGGATGTTTACGAAATCAATCTACATCTTGAGGTCGCCTCTCTGGGGTTTCGAAGGTTGTCACGGTCTGAAGTGTTGGGTTTTCGCCGGCAGTGGGAAAGTCTCTATAGTTTCTATAGGCTTTATGTACACATGCATGTCCCTAGGACCCCCTGATGTGATCTCCCTGAGAGGCACGAGAATTCCCAGGGCCAAGAGTGCCTCGCTCTCGAAGGCACTGAGGGCCTTCGGACTGGCCTGCAAGCCAGCAGGCAGGCCAGATTGTGCAGGCGTTCGGGCAGGCATCATTTGTTTTAGCCCTGGGCGCCTGTAGGTTTAAGGAAGAGAAGAGCATCACCGCCGAATCGAAGGCCACTCGGGGCTGCCTGAGCCTTGGAACTTTGGGGAAGGCCCCACAAGCAAGAAGATCAGACTTGATAAGACGATGCTTGGCTCAGCCGTATAGCACCAACTGTGCCGAAGAGCCAGGCCAAAGCACACTTCAGAGCTGTGCGCTCCCTCTCTGGCAGGTCTGCAGTAGTCACCTGGATTCGAACAAGGCAGGAAGCCCCTGGGGCTCCAAAAGCCGCAAATTGGGACACGCGCCCTCCCCCCACCACCCCCCTTACCTCCAGTCCGTTTTCAGGAGCCTGCGGCATGCGTTCTCTCTGCACCTGGAAACACCTGGCCTTCCAGTGCCGGAGGCTGGACAGAACTTGTGGGAAGGTGGTCCCCTTGACCCTGCAGCTCGTCAGGCAACTTATCACCTCGGCTTTCAGGCATGTCCAATGGCATGTCCAATGGAGGACGGAAGGCGCGCCAGGATGTTCCAGCTTCTGGACATTTCGCCGAAGCAGTACGATATATAATATAGAATTATGTAGGGTGTTGGGCCGTTTTTGCTCTTGTGACGGGTTAGGCTGAATCTATTGTGACCGTAGCAAACCGCCGGCTCTCACTTTTCTCAAAATCTCAAGTTGTCAAAGCAACAGCAAGAGCCTGTCGCTGAACCTTGCCGCCCCTGGAAAGCAACAGACCAGCCACAGCCTCAATATCCCTACAAGTCTTGAGGGTTGTAATGCTGCTCTCGAGTCTTGCTCTGCACAAGTGGAGCAACGTCGGCGAATCCGGGCCTGACTCTTGGTTTGCATGACCATGTGTTGCGGCAAGCAGCCTGTTCACGGCTAAGCTTGTCAGGAGAGGCCCAGGCATCGAAGTCGCCTGGGTCGCACAGGCCACCACGTGACATGCTGCTTTGGATCGCCAGCAAGCCCCCCCTAACTGCCCTAACTTATCAACACGAATCCCTACCGACGTTTTGGGTTCTGAGCCCTTCAGACCCCAAGCTGTAAACTCAAAAGCTGCCCCATCGACCACACACCCCGCCGATGCCACAAAGCGCTTTCAAAGCCCAGGCTCAAGCGAGAGGACTTCGCTTCAGCCGCCGCAAGGCCCTGGCCAGACCCCCCAGCCGCTCTCCTTTCGGCGTACAGCATCAGGTTGGGATTGAAACATTGGGGTTCAGGACTTTTACGGCCTGAGGGTTCGGGTTCTTCTGAAAGGTTTTTTATTTTTTTTGGGGGGGGGTGGGCCTAGGGTTCAAGGCTGGTCCGAAATGCTGCAAGTGCGTATATGTTGTGGCATATCAAGTCGAGGTGCCCGGCAGCTGCCACCACTCAGGGCTCTTTCTCTTCAGCCTTGCAGCTCATGGGGAGGCTTCGAGGGGTGGCCGGCCGCCTTTCTCCTCTTCTTGTTGGGTCTATGCTGTTGATGCAGGATTGCTCTGCATGCTGGTGAGCGCCCCTTCTTCTCAGTAGTTTCTTTGCCTGCCCAACAAATTCTACCAAGACTTCGCCAAGCGTCAGAGCGACCAGCAACCTGAGCTGGGCGCCATACCTTTCAAGGGGAGTCAGAGGTGAAAGGTTCTCAAGGCCTGGTCTGTGATGGGTTGCCACGAGATTGCTGAAACTTTCGGAGTTCCTTGGCCCAGCAGAAAGACCTGCAGAGCTCTAAGGATCTCCATGATCTCCCAGCGAATCTCTGAGCCGACGCACTTGCAGCATCCTATCTCAAACAGCTGCCAGCTCTCAACTCGACTTTGGCCGAGGCCCGGGGCAAGTTCGGCCAAGGTGCTCCTGAGAGTCCTGTGCATCTTTCCCAATCCTGGGACACAGGCGGAGAGCAGGGAATGGATCCGTGGACCGTGGATGGGCTTTCGGGAAATAACCTGAACCAAGGCTCCCATCCAGCAGCACTTCCGCCAGCTCCTTTGCCTCTGACTCCATGTCGGAGAGATCTAGCTGGAAGTGGTCCAGGAGAGCCAACTCAACCTTTGGCGACGGCTCGTGCCGAGGAAACTATGCGCTCTTCGTCCGATCGCCGTGTGTCTGTGTGAGGTTTCATGTGCGAATCAGCACAAACCCAAAGACAGTCTCTGCGATCCGAGGGACGCCCTGGATGTCGTGATACCGGCGTGTCCGGCGAAAGAGCCGTCGCAGGTGAGTCAGAACAGCCTGGCGTCCTCCAGGGATGTGCTCGCAAGCCAGGCCGCCGCCTTCAAGTCAAAGTACTAAGGATCACACACGGCAAGCGCTTCTACTGTGTGAGTTTGACGGAGCTTGTGTTTATGTTGCAAAGGTCGGGTTGCCGCGTTTGTTTTCCGATCCTTCCGAAAGGCTCTTGCTGGTCAGTTGAGTTGGGACGTGCAATGCAACTTCCGATGCCTTCCCTCCCGAAGATTGTGCACAGGCATGCATGCTTCGTCTGTGCCCCAGGCCCTAACAGCGCCCCAGCAAAGAAAGCACATCCAAGTCCAAGGGGCATCGAGCCAGCACCACCAAGCACTTCTGGTTCGGATACAGCGGCCGGCGCTGGAAGTTTCCAGGGTCTGGGCCGATACCTCAGGCTGCAGCCTCCGAGCCTCCGAGCCTCCGAGCCCTGAGACAAGAGCAGAACCAAGGCAAGCAGCAGTCTGCGAAGGCCAGGCCAGCAAGGGGAGCTCTCCTCGTGGCCTTGCAGTCGCTTGCAGTATATGTCGCTAAGCTGTCGCTAGTCAGCTGCTCTCAGACCTTCGGAACTTCGCTTAGATTCGCTCCTGGCCAGGGCTGCCAGCGTGGCAGAGCAAGGCCCCGCCCTTCATCTGTCTCCTGTGTTTGCTGTTTGCGGCGTCGCTGCTCTACTTTGGCTGAAACGAAGCTCTGGCTCTGCGGCTCCTGCGATCGGCCCTTGCCGAGGTGTTCCTCAGATGCAAGCTGCGAACTCTCTGACTCTGCCGGAGCTGAGAGCTGGAAAGGATGAGAGAGAGAGGCGTTCGTCCTCCGAAACGGCGCGGCACCAGCGGAATTCGGCCACGCTCCGTATAGCAACAGACACGCATAAAGAACGAGCATGTCTTCTGTCGTGAAGTACTTCCGTTCTATTCTAGTCGTGAAGCCAGATTCTTCCGTCACTGCTGATCAGGGAAGGGTCTGACAAAGAACGTCGTAGCTGGCTGCCTTGAAACCTCAGTCAAAAGATGGTCTGTCACAAGTTGGCCGGACCAGTGAGAAAGTAGCAGGCTGCGGAACTCCAATTTTTGTAAGAAGAACCTGCTGGGCTCAACTGAAAGGAAACGAAAAGGGGAGTCAATGATGCAGCAAGGATACAGTATTTTGAAGCTGCTGCAACCCTGATTTCCCGTCCACCAGGTTCGGGATTGTTCCAAATCATTGACACCATTATACATCGTGATACAATGTTTCATATATTCAATATATTCTCATGCATGATTACTATATCACCACACCAGGGAGCGGCCCAGATCCCAAGCGGCAGACACTGGCGACGCGCGAAGTGTCAGCAGCCGGCGGAGACAGGCCACGCCCTCCTTGAGGTCTTGGGTTTAGGATTTAAGCTGTAGGGCTGAGGGTTCAGGGTGGGATCTCTTTCCTGCCTGATGGTCGTTTTGGGTCATTGTCCGACTTGCCTGCCCTTTTCCCGCTCTGGTTGTCGTTTGAAGCTGGGCCCTCGAGGTTTGCTGAAACCCCGATGACAGTCACAGTAAGCAGGCTGCTAAATCATGTACGCCATCCCGAGTCCCTAGCTATAGGCTCCTTGAAGGTCTTTCCCGAGGCACGTCTTGCCCAAGTCGCGAAGAGTTCGTCCTCGCCGTTGCGGGAGGTCAGGTACGAAGCGAGGATCCTTGGCAAAACTACTCAAAAGTGGCTCAAGTGGCTCCACATGCACTTGCAACTGGCTGAGAATGCTACTGAGGAGCAGGGTGCTTGCTAAGGCCCTCCAGGCATCCAGAGGAGGCACCTCTCGCCGAGGCTCCTTGCCAGACCCCGTTCTCAGATAGATCGGCAACGTCCAAGCCAAGAGCCAAAGAGCACACGACGACATGAGTTGGGGGTTTTGGCCGAAAGCGCACTGTCCTCTGGAGGACACGGCAGCGACGCCGAAGAACACCGGAGCCTTTGGGATTCGGACATAGGAATGGGTCCACTTGCTCACCGGTTTGGAGCAAAGTGCGTCAGTGTATCTTTGCGAAAACAATCCAAGGCAAGAAGATTTGAGCGTAGGCAAGCTCGAGTCTGCACACAGAAAGAATTTGATGATGTTCAGCTCAGTAAGCGATTCTGGCTGAAAAGCCCTTTGAGCCACCGTGGCCAATTCTTTGTGGCCCCGCTCGAAGGACTCAGCAGCGCATAGTGTCCTGAGAGCACAGAGAGCACAGCCGCTCCAGGCATGGCCCTGGGCCCTGCAGCTCTTCCAATCAGATCAAAGCTTCGGAGGCCAACATCCAGCTCTTCTACCAGCTTCGCCATGGCTCCACCCAGGCGAACATGAAAATGGCTCAGCGTCGCAAGGCTTGGGATGGCTTGCGGTTTGTAGTGCTTCGGACCGGATCTTCGGCATGGAGCCTCGTTGAAGGGTTCAGCTACGAAGCCTCTCCCTCGCTGCTATGGAGCACTTTGTCGAAACGGGAGACATCATCTTCTGATACAAGCAAGTAAGCAAGCGCTACGGGGGAGATCCTTCCGTTGCTTCCCATGTGATTCCGTCAACCGGGCCGGGCACGTCAGGCGAGGGGTCATCGACAGCTGCCTCGGAGCAAGCCACACAGCGACATGTGTCTTTCATAGCATTGGCTAGTTACTACTCTGGGGCCGAGTAGCCAATGAGAAAGCCTCCCTGAGGGCCTGACAATAGTCTCGGGGAAGCAAGCACTTTCATGGCCTCAGGTTGAACGTCTAGACCAGGCAACTACAAGCTCGGCCCAACGTCTGCAGAGTAGTTCGTATCTTCTGGACCTGCCGTTTGAACCCATGTCGCTATCAAGACGAAACAGTCTCGATTTGCAGGAAGGTGGGACGTGAACTCACAACTCCATCAACACTTGTCGTAAGTGTGCTGACAAAGTCGGCACAAAACCTGACAAACAACTGAAGGACGATGATCTCGCACTGGCATGGCTTGTACTCAGTGGCTTGGTTTGTTTTGGCGTGCTGAGGACAAGACTGCCAATGGAGGGAGTGCCCGAGGTGTGCCGGCCTGGTCAGGCGATTCGATCAGTCTCTTGTCGCAACATGATGCCTCAAGAAGTCTCTCAGGGGTGAGGATACTCACGGAAGAAAGCTCGCAACAGAAACGGAGAACCAGCTCGAGTGCTCGGACTTCGATACTGGGCCAAAGGCCACAGGACGCAGCAGAACTTCACAGATGTTTGCATGCTGGGGCTGTGACATCGTTGGTAGGCCTGAGCCCACAAGGATGTGACTAAGCACCCTCCCATAGTAACCAGCAATTAATCGGGCTTCAGCCAAAGAGCCTCCAACACTTCCTTGCCTCTGCTTGGCTGCTGCATCTTCAGGCTGTGTCTGAAGCAGACTCCGCATCAAGTCGTCTATCAGAGAATGTGGGAGCAAGGGCTTGCTTGCATCAGTACCGGCAGCACACTACGAGAGTCAGTTTGGGGGATTGGGGCCCTGCTACAGAAGGGATTGTGATGAGATGCAGAGGCTTGAGCTCCTAGAGGAGAAGAGAAGTGGTTACGACGCTGCACGACTGCGACCAGGAGCTTCCTTATATGAACCAAACATTACCTGCTAGTGTACTCGCAGGAACAGCGACTTGAGGCACAGCAGAATTTTGCATTGTCGCTCAGTGGCTCAAGGCATGAAGCTGTACAAGAAGGCATGCCAGACCTGGTGCATCTTTAGTCTTTGAGGGCATCAGCTTTCGTGCTCGCCACTGCGCTTGTGTCAGTGGCTTCAGCCCAGGGGCTGAGGGAGCTTACAGGCGGCACATCGTTGCTCGGCTCCTCACTTGACTCGGAGGGAGGAACGGTCGTCCAGTGGGACTGTACTTCAGACTGGTGCGAAGCTTTGGAGGGACTTGAGCTGTCTGCAGCTGCTCCACTGCCATGAATCTCCGCGGCGAAAGGGTTCAAGCTGTTGTCCTCCTGCCCCTCCTGGCCCTCGTCGTCTTCAGGGAACGGGTTGAAGCGGTTGGGGGACTCGGCCGGAGACACCTGATTTGGTGAGATGGCAGCGCCGGCGCCTGCACCATGTGGCAGCGCCAGCACGGTCGCGACAGGCGCGGTGGCTGCAGTGTAGGCGGAGGCGTTGGCCGCTGCGAGCGTGGTAGACATGGTGGTCGTCAGGGCGCGAGCGTGCTCTGCGAGCTGGGGCCTTCGGTCCCCGCAGGCCCGCAGCGCGCGCTGTGCCACCTGAGACGCCTGCTCTGCCTGCGTGGCGGCCTGCTGCAGCTTCTCGCGGTTGCGCTCCAGACGCGCCTCCGTGGAGCTCACCGGCTTACCCGCTTTGTTGTTGCGCTCCACCTCGCGAGAGAGCCTCAGAGCTTCGCTAAACTCTGCCTTCTATTGCCAGCTCTTGTTTCATATGAATGCACTCAGGATGTCACTCAGGCCCAGACTGTTCCACCTTCTCTTCGTAATGCTTCGAGAGTGCTCTTGCCTCATCCAAGCGCTTCACCTCCGAGGCACAGGCATCCAAGGTCTGGAGGTGACCAGAAAGTGGCATCTTTACAGCCTCCGTGCCCTGACGCACTCGAGCTAAAGTGGCCCTCAGCGTCTGGAGAACCGAAGTCGTTCCGGGACAGAGCAGCTCTAGGCCCACATCCGACAACTTCTGTTGGGCTTCGAGGAGGCTCTGAACCGCTGACTCCAACGCCGTGCTGTAGGACGTCAGGTTCTGAGTCAAAGTCCGTTGCCACTCCAGTTCTTGGAGGAGTTCCTTCTCTTCCGAGGGCTGGGCATCATAGTCTGGATCTAGGCCAACCCACTGCCGAGTGACGCTGTGCTTCTGCAAGGTGTGCCTGAGCGCCTTCATTCTGCCTTCGCAGAGGTGGGCGCGGAATTAAGACTTAAATTGGCTTCTCTGCCTAACGGCCCGGAGCCCCGCGGCTAACGGCACAGAAAGCCCATGCCTAAAGCTTGTAGACTCTCTCCACAAGTATGCAGGGGCCGATTGGCCTCGGGCTACCAGGCAACTGTCTGACAACTCTCAGCCACAAAGATTGCCAATTTCAGGGCTAGGCATTGCAGAGCACTGCATTGCCGCAAACGGTGCCAGAACCAACATCTGATGTTGCAGACAAAACTCCTTCACACATCTTATGACGCATTGATTCCCCGAAACCGAGCTCCCCACAACCTGCAGATTAAACCATCTCCATCGTACAAGCATTTGGGAATAACCGAGCTTCTGAGACTCGAGCATCCCGGGTGTCGAATCCAGCCCTCCAAGGGCTTGGCGGTTTTGTTTCCGGTAGTCTTTTGAGGCTTCTACTCATACTGTTTCGAACGGACCGATGCTGCCATGACTCTCTGGTTATGAGTTATGCGGCGCTACAATAGCACAGGATGCCGTGCAATCTTGCCACGGCCGTAGGCAGGACACATGACACGAAAACAACACGATCAATCAAAAGTCTGGGCCTGCACAAGGCACCACAGCACCACATGCAGGCATCCCCGCCGACAAAGCAGCTGTCCGCCTGCAGCTTCCCTCGCGTGCTTCAGGTCCAGCTCCATTTGCTCCATCTCAGCAGGTTTATCTCTGGCGGACCGCCGTCTGCCGTGCAGTGTCACCCTCTCTACAAGCGCTAGTCGCACTGTGGTTCTAGGCTCTTCGCGAGCTCTGCAGCATGGGTCAGAGTGGCCGTCCTTGGGGTTGCTTCCACAGCCACCACCTCTCATGCTGAACGCGTCAATGTGCCAGAAGTGTGCTCTTGGAGGTAGCTGTTTTAGCCTCTAATGGGCTGATCAAGAACGTGCTGAGATTTGTGTTTACCTACTTTCAATGGACCTGGCAGCCCTGGTTTCCAGCACAGCAACTCGCACGCAAGTTGGGAAATGCTACGCGTCAATAAGTCAAGTCTTCCAAGCTGTCAACGGGTCTCAGAGATATTCATATATAGACGTAGTCAGCATCAGCATGAAGATCCCGCTTGTGTAGGCAGTCTGAGTTTGTCGGCACTGCCTCTCCACTTTCTCCGTTCTGGCGTGCTCCTGGGAAATGCCGTGGGCAGGCGCGCCCCGGGACAATTATGTGGGCTTCTCTCGAGCATTGCCCGCACGCTTCCACCCAAGTCTGCACGTCTACCGAAAAGGCTTCGGCTCGAAGATCTGTGAACACAACGAGTGCGCTGAGCCAAAAAACGAACTAAGCCCCCCTACAACTATTCTTCCCTCTCTTGCCATGAGTATTGCCTTTGTGCTTCGTTTCCCTGTATTCCCGTAGAACGGCATCCTTGAGGCAGGGAATGCTCCAGGAGAGAGACCTGGGCTCATGGAAACCCCGAAGGCTGTTGGGTTGTGCAGGTGTGCCATCCTCTGCTTCCTATGCAGAGTAATCGCCAACGCAGATGGATGGATGGTTTCTTAAGCAGTAGTTTTTGGATACCCTATCCCATTGCTTTGGAGGCTCTGGTGTTTGTCCAAGGCTGATTCTCTGAGGCCACTTGCAAGACAACACGTTCCTGCGGCAAGGCTTGGGCCACTCTGGCCCTGTCAGACTCTGACAATTCGTCGGCTGCTTCATTGGTCAGGCTTCGGGTGGCGATGTCAACTGAGCCAAAACGACAATGCAATTGCAGGTTGAGATGCTGTTGGGGGATTCCGACGGAAGGGCAAATCTAGGGGACCAACCCGTCGTTGCAGATCCAAGAGCATAAGCTGCGTGTCGGACAGCACCTTCAGGACAGCGCCGTGTGCAAGGACTTTACGGCTTGGAAATGTTACCGTCGCTGTTCAGGAGAACAGACCGAACAGTCCTAAACTGGGCTTCCCTAGCAGATCCTCGAAAAGGACGACAGAAGAGTAGATACAGTTTGGTGCGAGTGCTATCGTTCGGCACCAATGACCAATTCCATCCCCGATCTTCTTGTATCGTTATTGCCGAATTACAACATCTACGGCTAACAAAATCAAACAGAACAGTTGCGTGTGTGTGACACCAGATAAGACGTCTTTCAACAAAACCCTTGTGTATATATACAGTATACATAATAATTATATGTGCTCTGATTTGTCTGCATGTCTACCTAGTTATTTGGATATATATCCGTTTTCACCTGGCTATCCAGGATACGTTTGGTTGCACAAAGAAAATCAAAAGAATGCTAGTTCTCGGACGTAAGTGTTGCATGCGCACTCCACGACGGCGACGTCGGTACCTCGATACGCTGCTAAGCTGAGCAGATCTGAGGAGTATTTCGGCGCGGGCTGGCAAATACGTGCGCCGGTACACCGTAGAATCCAGCCTGCGGCATCACTCGTTGACACGCTACTCTTCTAATTCTACCATATTCTATCGACGGCAGCTTGCAGATGACTCTGTACCGATATGTTGGTGCACGCGTGGCTCGGCGCATACGGCGAAGTGAACCCGATGTGCCGATGCGGTGCATCGTGTATTTGTTGTGTCAGTGCACCGATGCGCATTGATTGGCTCTTGCTGCTACCGGTGGGTGCAGTCCTACTTTGGGATGGTAAAGCCCTCCATCGCCTCTCGGTCTGACGGACGTGCTTTATGCTAAACAAGTGCCTGCACCTGTGCAAAAACCGTGCCAGATCCACTCGCTCAAGGCTTTGCTTGACCCATAGAATCAAGCGTCTTCGTTCATACAGGCATCACGTACACGTCCTTCCATTCATCCATCCACCCGTCCTTACAGACACACATACCTACATACCTACATACCTACATACCTACATACCTACATACCTACCTACCTACATAAGTTCCTGCATGCGTAAATACATGCATGCATGCATACCTACATACAGACATACATACATACATACATACATGATGTGTGAGTGAATGCTTGCCGGCATGCATGCATGTTGAAAGTACGTATATGAGGAAATCTCAACAGACTTGCCGCCTGAGAATCGGAAGGCTCGGCGACATCCACCTGTCTCACGCAGGGCACTTAGTGATGGTTTTCGGTCTCCGGAGCTCTTGCCACACCGTGGCAGAGGGCAGGACACATAAAACTTGCAACAGTTGCTAGGCTTCCCTTGGCTTGTTGGCTACACGGCTTCCTCCCTGCAGGGCGACCTGTTCGGGGATGAGTAACGTCGAACAAGTAGATATACTGTATGTAGCCATTCTCATCGGAGTGAACCAGCACCCGAAGATCTGCAGCAAGACTCCCCGCAAGCTTCACCTTCTTCGTCGGCTCCGCCTCCAGTGCTTCCAGCCTGTGTCAGCAGGTGTTGGATTCAGCATGCACCGCCACGGTTACTATTGACTGTAGGAGCCTCTCGAACTCACCAGCCATGTGTGGCTCTACGCTCTAGCTCTGGGTCACCCTTCTGGCTCGCGGCAGGGTGCGAGTGCTTCCGCGCCCTACCCGTGTGGGTCCCTCTCTGTCGCTCCACTTCTGCGTAACCGTAAGACCGTAAGACATACTGACATACTGAGGCTGCACCTGCCTCATCCCACATCCCTTTGTCGGAGCTTGCCTCTGCATGATTGAGCTTTCCATCTCCTCGTTCAATCGCTTTGTGGAGGCGAGGCCAGCCTCTTCGCAAGTGACATCTGGAAAACCAAAAAAGCTTCCATGAATTTCTTCTCCGCCAGCTGTTGGAGAAAAGTTGAGGGCTCGGTTTCGGCTCACATCTCAGCGCCTGAGGAGGCCGTCAGGCAATGACCGGTCAAGGACGGACGACCCGACTTTTTACTCGAAGGCTCGAAGGCCATCCACCCAATGACGGCCACGAATCCCGACCTCACTGGCACGCTGCTGAACCTCCAGCGAGTCCAGCCTCCACACGGCACGCGTCACGGAGAGAACGCAAAGCGCAAAAGCAAACAGGATTACACTCCATGCGTCGCAGAAGTTTGGGACCTAAAAGAACTCCATGCAAGGTATGTCAGAGTTGTGAGGGGGCATGCATGGCCTTGAAGTAACCCGGGCGAGAGCTCGAGAGCCATCTTCTGCGAAGGCCTGACAAAGCACGGATCTCCGGACTTCTGAAACTTGCGATCCTGGTGTGCCGAAACATGGCTTACACACAAGCCCGTGAGGTATAGCCTAGCATATGAAGACTGAGTAAGGAGCACTTACTGTGTGATCAAGTGGGAAGACATGCTGCATCAACCAACCTATCCTTGCTGCTCAGAGGAGATGCTGCGAAGGAAAAGGCGCCTGACCAGGAAGGTTCGGGTGGTCGACGTCAGCATCCGGGAGCCTTGTCAAGGGAGCCGGGAGCTTTCTGATGCTCCGACAAGCCGAGTGGGAACTGAAAGCCACGTGGCAAGCTTCTGATACTTGAGACACCCATGGTTTCTGTTTCTAAAGTGTAGCTACAAGGATCACCTGAAAAGACTCTTCTGGCCGCCTGGCAAGAGCATCTCCGTCTGCCGCATGTCTCTCGCACTTCTCCAGGCGGGCCACGAGGGTCTCAACCGCCTTCGGAGCCATGCGCGGCACGGCACGCGCGGTCTCATTCAGGTAGTTGGACTGGCTGGCAACTATGTTTCCATGTAGTCCAAACTACAATACATCTTCATGACCCTATCCGAACTATTGACGCATCAAGGTTACTCTGCATTCTCTGTGACCATAGCTGCAAGCCCCAAAGTAAAACGTAACCTATTGGGGCCTTCAACACGGAAGGCAACGGTGTCTCCAATGGAAGCAAGGCCCCATGAGAAAGATCAGGAGCTTCGGTCAGCATCAGTACCAGGGCAGAGCAATCAATAAGACAAACACAGACCCCTGCGCCTGTGACAGCTGTTCGCACTGCGCCACTCGCTCGGACAGCACTTGGGCTTGCTTGTTGGATGCCTTCGGGGCACAGGGGTGCACAGGGGTGTGTACCGGGAGGCAGGACTTATTTGAGTCTTGCTCCGGAGTAACACGACTACTTGAGCACGCCTTGTAGGAGCCCTGATTTCTATGCCGAGACGCCTTACAAGCCCGCTGATCAAGCGTGGCTCGTCTAAGATTTGCTATCTTTAACTGCAGGTTCATGGAGCCTCGGAGAGCTCTTCACAGTGCGCCACCCTCTCTGACAGGAGTTGGGGCTTGCTGGACACCTTGGTTTGGAATCTTGGCTTACTGAGGGCTTCTAAGAGGGGAGTCTGGCAGGATGCAGCACGACAAATCAGGACAGGGTCTGATCGACGGACGATTGAAATGTGAACCCAAGAACATCACACGAAGACTGATTGCGGCATCCAGATCTTGTGAGAAAGAATCGATGATTTGCCTCAAGTCTAGACAAGTCTAAATGTCACCAGGCATGATTGTCTGCTTTGTCACAATCAATCAAAGCTCACGCGACCAAACTCAAACCTCAGCACTCCACGGTCTCTGGCAGCTGTTCGCACATTGCCACCCGTTCCGACAGCACATGGGCTTGTGTGTTGATCGCCTTCCGGACACAGAGTGGCTCAGTATTCAGCCATTCCGACAGCGAGACTGCCCTTCTTGCTATGTGCCCAAAGCTAGTTTCCTAAGTGATGTCATAAAACTCCCTCACTTCCAGGTCCTGGGCCCATCACGGAATGGGGCCAAACACTCAGCCGAGTTTCTTCCCCGAGCCCACCGCGGCCCCAGCCTCTGATAGCTCTTCGCACTGCGCAACCCGCTCCGTCAGGGCTTGGGCATGCTTGTGGCACGCCTGGCACAATATTTGTGCATACTTGTGGCATGCGATTTCAAGGCCAACTATTTCGGTACTGGCCTCAAGCGCTGCAGGAAGCTGTCGAAAACTGTCGAGGTCATGCTCCAGCTCCTCAAAGCACAATGAGCTGAAGTAGAATGGCTTCAATACAGCCTCACGGCTTTATCTCAAATCGCAGCCCCAGCCAGTCTCTTGCCCTGAACCGTGTTACATTTTCGTAGCCTAGGACAGATTGGAAATCACTTGCTGGGTTTCGCATCTTGGAGTGAATTCCAATGCAGGGCGAGCTAGAAAGCAAACTCTAGAGGAGAAATCCCTAAACCTTAAATCCCTAAACCCTAAACCCTAAATCCCTAAACTGCTTCAGAAGTGATTTCCGGATCGCGTCCGGGGCCAATTCCGGCCGCCAGGTTGCCGTTTCGGCTTGTGCATTTCAACATGATGGGTTTAGGGTTTAGGGTTTAGGGTTTAGGGAATTCCAGAATGACTTCGGTGTAAATTCCGGTGTGAGCTTTAAACCTCACCCCGGAATTCACTTGGAAATCACGCTGAAAATGCACATGCACCAGGAAAAGTGAGTTCCTGCGTGAATTCCGGTGTGAGTTTCGGAACATCACCACCGCCATGACCATCACCAAAACCTCATCATCTTCATTACCATCGTCATTGTTGTCGACATAGTTGTCAGCAGCAGATGCAGCAGTGTCGTAGTCATAGACGTTACAGACCCTAACTGCGTCTTGTTTCCTGGTACTGAGCGGCACTTTCAACTTCAGTCACGATGCGTTCTTTATGTCGTTGGCCGATGCATCTCTTAGGCTTCGAGGTTCAAACAGTGTCAACCAGAGCGCCTCCACTACAGCAGCATGGTTGTATCGATCCTCATCACACATGCCGTGTCTCCTCGCCGCGCTGCTCGCACTTTGTCAAGCGCCCGGGCAGGGCCTGTTGTGGGCTTTCCGGTTGACTACTATGCTTTGGGATGCTTAGGGCATGTCTCCGGAACACTGGTTCGGTCTGGCGAAGACTTGCCTGGGTGTTATGGCTCCATGAGCTTTGGATGCTCTTGGCGGTTGCTCAAAGGAAATCCTGCTACCTGGATCAGAAGCCACTTCATGAACTCTGAGGGTGGAACAGGGCATGAGTAAGCCGAATCTCTAGCTGCACTGTGCCCCCATGGTGCTTCTCAGTCCGATTTTCAGGAGCGGTGGAAAAGCGGCAAACCCTAAGCTCCAGAGTGGCAATCTGAAGCTCATGGGCCTGAACAGCCGCCTCTATCTGCGTCAGGCGCTCGGAAATCGCAGCCTGGCTCAAGCAATTCATAGGTCGTTGTCGTTGTTGTTGTCGTTGTCGTTGTGGTCGTGGTTGTGGTGGTTGTTGCTGTTGTTGTTGCTGTTGTTGTTGCTGTTGCGATTGCTGCTGCTCGTGTTTAACCGAAAACACAGCAAAGCCGCACAACGTCCTGATAGATAGCTGGATGGATGGATGGATGGATGGATGGATGGATGGATGGATGCATGGATGGATGGATACATAGATAGCTAGAGAGAGGGAGAGAGAGGGAGAGAGAGAGAGATTGAGAAATTGAGAAATTGAGAAGTTGAAAGATTGAGAGATAGAGAAATAGAGAGGTGATGAGATAAAGAGCTGGCGAGCTAGCTAGATAAGAGACAGACAGATAAATAGATAGATAGGTCGACGGAGGGATAGATGGATTGATGGACGGATGGATAGATGGGTGGATAGCTAAACAAGTAAACAAGGCGTATGCATTATCTCGGAGAGTCCAACAGTTCTGAGCAATGATATTAGTCCGTAGCTCATGACTAAGCTGTTCACCGTTCCAAGCAGGCCCAGTACATCCAATCGCAACGCGCTGGGAAAACTCAAAGTGGAGAGCAAGCAGGTAAAACTCAAGTCAATACCGCGATCCCAATCAAGACTGGCCGAATCATGCTTGGAGAAGGGCAAGGAATTGAGAAAATAATTTTGCCCGGCAGCTACGTGTTTTTCACTGTCTGTAGTTGCTCCCTGCACATCTCAGAAGTAAACCCCAAAGTAGGCCATTTCATTCTGGCTCGAATACGGGAGTACCCCAGTCGGATTCTTGCAGCTATTTCTAGGGTCCTCTTCGCCTCTTCGTAACTCAGGCAAGCTTGCTCTCTCTAGTTCATCCACCATGCGCAATATTGGCGTTCCGTATCGTTTCTGCGGCTCTGCCTTGACCTGCTGCTCAGTCTTCGAAGGTGAAGTGAATATGTCAGACCACAGCACACTGAACGGTCAGCACAGCAGGGGACAAAGCAACCCCGGAAGCCTTGTAGGAAATTTCCACCTGAAGGCGAAGCCGGGAATTTCGAAGGGCATCTGGTTCTGTGACTCTGGGTCTCAAGGCTTCTGGCAAAAAGACTTGGCAGGAAACTGCTATGGTTCCTGAGCGGCCTCCAGAGGCACTGGTGAAAGGGACGATCACAGGAAACTCAACACGGCTCGTGAGGCACTTGAAACCCTGTGGATTGGGCATGAAGAGAAATCCATCCAGCAAGACAACTCTCACGTTTCTACAGAATTACTGTCTGGGACTCGTGTAATTCAAGTTACTCTACTGGCACCTGGCCTCCTCGGTCTCGGAATGTGTGACGGAGCCATCGACGGGATGCTGCGTAGCGGCAAAGGCCGCCTGTCCGTGGCCACTTCGGGCTTTCTGGCTCCGAGGGTGATAGGGACGACAGGGACCAAATGTGCAATGGATCAGAGCTCTCAGCACCGAAGCGGCCGGGGATGTGCAGCGATGCAATGAAGCCTGAGCGAGCTTCTCGGTCTTCGCCAAGCCTTCGTGCATCGCTGCTTCCAAGGCCTCTCCAGCTTAAGCGTTCAGCAGCCTTGAGCAGAGTTGACAACCCGGCAACTGGCCTAGGTGGCCGTATGCTTGAAGGCACGACACGTTTAACGACATGGCTGCTAGAGTAGCTTGGAACTGTCATGTTACATCGGACAGCAAACGGGAGCTCGGGAGTCCATAGGAAAGCGATGAACTACTGGCACTTCGCAGAAATCCTGCGGTCTCCGAAAGTCGGACTTGCGGTGATGCAAATTTGACTCGCTTGGGAAGGGCTCGACACGATGGCTGCATGGCTCCACTTTACCAGGACAGAGCCCTGAAATCTTTGAGCCACATCTATGCCGAAATGGTTTCCAACCAAGGCGGCGAAGCATCGAACGCCCTGCCTCGATGGACGATGCGATCTGGCGCCCTTTCTGTATCTGCTCCTGCAAGCACAACAGTTGCGACATGCCTTCTTTCCCAGTCCTAGTCCCCTGTCAGGCTTTCCGCTTCCTGAAGGGCGTGCTCCGGACAGATTTCTCTGAAGGCCTTGGACACTCGGCCCAAACTGAACTCCCTCTACCTTCTGAACTCCCTCTGAGACGCTCCACTTCCCCAGGCTCCTGCTCAAGTCGACTCATTCGCCGTGAAAGGTGGGACTCCTCTAAGGCCTCACTGGCCTGCAGCTACAACGCTTCGAAGCTTGGAGGCTTCATTGGATCATGGCTTCGTAGTTATAAGTGGGGCTATACGTCCCCTAATATGGGTTACAATTATGGTTACCCATATTATAATCCCACTTATAACTGTGCCACAAGGCGGCGTGCCTTGAAGCGCTGCGGTGAACTCACTTGCTCGCTCAGCTCCTGCCAGGATTTCTTTTTTCAGCTGTCTTCAATCGCTTTTGTCGCCTCTCGGGGTTGAAGACTTCGGGTGAAAGCAATCTATAGGACGCATAACTTTTCGACTTTGATTTTCAGGGCTTCGTGGGAAGCCCTGTCGTGTAATAGTACTCACCGAGCCAAACGACCACAGCCCATTCGGTCTCCTCCTGCAAGGACTCGCATTTCGCAATGCGGCTAACCAACTCATCCAACGTCTGCTGCGAATCGAGAACCTTGCGGCATGCTCGGAGAATGTCGAAGGAATTTCTCGCCCAGAAATTCTCTGTTGAGAAACCAGTCATATTCCTTGAAGTCCGCTTGGACCTGGTAGATGTGAAGTGCCGACGTTAACAACTTGAAGCACAAGACCTATGATGAGCTCACGACGGTGACTGATCCCGGTGTGAGCTATGATAGCAAGGCTTCGTAAGAACCATGTCAAAAGTGCTGTCCTCCACATCAAGTGCACTACCCGTCGCCACCCGGAAGCGACAATACGAAGTCATCTTGGACCCTTAAGGTTCGAGACCTCGGGAAGACCACGCTCAGACCGGAGTGCCAATCGCAACTCCTGGCTCAGGGCAAGGCCATTGCTTGAGGAGACGCATCATGTCCGGAATCGCGAGGTCATATGCAGCATGGCTCTTACCCAGTTTCGCGATCTTCGACTGTTGACTAATCTCTACACGGGCCTCCTGTCAGACCGAAGCTGTCGTGACCAACTAAGTACCATATTTGTTTGGCATGTTCAGCCGTGGAAACGTCCACCACAAGCTCTCGGCAGACTCAGGGACCCCCGCGTCCACCTCCCTGCCTCCTCGTTCTGCTCGCATTGCACAAGGCGTGCTGCAAGTTCGGCCACCGCATTTTGGGACTCCTGGGATGCCTCAGACTCTCCGGCTCGGAAACACGAGCAGCTGGGAGCAGCTTTGCAGCGGAGGGCAGCTGAGGGATGCGGGTTCAAGAGAGTTTGTGAAATCTCTGAAATTTGTCAGCGGCTCGCAGCGGAAAAAAAGTGCACAGTTTCATTGCACAAAGTATGATATGACAGACAAGGACCGGGCGGCCGTGAAGCTGGGGGTATGTCTGCATCTGCCACTGGCCAAGAAGACACCTATTGAACGAAAGCCTCCCAAGCAGGAAGTCCCAGTCCTAACCCAGAACCGCACATTGCCAAACTAACTTTTCAACTGCAGTTCTTTGCAGGTCACGTCGTGAGCAATCCGAGTCTGCCCTGCAATCTCTTGGTGGTGCGACTATCCTACCACCCAAGGAGATTCGGCACACAGGTTTCTCGCACGCTGTTCGTGGCTTCCGGGCCGCTGCAAGGCTGGAAAAGGGCTTCAGCTAAGCATCCTGTGCAAGCCAGTTGGGGCACCGGGAATGTGGGATTGGCAGTACGAGAGTATTGGCTGGAGACGAGCTCGCACGCACGCCCTTCGGCTCAGTACACCAGCTCGGGCTCCTTGGCGACAGTGCACAAGATCCGCAGTTCAGCGGGACACCGGCAAATGGAGATCGAGGGGAGCTTGAATGTCAGCAAGCCACAGCTGGCTGCAAGCTGAAAACACACATTGACCTCTAGATGCTTCATCCGGAAGAGAGAAACTACCGACAGAGGCTGGATTCCAGGGATCAGGGCCTGTTGCCTTCACGGCTAGTCCGAAAATGAACTGTTTGAGGCTAGGTGCCAGGGGCTCACCTCTGGATAGTTTGTCCTTGGCATCGGCCCACTCAGAGTAGAGGCTGACTACCTGAAAGGGAGGACATTCCATTCAGAACGCACATGATAGCACCGTGTCAGGTTTCACTAAGTCACTTGCTCAGCAACAACAACAACAGCAGCAGCTGCGGCCGCTGTTGTTTCTGCTCCCGGGATCAAACCTTCAACTTTCCTGATGCCTGGATGATGCTCGCTAGCGCCATGCCCAGCACCTGGGCCACGTTCAACAGCCAATGTCTATAATTGCATGTTTGTCAGCAGCGGACGATGGCAAATAAATCAATCTCAGTCAATGTCCGAGGCAGGCATCTAGCTCAGAGAAACGCGGGTCCACCAATGCTCGAAGAAAAGCCTTCAACTCTGCTCGACCCCGAAGCCGGCAGAACTCTTTAGCAAGCCATGGTCCCCGGGGCTCATTTCAGGCTTCAGGCGCAATTGGGATAATCAGAAGCCACGGGATGCCGCCAAACCTGAGCTTTGGAGACTTCGGAATCTTGTCTTGGCTAGTCATCGCACCTCCGGCTTTCGAGTGCGGATCTGGATCTGGCCGCCAAGAGGCATTTGGTGCGAATGGGTCGGGATGGATGAAGGATTCGAGTGGGCTCGATGTTGTCGTCCGACAGACACTCCCAGCATAGACAGCCTGTGTGGAAACGTCAGAGCAGGTACAGCCAGGATTTCGGCAGCCCCTTGCAAAGCCCCTGCAAGACGAAGCCAAGCAAGCTGACATCCAAGGAGCACAGAAAGAGCCATCGTCTGGTGGGGGCTGCGTTCGTGCTCCTCCTGCAGGAAACATGCTGGGTAAGGCGGGGCTGTATGCAAAGAACCGGGCGAGCCCACGACAGAATCAGCAGCTTTCACCAGAGCCTCCCTGGCTGAACATCCTCTGAGAAGCTGTCCCAGCCCACTAAGGTCGGGCCGTCGTGTGGAACGCAGTGATCTGCTCCCAGAGAGCAGGGCCCAAGAAACTCCCTTCGGCACGGTGGAAAGCCCATCAGTCCGAAATCCTTTTGCTTTCAGCCTTGACCCCTGACTTTCCTGCACAGCTTGCCAGCTTGCCATTATGCGAATCCGAAGAAGCGTGACTGATACCAGTAACACAACAATGATAAGTACCTGTGAGACCGCCTGCGTGAGGTCCTTCTCCGCATCGAGCAGGTAGGAGGTGGTCTTCTGCCCTAGAGACAGCGGCGACTCGGAGAGCACCCAGCCCATGTGGCCTTCACCAGTGCACCGATTTACAAACGGGGCGGCCCGGGTGTGTGTTGAATTCTTTGGCAATTCTGAAGTGTAAAGGGGGCTCCGGAGGGCCTTGCAATGCAAAAACAAATACAAATAACAGATGGTTGCACATGCGGGCATCTGTGCTGTGCGCTGAATCTGAAAGGGTGTAGAGGGGCCTGATGCTTGGCGAAGAACGTACACAGAAAACGTTGCTAAGCAAGCTCAGCCACTTAGGGCAATGCCGAGCCATCGGGCCTCCACGTCCTCGAAACATAGAACTCTTGGGGCTCTTGAAACGGTTTCCAAGAAGCTGATGTATGACCGCTTCGGTGGTCTGGCGTGGGATTTCACACTCGAAACGGATTGCTGGGGCTAGCTCTAAGGCAAAGCTTTCAGTCCCAGCGGGTCTTTGTAGGACGGAGCAACCTGTGCTGTGGCGCGCTCATCGACTCATCGAGATCAATGCAAACCCGAAGACACAAGACTGAGGTCCTGTCGGAATGCCCGCTTTCCTTGCTTCACCATCCCTACCGACCCGAGCAACCTCACATCCGAAGCCGCGGCTGTCCTCCACGGTTTCTGGCAGCTCTACTGGCGGGGCCGCATGCGCCTCACGACAGCTACTGGACCTGTTTTCCGCCACCACGAAGCTCTTCGAGCTCCGGCTGTTTTCTGGACCCAATGCTTCAAACTCGTCTTCATGGAGCCGTAAGATCTGACAAACCCTTGAAGGCTCAAAGTCCCGGGACAATGACACGTGGTTCGGTGGTTCGGGCCTGGACGAGTTCCACCTTGGGAATGACCTCTGCACGTGTGCCGGTCACAAGAGGCTCGCTGTCACTGGCCACCAACCGGGCATCTGGAAGAATCGATATCCTGAGTATTCCAGAAGGCAGCAGCAGCAGCAGCGGTCCCTCCACATGCCATGTGCAGTAACACACTTCTTCAAACCGCAAGCGACGGAAGGTTCGTACAACCTGAACGGATCTACGGTCCCTTCACTGACGCTGCCAAGGAACGGTGTGTAGCTACTAGCTAAGCACTTTTTTCAGGAATCATGAAGAAGCAGAAGCCGTCTCGAAACTCACTTACGAGACAGCTACGGGAAGAAACGGCGACCTATCTCATTCATTCTGAATCAAAAGCTTGCAGCACCCAGGAGCTCTGTGGCAGCGGTGAAGAGAGGTAGGAGCAGGGCGAGACTAAGAGCCATCCTCGGTCTTTGGACGGATCGACACGTCGTGGCTGACAGGCGCAGGCTCCACTCCGTTAACCGCAGGTTTCTGAATGCGGGAGCCTCTCCCACGAAAACGGAACAGTGCCGGAAAGTGGCGGAAAATCCTCCTCGGCGATTGGGACACGTATATACGCTTTCTGATGGCAGGGTGTGGCGCGAGAGCTACAAGAGCTATGTGGGTTTCCAACTCACGCCGCCTTGAACCATAGAAGCTTCGGCCACAACCAACAAGTTGCTATTGCTCTCGGATGGGAAATGCATGAAGCCATGGCCTCCGAAACATCGTCGGAAACAAAACATATTCTGACTGTTCATGAGGCTGTGAAACTTAGACATGGACCTTCTCTACAGCATCAAGCGCTGCGAACTTCTCCATTGTCAGCGCCTCCTCTGCGACCGCCTGGGCGCACATCGGCTTACAGAACGAGGGTGCGACAATCGATGTATCTGGATGTGCTGGCTACAGAAACAAAACATCCGATGCTTGTTTCTGACTGCAATGCAAAAAGCTACGGCACAAACGCATGAATCGTATGTGGGCGCCCACCTATGCCAAAGACATGTCACGCGTGATATGACATGATATACCTTGGTACGGCGCAACAGTTTATGAAGACGAAGATGGACGGAAAAACAGACAGACGGACAGAAAGACAGACAGACTGACTGACGGACCGACAGCTATTCGTTGAGGCAAGGCCTTGCACATTACTCCGCCTGGATTGGTGAGGACGTTTGACGTTGGTGTTGGTCTCAACGGAAAATATCCGGGCATCCGGTGGCAGTTTCGTGGAATCAGGACTTAGGGTCCACGACGAGGGGTTGAGGGCGTGGGGACAAGCACGGGAGGACAAGAGACCCTTGATTGCAAGGGAAAACCAAAAGGAGAAACTTGCTGTGCACTCGAACAGTCCCCAAAGGAGGAAGCACGCGCTAGGCGCGGTGCCCGCTCTGTCAAGGTCTTCATCTCTGCACCTGAAAGTCTTCAGTCCGCTGCTCACCACACTGTTCCACTAACAGATTTCATGCGCCGACACTGAAGTAGGGGAGCCTTAGCCGGCAGCTGCCGTCTGGGACAGAACAAAGTTAGACTATCGAGGCTGACGTCCGCAGATACTACGTACATGGGAAAAGTCATCGATACTGGGCACCCGCACGCACAGCCTCTGCAGCATTTGCAAGCTCCTTGAGCAAAGACAGCATGCTTGAGGGTTTGGGGCCAGTTGACCTGCAATCCCTGCAGCCAACCTGTCATAATGGACTGTGCATACAGTATGGTATGGTTCACTCTGCAACTGCTCATTCCCGGGGCTGGGGAAGATTGTAGAATTGACAAAACTGAAATGCTTGTGCCGGCCGAGACCTTGATTCAAATCCCTTCCATCGGAATCTGGCAGAAGACTCTGAGACGGCATCGCTGCAGGTGCCAACAACATCAGGGCAGCTGGACTTAACCGACGAAGCCTTCATCCGATCCAGGAACATGCCCACATCCCTCAGAGCCAAGTCTGAACAGCAGCGTACCGGTAGCTAACAACACGTGTGAAGACATGTCGCCTTCAAACGTACCGTCAAGCCCGCGGGACATGTGCAGCATCTGGTAGCTGCTCTTGCAGTCTGCTCCCCAAAATCAGGTAAACCCATGGCATGCTGATTGGAACTTTGAGATCTTCGGCGGAGGCACGGGCCCTCAAGCTCCGAAGCCCTGAAAGTCCTGTTGGCCGAGCGCCTTTTGAGCGGCCGCTCCGGCCTGGGCACTTGGGGAAAGCCCGGACGGCTCTGTCTCGGCTTGCGGCTGGGAAAGCAAGCCGAGCCACAGTCACAAACCTTCACAGATTCGTCTGGGACTGGGGCGGCAATCTTCTCAACGGATGCAAGCTCCTGTCGTTTGAAAACTCGCACAGGTAGCTCTGGCCACCAAAGACACCGAAAGATCAACAAGCCTCAGTCCTGAAATCTTGCGAATTCCGCGAGAGTCATAGCTAAGTTCCCTGAAAAACTTGGTGGAAGCATAGCGCCATCCCTCTGCGGTACACCACGATGCGATCATTGACAATGAAGGTCAAGGCTACATGGCGTGCTGCCTCTAGCCTGTGTCCCGAAAGCTGAGTGGCCGATGTTACCCTGAAAGTTGCACTGACGCTCCAACGTGTTCAACCGCCTTCAAAAATCTGCAGAGAATGCTTTTGGCCGCCATTCCAACCGAGCTTACAGAATTCCTTTAACGGTGGCCCATCACAGAATTAAAAACAAAAGCGCTTAGGCAGGTCTCCCGTCTCATCGACGCCGTCGCAGTAGCCAGATCCTCCGGGCTTTGCTTCTGGGAAACCTACGGAGGTCCTCAGGAAGATCCCACCTGGAGTCCGGCCCTGGACCCTCTCCGATTTGGACTCTGCTTCAGGGACATGTCCGGACAGCTGAAGGAGAAACTGCTGAACTAGGCTGGGCTGCAAGATTTTACCTGCCGGACCTACCTGAAACGAAGCACTAACAACTTCTGTTGAAAACGTCGGCAACAGCTTCAGGCAGAGAGTGTGAGCTTGCCTGCTGCGTAGCCAGCTTCTCGTCCTTCAGTGTCTCATCCACGACCTTCCTCAACTCCTCAGATGCCAAAGTACCGACGCAGACAGTCTCTGCACTCATGGCAGTCATGTCGCAATTCACAGGTCGAGTCCTGCTTCAGAAGCTTGGCCAACTCCAGAAGCTCGTTTCGCGAGACCACGTCCGAGTTCGAAACGGCCTGCTGATGGGTTGAGCGCTTCTTCATGGTTCAGCCAGCCACGCTCCGGCTTGAGGCACAGGCTGTGCCAGAGCAACAGCCCGGCAAGAAGGATCCAGACGAAAAGTGAGCATGCGAGAGCAGAGAAGCAATGCAACCCTCGAACTGACCAACGTCCTCAGAGAACTTTCGCTTCATTTCCTCCTGCTTCTGCTGCAGATCCTCCTGTTGGCGGTTTGTCTCTTCAAAACTGCTCAAATCGGTCGGGTTTAACGGCCGCACACAAGGCGACCGACTTGACCCCAAGCCCAGCAAGCTGGCAGCCTCCACACTCTTCCGCCATTTAGACAGGCGCGTCTCGGTTTGCTCCGCACGCCGCACCTTGCCGCAGAAGAATTACGGAAATTCCCGAGTCCCTCCCTGCACCTTAGAGCTTCCGGACCCAAACCAACGAAACTGCCCTGGGGGCGGGGGGGGGGGTTACGTTTCTTGGGCCAAACCACAGCATGCAATGGCGGTGCAAAGATCTTTGCCAGCTTTTGCAAGAGCTCATCAACACAGTGGCAAGAAAAGCTCATTGGAAGCTGCTATAGCCATCTCCGTCGACTGCTACTGGTGCCCCTTTTGGAGCATCGGCTTCGGAAGAACAGGACTCCTCAATTCCGGGCCCTCACATGGCACCATGCTTGCGCTTAGCAGGCTTAGCAGCACATGCAACAATAAAGGCTGACACATGTGTCTGTCTGAAGCAACATACTCACACAAAGCTATCATGTGAATGACTGTTCTTTCTGACACAGAGTTCCTCCATTTCCTTCTTTAGACTGTCCACCCCGGCCCGGGCACCTGCATCTCCAGCGACTCTTGGAGACCGCGGAGGTTGCCACGCAGCCTTGGGCTGGAGCGGAACAGCTGCTGTGCCAGGACGACAGTTGCAGTAGGGATAAATCTGTGTCTATGCATGTGTACGTGAATGCATGAGTACATGAAAGCCTGAATACATGAAGATGCTTGTGAATGCATACATATACGCATACATACATGCATACATACGTACATACTTGCATCCGTACCTACAGCTACCTACTGTACATACCTACATATATGCCTACACACAAATCTTCAGAGCCAGCAAGTGACCAAGATGTGAGGGATGACCAAGATGAAACCCGAGAGCCTCCCTGCTAAGACCCCGGGCTCGGCGATGCTGCAATCTGTGACTGGCTGTCGCCCCTCCATGGCAGCAACCTGGAAGCGGGTTTGATCCCAATCAGAGCACCAGTGGGGATGATGCTAGGCGATTGTGTCAGAACGACAGCGACCTGATTGAAAAGGTGCAGGTACAAGCCCATGCAGAGTGCAGCAGCAAGCCCTGCACCTTCGCCTCCAGCGGATGCATCATGATGTCCATGAAGCGTTCACTCTGCTCCTGGCCCCGCAAGCTCGTATCTCAAGCTGAGAGATACGGACGCCTGCAGCACTTGTGAACGGCATTCCGACAATTTGCAGAGAGACACCCTGATCCCAGATTCATGTGACCAATCCGGTGTGGATCAGGGCCGCCACTGCCCAGCCTGTCCCGCACAAATCCAATTCTCCTGCTTTGCAACCCGCTCTCCACTCCGAAGTCCTGGAGCCGCAGGATTTGTCGCATGAGCTTCTCCTCCAGAAGCTCCATGTCACGTCGCACCTTCTGTCTTATCGGTCTTTGTCTTTTTGTGGCATACTGTCTTACACACCAAGTCTGCACCAAGCTCCGTCCAAGCTTGGGAGCAGGCTCCGTCGTCTCGCGTACGCCTGAGACGCAGACCACACTCGTGCTCTTTCAACTTTTGGACTTGCAGGTATGTGTGGCCGCAGATGCTTTTCTGCTCGACACGCTTCTTCTCTTCAGGTCGCGAAGCAGCCACACATCCAAAGCGCCTTCCGTGCAGAACGGCAGAGTGAACCCGAGTTCGATTCAGGCGGTGACATTTCAAGATATGGATTTCGGGCAAACTGACATCTGCACGTGGCGGCTGTCAGCTCAGCAAAGCTGGAAAAACCGAGATGCCAAAGCCTCCCAATGTGCCCTCCGACCAACATCAACCGCCCCCCAATGAAGCGCCCCCCGAATGCTTTCCTAGGGAGAGAGCTTTACGAAACCGGCCTCCTGGACCAAGTAGCTCCTTGGCAGTCTTTGAAGCTACTACCCAGACTACCCAGTGGCAAGCGTCGCTCTCAAAACACTCTGAAGCATCTGCGGTCACCTGCACCTCCTCGGAGTCACTACCGCAACGCAAGAAAGCACCAGCTCACGACAGAGCCGTCGGGCCAAGATGCCCTGTAGACTTTCTGAGTATTTCCAGGGATGGCCCTACACACAAAAGGATCAACGTCCGAGCTTCGCGATGGCGTTTGCTAAGGGCGTGCCACGGCATTCCAGCAGCGTCGGGCCCGAACCGGTCCTGAAATGTCACTCGTTGTTTGCCTGCGCTCACTCTCGTCCTACCTGGCCTTTGCTGCAGATCCGTGATCCAACAATATCAGTGAGTACTTACCCTCAATGCTGCATCCAACGAAGTTCTTCCACTCAGAGGTGCTCTTGGCCCATTCATGACACAACGATTTTTCGCTCGCAACAGCCACTACAAGCATTCTGACCAAGGCACATGTCCGCCACGGACACTTTGGCGCCGCTGCGACGACCTTCCCGAAGCGAAGTGTAAGTTACAAGCCGTACTACCCTTGTGCCTTTGAAGCTAGGGAAACCGCATCCCGACACCCAAAAGTAGGCCCCAACGCGAACTGTGGACGGCTAAGTCTGCTAAATCTGGCACTCTTTGCGCGAACCTAAAAAACCTGGATCCTGAACACAAAAGCCAGACGTGGCCTATGCCAAGCTTGCTGCTCACCAGGAACTCAGCGGCTTTCTTGTCCGGGATGCACCTTGGCACTGCAACCAAAAACTGGAGCACTTCGATTCGACTCGTGGCCAATAATTCCGAGCCGCCTAGGCAGGATTTGTACGATTACCCAAGCAGGGTTCTACTGCTGTGCCATTTTTTCAGCTGCTTGCAGTGCCACTAGACGCAGCAACAGCAGCTGCAGAAGCCGCAGAAGTAGCAGCGGCAGTGGCCGTGGCAGCAGAAGAAGCAGCAGCAGAATTTGTGTGCTGCTGTGGCAGTGGCAGTAGCAGTAGCAGCGGCATCGGCAATGGCAGTGCAGTGCCTGTGGCAGTGGAAGAAGCATGAGCATCAGGGTAGTGGCAGCAGTGGCAGGGGCGAGCCCATATTCCGGCAGGCTACACGAACAGCGCCACATCCTGCATCTCCCGGGATAGAGCTCCCTGGGGTTCAGGACGGCCGTGCAGACATCCGCCTGTCGATAACATCTGGGCACCCGTATTACTCGTGGCACTAGAAGGGCTTGACTATGTCCAGAAAGTAGGCTGATTGAATAGGGCGAGCCAATGCGATATGTCATTTCCATCACACATGGAACATGAGGACTTCTGCCAAAGCTCGTTCGAAGCGGCAGCTACTTAGAGCCTCCGCTGGTGGCCACAGGTGGCCCCGCGGAAGCAGGTCGGAGGCTGGCTTCCTGCACAGGCTTGGAGCTCCTAGTGGATCTGGAGAGCAGCCTGATAATCGGCACCAGTGAAGATGTATGGTTCTGCGGAGCTTCTTGATCTTTCTGTGAACTCTATGTGATGTTTGCAGGGAGCTCTCTGAAAACTGTATCTCGGCCTCTTGGAAAATGGCTGGTGGCAGGTAGCTCAAGTTGCAGTTCTCGGCTGCAGAGGTTTTCATCGGATCATACGAAATCTAGAAATCTAGGTCCGAAGTCCGGGCGTGTTCAGATCTGCCAGCATAAGCTTGTGTTTCATAGCCGTTCCGCGTCAGTGTCGCAGAAGGCCATGCCACAAATGTAGACTTATATGGGGACCCGTACTACAAACTGCTCAGCCCTCTATAGTACAGAGAAGAAGCAAAAGTTATCCTCGAGTGCCCGAGCCGGCGCAGCGCGGGCGCTGTTTGCGAGGATCTCACCTTGAAAGGTTCGCGAACGTGAGCTTGGGCACTTCAGGCTCTGCAGACCGGAGGATCATGCGCTCTCCCGGTATTCGGATAGCACCATACAGTCGCATTTCAGCCAAGGCGCTTTGCCTCGCCTGCCGGTCTTCCGCAGTCGAAGGCGATGCGACTGGGCCTGAAAGACAAGCTAGCTGTGCCAAGAGTGACGAAGAAAGCAAACCTCAATCCAGAGCTGAAAAGGATGCAGCAAAGTCGGGTTCGATGGCTCTGTTGAAATAGGTCGAAAAAAGGTCCCCAGAAAGACGGTACCAGCAACTCAACGAGTCCAAGACTCGTAAGCAAAAACTTCAGCTTTAAGCATCTCAGATTGACTTACATCATCGGCTGTGCATTCGCTACCTCTGTTGCTGGCCGCCTTGAGATCTGTGAGGCATGTGGCCACCACCCTGCGCGAGGCTGGACACGGCTCGCTGCCTTGGTTGTTCAGCACCGAGCATCACCCCGATGCCCCGAGGAAACGATTGCAACTCTCTGAAGTAATATTAGGGAACACACCCTGCGCATCTTTCATTGTCTTGAAGCTGCAAATCTGTGAATGTTGCAAATCACTCTCCTCCAATGCAGCCATGATGCAAAACTTCACGCTCTCGGGCTTCGTTCTCCTTGGCCTGCACATAGGAATGATCAGGAATGGCTGAGGAATCCATCAAACGTGGGCTGCATCATTACTGCAGGAACTAGCACAACTGCTCCTGTCTAGTGTACATAGAAAGCCTGATTTATGGCCCTCTTGCAGTTTTGGAGTACACCAGGCAGTCCCAAAGGTAGGAAAAGCGAAACAGCCTTAGGCCGCGTCAGTACACTGAGCCAACGCTAACTTGCTACCTGGTGCAGCGGCGTAGCAGCTCGACAAGTTGTGGCCTGCTGGCCACGGAGCTCGCTTTCCCTCCGCAGCTCCTCCCTCTCTTCGTGCCGCCGGCGCATCGCCTGCGCCTCCACAGGCTACAAGCACTTCTCTCTCCTCTCCTCTACTCTCCTGTTTTGTCCTGGGCCTGCGATCCGCAAAGAGGCTTCCGAAAGGCTCAGGACGGAAGTGACGCCTCTGCATCCTCGGCAACTTTCGGCGCGGCTGCGACGCAGCTTTCGTCCTCCTTGAAAGCAATGAAGGTAACAACACCATCCTCAATCCGTTTGGGCTTTGACCACCCTATATGCAAAAGGCAGTGGAGCTCGCTCTGCCGAAACCGACAGCGAGGCAGATGGTGTCTAAATCTTCGAGTTTCCTAGAAACGCTTTTGAGACTGTCCTGGTATTCGTGCTGCTGTGCTCGGGGGCCTGTACCGTACCCGCGCGTGCTGCGGGCACGGGCCTGGGCAGGAGGCGGAGGGCAAGTGCCAGTAGGACCCCAAGTGTGACGAGCATAAGAGTTGCCTAACCCGACTCCCGCTACATCGCAACTTCACAGCGTCAGGAAACGTTGAAATAAGATGAGTCAACTCATGAACCTTGTCGACTTCGTCCGAAAATACCCGGAATCTTGAACCCGTTCGCCTGGCGGGCTTGCTCCTCGTACCTCTCAGCCTGACAAGCATTCGTTGAGCCGCACAAATTGGTCCATGGCCTAAAAAGGACAACGGCATGCCATCGCCACGTACCGAGAACGACCACATGAGGTGCCCATGGAACACCCGCTCCTAACATACCAGAGCTCAGTACTTCGAATCCTTGCCTCGCGAATGCAAGATTGATGCTGATCGGCTGATGTCGCCTGAATCCAGCAAATGGTCCACTAGATCCACCAAGAGCTCTGGCGAATCACATGCTCACATCTGACTTCGCGTGAGAGTCATGAGCATACGAGTAGAAGGCCTCCGGAACAGTACCGACGCCGCAAGGCCGCCGATTTTTAGCGGACGCAGAAATCAGGATCCGTAGACAGTCAGGGTCAGTTTCGGGGCGCTGGTCTGGCAGTTTAGGGGGCGGGGTGGGCCGTGATCAGAAAATGCCCTGGCCATTGCCCTGAAACTCAGCACCGAAACACCCTGAAACTCACACCTTCCGCCGCTGCTTCGACTGCTGAATTCTGTGCCCCGTGTCCGAACCACAATTCAGCAAAGGAAAGCCCTGGCTCTGGCCTCCATGGCCCGGAGCCGCATGTCACGGGCCTATCAGGCAGAGTTTCTTGATCTGGGACTCAAACGTAGATGCACTTCGTCGACATCACTGTCAAGGAAGGTAGGGCAGCTGTGTGTCAGTGTTGGAGTTGGCGTGAGCCTTGTCCGCCAGCATCTTTGCTTCACGTGCAGCATTTTGGCACTCCTTTCACAGGCTGGAAGGTGAAGAATGAAGTTGGGTCGCCGAGTCCTTAAGCGTTGCACTGTTTTCATTGTTTGCAGATGTCCCACAGAAGTGAAGCTTGACCACCATGTCGGGACGGGGTCTTGTGTTGTCTGTGAGCCCGCCAACTACGTACTGGTTTACGAGGTTTTCACCATCAGGAACGGGACTGCCCTGCATCGCGAAACATGCAGTCTGCAATACCGCATACCCAGACACACCCCTGCAGAAGTTTAGAGACCCAGCAGAACTACCCGGGTCGAGCGGCTTGCTGCTCCCGCGCAGTAGTCTCCTCGGCAGGGGACTCTGGAGCAGGATGAAGCGTGACTTGCGAAGCCAGAACTGGAGTGGAACGCGTACGGTCGAGAAACTCGAGCAGTTTTCAAGGATTGCACAGCGAGGTCTCAAACGCACAAATGGGTGCATGTGGCGCAGTGTCCGTCGATGCTGTATGCCAGAATTCGGCAAAGGCTATTCCAACTTTGCAAGCATCTTTTTTCGCGGTCTCCTTACAGGCTCGTGTATTCAAGAATTTGTAAACTGTTGCCGTGAAGGGGCAAGCTAGGCCAAACCTTGTGTTGAAAACCACATGTAGGCCGGTTCTTTCGCGCCCAATACAGGAACGAATGCCGTGGTTGCGGGGCCGTTTTTGGTAAGCAGAACTGGCGATGAGGGACGAACCTAACGTCGGGCTAAGGTGCTTAACCGCACGCTCATCAGATACCACAAAGGGTGTTGGTTCATTTTGACAGCAGGACGGTGGTCATGGAAGTCGAAATCCGCTAAGGAGTGTGTAAGAACTCACCTGCTGAATGGACTAGCCACGAAAATGGATGGCGCTCAAGCGAAGCAATGCAACGCTCGCATGGACTTTACCTCCAACCACTCAGGCTGGCGCTCGAATCTGGCGCTTCCGCTCGCGCTCCTTCTCAGCCTTTTGCGAGCTTCGAAGGGTGGAGTGTCAAAAGTCTTGCATAAAAACTGTCGTGCACGTCTGTCTGAAATTTGGTTTATGCCCTTAGCAGTAGCTATGGAGACCCTGTGAAAGCTTGCAAGGCATCGAGCGGATGTAAGGTGATTTGGTACGCCAGACCTTGCAGCAGGGCTGCACATTACAAGCCTTCTGTGACCAAAGCTTGACCACAGAGACGACTGCACAAAGGGAGAAAGGGAGGAGCTCGGAAACAGCCGTGGAGCGATCAATTCCACAGAGGGCCGTGCAGGAGGTGGTCATCATTGTGCTGAAACCCTAAACCCTAAACCCTATAATACTAATACTAATTAATACTAATACTAATACGAATAGCATCTCTTCTTCCATCTTCGGCCCTGGCCTCAACTTCGCGCTGCTGCGCCTCGCGGCTCTTTCGGGCCTTGGCTGCGAGCTAATTCGTCCCATGTCCTCGATTCCTAGGTTTTTTTTTTTAACCCTTCTTTTCCATCTGCTATCACTAGCTCAGGAAGGCCAAGGTTGCTGTAGGAGGGGATTCCTAGGGTTTAGGGTTTAGGCCTTCTGGAGACTTCTTCTTTAGGTTTGCCCTTGCCACAATGCAGAGATGCCTTCCGTACAGAACTCCTGAGTGAAAACCCGAAACCCCCAAACCCTAAATTCCCCAAGCCCTAACACCCCAAACCCTAAACCATAATTCTTGAATCCCCAAACCCTACATCCCTGAAACCTAAAGCCACAAGGAGCCTCCTGCTCGATACCCTCCGACGCGGAGGGCAGCGTCGGCAGCCTCCACTTAAAAATCTTGGGGGCTTGGGGTTCGGGGTTTTTGGGTTATGTGAAGTTATGTGGTTTTGGAGTTAAGTCTAAAAGGGCCTGGGGGTCGAGAGTCTGAGTTTCATTCTTACCTTGGTTTCGCGGGCCCCTTTCTGCTTCGGCGGCTGCAAGGCTTCGGCCTAGGGATTTGGTGTTTGGGGGTTGACGGATTTGGGTTTCTTGCAATAATAGGGTCCAGGCGGAAATAATCGCAAGCAGCAGGTGTTTGTCCAACAAGAATCAGCTGACTGGCATCAGATCTGGGCAGTGTTCTCTGCATACTGGGTGTGTTGACGCAGCCAACCCAAACTTTGAGACAATCTGAACACATGTCAGAGAGCCTCATGAATCAATCCAACTTCTCTAAGCACTGCCTGACTTCTTCTCGAAACTCCGAAACCGCAGGCAGCTTCCCTCCAGCCGCCTTTCTAAGGGCACCGCCGCCTGCTGAGAAGCGGCCTCCAAGATAGCAATACATCGAAGTTTCGAACGAGATCGAAGGAGACTGGAGGGATGCTGGAGGGACGGAATGGCTTCAACCCGCAGGTCAGTGAAAGGTCTGCCGACGCTTAGTGCACGCACGGTGTGAGATGTTCGCACGTCCGGTGCTGCCTGCACACCATCGGGGGCGCGCTTGGCTCGGAAGGCCTCCGCAGGAGACCAAAAGCAAAGCGCGAGCCGGGAAGTAATGTAGGGGCCTTAATAATTAGACTAGGGTTTTGGGGCCAATTATACTATACTTATAATAAGGAACCCTCAAAATAGTAGGCCCCTACATTATGGAAAGATCTCCCCTTGACTTCCATGACATGTCCTGATCCCTCACTGCAAGTCGCCATCCTCCTGCCCTCCTCCTCATTCATCTGTCTCCACATCACCGAATAAAATGACCTTGTGCACATGACCCGGTTCATTCTGCGAGATCTCACCAATCACTGGCTTGCTTAAAATCTGATACCTATCGCCGCATGCAGGCGTCAGAGGAGCATCTAAACACATGGCCGCACTAAACCGCATCCCCCTAGGTGCCACTGAATCTTCTCAAGAAACGAGCCCAACCCCCAGCACCTCCATGGCGCCTGCCCAGGCGGAATCCTGGCAGCTATGACGCGCAGTGCTGGAGCATGCAGTGCAAGAGCTCAATCCTTGCCGACTCTCCAGCTTCAGACTCTGCACGCACCAGGCTGAGTCTAGACACTTATGTACTTGGAGGACGGAAAATGCAGCAGTACAGTGTGGGCATTCTCAAGGTCGTCGGCTGGTGCTCTCCAGGCTTCTAGCCAGATTCTAGTGCCCTCCGAAACTTCGACACAACACCGCAAGGCCTGGAGGTCGAAATCTCGATCCACCAGCAGGGCCGCTTGACTCATGCGAATCTGCAGCTCCTGCGGAAACACTCGAGATGCCCCGCTCTCAAGGTGCTGCCTGAATCTGCAAAACTGACTGCATCGTCTCCTGAAGTCTCCATGCGACAATCTGCAAGTCGTGGGTCTCCTGGAAGAGTGGAGCATTACTAGTATATTAGTATATTAACACTAGCATATTGGTATACGATTATAGCTCAGAGTAGCCGAGAGCCCTGGCACAGAATGAAGCCATGTCCTCGGCACGAAGCAGCACCTTTCGGTGCTTCTGCAAGCCTTCCATTACCTGCACGCATATCTTCACTTTGTAAGTGGTCTTGCTGATCCTACTCCTCCAGCTCCGCCTCTCAACATGCCACCACCTCTCCCTCCCTTCCTATTCTTGCCAGCGCCCCTAAGGAAAGCTCGTTTCATGCTGCGATGTAGCTGACGATTGCTGCAACAGCGGACCTTAATCGACTCCAGATCCTCCGACCTCAGAAAGCTACATATGCTAGAACTTACTCACGCCACGAAATAAAACCTGGCCGGTCGACCCACCCAGCAGGTTAGACGCGGTTTGGGGGCCTCCACATGGATCACGCAACGTGTCTCGGAAGTGAGCTGTTCCTTCAGGGGGGTGTGGGCGAAAAAGGCCCAGAACTTACTGGAATAGCAACAAAGCTACTGCTGTGGTCTTTCGGTTGGCTGTTGATCAAACGGTGGCCGACTGAATGCCCCAGAGTCTGGAATGCATAAGTTAACGAGCGGCCACTGATGGCGCGGACAATAGAGCCTGGCAACAGTAGGCTTGTTCATCGCACTGTCCACGATGTTCATCTATATGGGTTAAAGACAACGATCCTGAACCGCTGCTGCTCAAATCTCGCGAAGCGAATTGACTAAGCGCCGGTATATCCTAGATGTATGTACATCTTCTGCATTCCGAGCAGAGGATCCTGCACTCCAAGCCCCCCCAAGTCCAGCAGAATAGCAGCCTCTGAACTCTTCAACCACAGTCCTCACCCAGGTATGGCTCGCACAGCGCCTAGACCGACGGTTTCGGGGCTCATGGGCTCGCTTTGCGGGACTCGGTGACATCTATTATGGAAATCTGGCGGCTTCCAAGAAAAGCTCCCACGACTACTCCCGTTGACTGGCAATGTCTCCAAGAAAACAGAAAACATGCTAAGTATAAGCCGTGCAGACGGGGACGAGGAAGGCCACATCCGTGTCGCCGACCTACTCAGCAAGAGGCGAGCACAGAGTCCAATACTTGGGGTCGAAAACCCTTGGAGTGTCGCTTCGAGGCACCCAATGAGCAACGTCTCAGGACTGGCAGTACATCGACCTTTTGAAAATTGAGCCGCCCCTTTTGGAGATGTATTCCCACGTCATGAATGTACAAAGCGCACAGGACCGTCAAACCAAAATCCACCAAGCCACATCAGACAAGACTTATACAGTTGCGAGAAGTGCTCCCTTGCATGCATTATGGAATCCATCATGAGCCACTTAAGAACCTACTTGCCAAAAGTCCCCTCAACCCGGAACCTCCAACCCTAAATCCCTAAAAAACATTGAACATGAAAAAAAAAACAAGTGCCTAGGCTCTTGACCCCAAAACCAAAACTTTAAACCCCAAACCATAAAGCAATGAAAACCCCAAATCCCAAAGCCTCCACCGCGAAACCCTAAATGCCTACAGTAAACCTGGAACCCTGAACCCAACCCCCTCCAACCCCGAACCTTGAAAGCTCTTTGACAAAGAGTGTCGACCTCGGTAGGCTCCAGCGCTCGAAGTGCCTGCGGAGCCCGGGCATTTCGCACCAGCCCTGGGCAAATGGGCTCAGACGATGAGGGTTTAGGAGTTGCATGCTTAGGGACGTTTAGAGTTTAGAGTTTCAGCGTTTTTAAGGATTTAAGGGGGTTTCAGGCTTGCAGGGATGAAGACAGGCCACCGACCACAGCGGCGTGCATAGCCTCATGGCTTCCTTTGACGAAAGCCACGTGGAACTGCAGACGCTGGAGCACCTGTCTCAGCTTAGGGCTTAGTGTCCCATGCCGGGTTTGCAGAACCGTACATGTTATATACGATTAGTACTATCCACTAAATCCAAGATACTCTATATTATATATATATACATACCATAAGTTACAGTACATTACATTACATTCTATTTTGGGGGGAAGCTTACTGGCCAGAGCCTCGGGCAGCTGCTTGTCCAAGATGTTCACGTTCGCCCCACTCCTAAACCGAGGCACTCATGCTGGGTTTAGGGCTTGAGGGTTTGAGGGTTTCGGGGTTTAAGGGTTGAGGTGTTTAGGGTTTGGGGGTTTAGGGTTTGAGGGTTTCGGGGTTTAGGGCTTGAGGGTTTGGGGTTGGGATCTGAGGCTTCACAGGTGGAATACCCAGACAACAAACTTCTTATTGGGGAGTCCTTAGCAGCCCCCGAGAGTCAGCAAGACGAATATCGCCCAGGCTCTCTTGCCGGAGCTCTTTGATGATAGCGCCAGCCTTGCCAATGACGCGAGGGATCTGCATCCCCTTCCTCAGCCAAGGACATGTCTGCAACAAGCAGCAGAAACGTGTCGAAACAAAATCAAGGAAAGGCTTTGGCTGATCTCATGGTTAAGATCACGAGATCGAGTGCTTCCTTGAATTGTTGGCCGTGTGCGGAACATGTGAACACATGAGCTTGTCCTACAACAGCCAGAAACTTGTGGAAGCACATCTGACGGCACTCTTCAGGCTAGTGTGAATTTCTGTCATACAAGAGCATGTTCGACCCTGGACTGGTGCAAAATCCTTAAGGCGACGTCGAGCTGCAACAACATGTAGCATGGCACGTCGCCGGGATCTAGGGCGATCATTGCTGCACGACGTGTTGCGTTAGCGCTGATGAATTCTACGTTCCCTCACCTGTTGCTGTCAACTTTTTGGAAGCGCTGGTCGGGTCGTTGCCGACGGGCTGTTGATGCTTATGCTAGTTACTTTCTGTCGTGCAGATGTCGGGGGCTGCATCCTCGCTTCGTCTTTCAGTTACATCGTTTTGGCCACTGCTTGCACACAACTGTTTAAGACATGCTTGTCCTAGCCGGCAGGAAACTCTTGGGATGCTGAAACCTTCTTGAGTCCCTGGAGTATGCTGAAACGTTCTAAGAGAGTGACACCTTCATCTGAAAAAGGCAGGGCAGCCGTTTGCTGCTGTTCACGTGATTAATCATGGCGTGGTTTTCGGAACTCGGAGCCGAAAAGCTGCCAATTCGTGACACCCTGGCCAAGGCTTGTTGCAGCAATCGCTCTTGTTACAGCATCTGACAGCCTTGAATTTCCTATAAATGGACTGGAGGTGCTAAAATGGGGCAGGAGGTGGGAGGGGGCTGAAAACTTCCACGAAGAGAAGAACCTTCCTGCTGGCCTGGTGAGGCTGTCAGAGGTCGCCTGTCAGCAAATACTTGGGTAGCAAAGTTGGGGGCTGATCTAAAGAGGATGGTGGACGCTTCAGACGTAGCCAAGGCCCTTGAAGGGATTCCGCGAACAGGCCTTGGGCGACAGCTGCAACGCTCGATTCCAGCGGTGTTGTGCCTCCAGATCTTGAAGCTCCCAGGAGCTGGTCAATGCATCAAACTGTGTGGGTGGCTTATCTTCTCTAGTTGCTTTAGATGTGTGAAGACGCTTCTTTGATGGGGAGCACCGCAGATTGAATGTAACAAGCACACGGGACGAAGCCTCCTCTTCCATGGAGGACCAAGCAGGTGCGGCATCCCCTGCTGCAAGACCATTGAGTTTTGTTCTACAGCCAGGATAAAGGTGCGAGCAGACATCTGTCATCTCGCTAAGAGCCGGTCGGAGCTTCGCAGGTTTCGGAGTGTCGCACGGGGTCAAAAACTTGGGGTCTCTAAGATCACAGGGCAAGCACCTCGTGGGAGTCGACTTTGCGTGAGACGGGCACGACCATCCTGGAGAGCAGTGCTGAAGTGGACTCATCCAAATTGGTTCAAAACTTGGCAGTGTGTTCGAACCAGCCACAACAAATACTACCACAGTTATACTACTACGTACCATAGTATACTATCATATACTACTATGTACATCTATGTACCATACTACACTATCACTATCATATGCTGTAATGTCCTAGGGCTGCGGCAACGAGCCGTGGCTAGTTCTTCAGACCATTCCGAGAGCGACCGGGGACCGGTCCTCGCGGCCAAACAGGCTCCCCAAAGGCACCTGGCTGTCCGACTTCGATGAATCAGTTATTGGGGTCAATTTTGGGGACTGTAGGGAATTGAGGGAAGTTCGATGAGTTGAGGAGACTTTATGAATGCCAAGGCTGGAGACAGTTGCGCGCTGAACGGAAATCCTATGACTCAGCACTCTCTTGGCCTTGGCTTTGGGTCAGAAAGGGGGCTTTTACTTCAAGCTTCCAAAAGCAATGGATCACAGCTGCCTCCGAGCCGGAGGAGTCCAGGAATCGAGCATTCCGAGAGCCTCGCCGAGCTGTTGAAAAAACTGAACTTCCCAAGTCCAAACACCCCAAACTCAATGCCCAAAGCCTTCTGAGGCTGCGCGCATCTGGATACACGTATGCATCTGCATCTGCATACGAACATGCATACGCATATACAAACACCAATGCATACCGATACATATGCATGTGCATATCACGCGTATGCATACGCATATGTACACATACCCATACACACACGGAGATATGTATACTCATGTATAACTATATATACACACGTATTCCCGCAAATACAAAGCACATACATCTGCATATACATATACATATACATATACATATACATACACATATACATATACACACATGTGGAAGCTATATACATATTATGAGTGTACCGATGATACAGAATGCATGTACCTGAATATACCGTACATATACTTACACGTATGATATGTCTACCTGAGATGTGTGCACGTATGCACGTATACTGGCCGTATGCCAGAAGCAATAGTAGTAATTGTAGTAGTAACAGCAGAAGCAATAGTAGTAATGCAATCCCAATGAGGTGCCCGAAAGCATGCCTTGCCAGGATTACAAAATGGGAGTGGCTTGGGGGGGGCGCACACCTCCCCCCCCCCGTCCATTTCCAAAACCAATGCTCGATGCCGTGCTTCAACCAGATATGTGTCAGGCCCAAAAATGTCGTCCGCAAGAATATACAGGCATTTTGCAACCAGATGACATAGAGATCATGCCTGGTCTGCATATATATATATATATGTATATGTCTACACATATATTTATATACACATATGGACATATACATACTGTGAGTTCTTCTTCAGACGGACACCCGAAGATTTAGGGGCCCGACCTCCCGGGCTCGAAGTCGAGGCAGGCCCAATTCCGCCGTCCTGGCATCCCAGGAGCCACCAGAGCTCCAAAAGCCCTATGTCTACTGTTGATATTATTATGAATACTCCTTACGACTATGATGATGATGATGATGTTGCTATTGTTGTTTTCATTATTGATGCTACTGCTATTATGAGAATGGTTGTTTCATTTTATGATGATTATCATTATGCATAGTAATATCGTTGTTAAACTGTTATTAGTGTAGTGATAGCTAGTGTGATAATGAGGACTATGACTATGGTTAGTACTGTGATTACTACCATGATTGTACTTATTACTGTGTTGTTACTACTACCTCCTATTACTATTCTCACTACTAATTGCGTTTCTTACTGCTCTTACTGATCTTACTATTACTGTTTTATCGTTATTGCACTCATTGTTGTTGCTTTCCCCTCATCCAAAAAGAGCTCATGCCATCCATCCCGAAACGCCTTCGCCAGTAGAAATCGCAGAACCCTTTTGCACTAAGACGAAGCGAAACCAACAGCCACCGAAAGGGTGCCCCAAACTTTTTCTTTAGACAGCGCAGCGGGGTCTCTCCTTGGAGCTCGACGGGGTCACTTCTGATGCCATGTTCAGCCGGAGAACCTGGACTTAACGTTTAGGGTCTAGGGTTTGGGGGGGGGCCTTGGGGTTTAGGATAGAGAGGCGCAAAGCCTGGTTCCATGAGGAGCACTCTTCACACACCCCCATGGTCAATGCATTCGCTTGGCCATCACCTGAGGCACCAACCCAAAAAAGACAAGCAAGGTGGAGCTAAGCGCAGCCGAAGGTAAGAAAAGGCTCTAAGAGTGGTGCTCCCGATGCCTGGGAAACTAGGGTCACGGTTTCTGGTCCTGGCTAGAGGGGCCAAAGTTTCCGCTATGGCTTTCCCAGATGTCCATGAACAGGAATCAAACAGCAAGCACCAATGCAACGGCCATGACAGATCTTGAGCCAACGGCTGAAATGTTGGGGTTGGTTTGACTGATCTCATCTCTCTTAGGATGTCATGAAGGCCCTGTCCCAAGTCTGTTTTCGGTGGTCACCGCATGCGTGCCGTGATTTCTGAGGACGAGGATCGCTCTCCTCGTCTCTCCACAGGCCTCTGCTGCGATGGCGGCCCTACCGAAAGAAGACTCAGCCTCTACCAAACCATTACCTGTCCTCCCCACCTGGTCTATGGTACCATCGCAGACAATGACAGATGTCGCCTCTGTCGGTCGGTAGCTCTTTCCGGAGTCTGCAGTCGGGTGAAATTGCCAGATGAGTCATAGTACATCATATTCGTTTGCAGCGTACGAACGAAGGGTCAAAAGGCTTCCAGCTGGAGTTCAACTTCACCCTGTCCAGGAGACTTCTCGTGGTCGCCGGTCTCGGGTGACGGATCCACGCGCCAACCGGTTTCCATCGTAAACATGCGAAATCATGCGAGGTTCGTCAAACTATTCAACAGCATGCACATGGAAGTGCTTAGAAGACACCGACGAAGCCCCTCGAGGAGCTCAACGTCTTAAAACCTTCAAGCTGCAGAATAGCTCAGTCCAGCGAGCCCGCCGCATGCGCAAGGAAGCCCATCGTCAGCAGCACCTGCTCCAAGGTCTCGTTGCAGTAGTTTTCTTCTGCGAGTTAAGCAAAGCACGACACAGAATGTGTCTTGTTGTCGCGAAATGCTTCAATACTGAATACTGACCACTTTTGTGCAGGCGGGCTCACCTTATTTGCATTGCAGTTGGCTCCTGCGGCACACAGTTTTTGATGTTGCGGTTGCGGCAGTCTGCCAGGAAGAGGCAACCCTGAAGTCCGCCAGTCCAACTCCAATCCAGCTGAGAAGAACAGCAAGTACAAGCGAGCTCATGGCCCAATGCAGGTCATGTCACATGTGGGGATTTTGCTGCGGCGGAGGTGGACACGTAACCCTCGTCCGTTGGCTCGAGGTTCCTGAGCACGTGCGATGCGCACCACACAGCCAGACGGCCTGCTCTCCCTTCGGAATGGCGGTAACTCCCTTAAAGACCCTGAGCTCTTCTTTCGCTCAAGGGTCTGATTGTTGCTGTCCACCGCGGCCATGACATGAGCGGCAACCGCCCCAAAGTGGAAGAGGGCGAGTGCCTGTCATCTACTACTAGAAGACTACGAATAGAATTAAAAGCTGTACAGATAGTGGAATAGTTTGCGCAAGTTGTATACTACACACATGTTTGCATCAGCAACGTTGAATTTGCTAGTTTTGCGTTTCTTTAGCATCCCAGCAGTTTCCTCGTCCGAAACGGTGTTTTGGATCACGGGGCAGTGGGATGTGTTTTGGGTCTAGGGTGGGTCATTGAGCTCTTGGACTACACAGCCCAGTGAGGCACTAATCGTCAGTACCTACCGCATCGATGAAGATCAATCTGGCGAACCGGGCATTGCAGAAGACAACATTCATCACAGCATCTTTAACCATGGATGACAGTAGCCAAAAAACTAGGTGTCTACAACTGTCATTATGACGACGCTGTGGCTATGCAGCACCCTCCACTTCTGCTTGGGGTTGGGTGGCCTGGCCAGCTCACAAGCATCCACGAACAGAAGTGCGGCATGCCGTTGTCAGGACCATCCTCATTCCGACGGGTAGCTCGACCGTCACTGCGTGAAATCCCGATTCTTGTCGTTGCTCTACTGTTTAGCGAGTGTCATCGTGGCTAGCTAGTAGTATATTACCCAAAGTGGCAAGGCTGCCTGCGAGACGGTCCGCCCGACTTCAGAGCGCAGCTGGCCCTTCCAGATGACCTGGATTTGGGCTTTGCTGTGTGGGGAGTAGGCTTCCGGGTCTAACGTAGGGCTTCTGTTGACGGTTTAAGCTTTCGCTGTCTATGGTCAACGCTTAGGGCTTAGGATTCAGGGCTGACCGTCTAGACTTGCACAGAATGCCATTAGCATTCTGATAATTCTGCTGTGCTTGAAGCCCAGTCGCTCGGCTCCAGGGGAAGCTTCGAAGTTAGCACATCGGCTGATTCCCCTGTAGGCCACAGGTTCGCCAAAACATCCAACTTTGAACAAACAACAGCATACGGTCACATATGGCGACATATGACCGGATCTTTCGCATCTAAAGTCATAGATTCGGCTCGCAAGGCTCGGACGAGCCATCCCAGGAAGCTCAGCCCCAGCAGTCCCGCTCCATGCCAGCGGCGGTAAAGCTTCGCGACGGGCCGAGCCTCACATCGGGGGCTTCATCTTTGGTTGTTATTGTTTCTTCTTGTGCACCTGGCTCCTACTAAGATCGTAGTACGTATGTCTTCTTTTGCCTTGCCTTGGCTTTTCGTACCTCGCTTACATACTCCAGCTACTCTTCTGCCTATATCTCTTTGCTCTGTATTGCTCCTCTTCTTTCCCTGCCCCTTTGCTGCCCGGGATCTCTGCCTTCTGCTTTCTCTTCTTCTACTTTCTCTTCTAGATCCTGCATCACTCTTCTACTTGGCGCCTTGTGAACGTCTTGCGCTGCTCTCCCCCACACAACCACCATCCTATCAATTGCCCCCCAATCCTCGTCACCTCGACAATCTTGTTGCCTGCCTCCGATGCAGCATCCATGGATCCACGGCCCCGAAGAAAAAGGAACGAGCCAGCCAACATCTCGATGCCGCTGTGGAAAACGTAAAGGCCCTGCCACTGAGAGGCCAATTGCATCATGCTTCTGCTTACACGGCATACGGGTGTCCTAATGAAGCACAGCCCCATGAAAATCGTTACAGGCACGACTGCGATGAGCGGATTACCCTCCGAACCCCTACAGCCCAAACGAAGAGAACCTCAAACCGCTCCCGAATAGCTGGCCTCGAGAAGGTACGCCATTGTCGAAGGTGCTCCACGAAAGCAGTTTGCACTATGCGACTATGCCTTTGTCCTCCTGTCACTGTATCAAACTCTAGACTCTAGACTGTCTTAGTCGGAGCAGCGACCGGATAGAACTTGTACCGTGTTTGCAAGGAGATGCACCACCTGCAGCCCTTGAATGCAGCATGCAGTTGCTGTAGGCGGCAAGAGAAGACGCATTTGTCGGACCATCAGCTAAACTGGTGTCATCCGATACTATGTGCCATTTGACATCGTAAGCCTTTGGCTACAAGGTCACTATTTGGGCACCACCGCGCCCAGAGCACGCAGAAAATCTGAGTGATCTACAACTCTCCTGTGCCCTAGAAACACTGCAAGTCCGGCCTGTCAGACCCATAACAAGCACCGGTTCGCAGTATCCAATCTCACGAAGGCACTGATGTTATTGGTACACAAGTCTTCACGAAGGCAGGGTCGCCAGGTTCAAAGGCGCGTCTCGCTTCGGAGAGGCCATAAAAGAACCAGACTTGAGGACTGGCTGTTGGCCATCCCGTTCCCTGCCCCTGAACCCTAAACCCTGAAGCCTGAAGCCAGGAACCCCTCAGCTCAAATACCCGTCTTGGGCGAAGCGACGCTTGTGACATCGTCACTCTGTACACCGAGATCGCCCAGCTCGGTGAAGACATTCAGCCTCCATGCCGGCAGGAGGTGAAGGTTGTGTCTGATACCAGGATTGCTGCTACAAGTAGTTTTTGCCAACTTTTGCTTCAGGGATCGTCATCCGCAGAAATCATCCCCGGTCTACATCCTGTACGGTGACTGGCCGTCGGACCTGGATGTTCCCTTTCGCGCCATCCTGAGTCACAGAAGGCGAGGTTCAGGCTTTGCTGACTTGGCTGAGGCGAGAAGGGGAAAGGTGAAAGGCTGTTGGAGTTGCTCTGCAAGTTCTGTCATGGCTCGGGGACTGGTCCATCATCATGTCCTCCATACGCTTCAAGCTCCTCGCGAACCTCAGAAGACCCAAACGCACCTTACAGTTGTCAGAGCTTTGAAGCTTTGCAGCCACGGGGCCGGCGGAGCAAACCTGTTTGCTGGCGGAACGTCGTCCTTGGCTCCCAGGCTCGCTGGCGCTATGCACTCTTTAGAACAAGGGGTCCTGAGCCCTCCACCACAAGCCATGCTTGGGCACAGCACAAGTTATCGAGCACAGCTATTGCCTGCGGCTGTCCACGTCCCGAACCCTGCGCAGCCAAGAGGCTTCATGTCGAAACTCATCTGGAGCAGATCAATGCTGGTTGCCTTGCAATAGAAGAGGTGGTACAGCACAATTTGCGTTCACTCACGCGACACATGTCAAGGATGCAAGCTTCACATGCTAGTCCAACTCAAGTACCGTGAGTATCGACAGGTTGACACCCATGCAGGACAGCAGAGCGCAGGGTCATTGCCAAACTAACACGCTTGGCACGACCATTGCCGATTCCCAACCACAACGACAGGCGGGCACACGTGTGGATGTCTTGCGTGTGTGCACGTTTACACTTGCGTATCATGGACATCACTGCATGCAGTCGAGTGGCAAATCCTTTCATCCGAACGCAGGCGTTGGCCAACGTTCGAACGTCCACTTCCTGCTCACGTTCAGCAGTTCGGAGTTCGGCAGCATGTGGCTTGAAATGCATGGCAATGCATGGTCGACGGATCTTTCCCTGATACTGCCATGCCTGCTTGTCTTTATCCGAGGTGAGCATGTTGAAGAAGGACCTTCGAGCAACACGAGATGCACGTCAGCCGAGATTTTCCAATGCATGGAGTGCGTAGCTCCCCCGAGGTCCCAACTCGACATTCTTGATGTCGATGCCCCTTGCGGACCTGATGTTCAGGAGCATCCGGATGCCCACCCCGCTTTGTTCAAGAAATAATGTTGTCAATCGATACTGCGGGCCGATGTAGTCGTACACGCTTGTGGGCTTGTGCTGGCCACCACACAGCTTGAGGCGTTTAACCATTAATGTCACATCACACTAGTGAAGCTTCCCATGTGATCACGCAACGCTGAAGGGCTCCGCTCCCACTCGAAGTACTCCAATGCAAAGGCTGCGGACCTGAACAGTACGGCATGCTACCAAGCTGCAAGTATCCCCGGAACCGGGGATCCTCCGCGATCGGTCGGAAGGCCTTTCAAAGTGGGAGTATCTGCAAAACAGCTAAGCCGCTAAGCTTGTCGGTCCACTTCGCTCCACCTGGAGGGAAATGGATCCAACGTCCTCGCCATGATAGGTTGCACCTTGGTATTCAACGGAACTTGGAGTGGCTCATTAACCCGGTCGCGCGTGCATTCGCATCTCTCTCTCTCTCCCTCTCTCCCCCCTCTCCCTCACGTGTTATCTCCCAATCAACACAGTTGCAGGATGCTCAACAGAAGTCAGCCCGGCTCCTGCGGCCTGCTACTTGCCGGGAGCTGACCCAGCCAAACACCCAAACTTGGCAGCCTTCGCCCCGCCCTCGTTGCAGACCCGGTGCGACCCACGAAAACATCGATGAGCTCCTCACAGGGAAAAGGCGACAAAGCTTCGGCAGCGATGTTCGCCGCTCGGTGGCTCGGCGGGGTCCTGTGAAAGCTTCTTTTCCTGGGTGGTCTGCCTTATCTGCAAGCGACGAGCTCATAGGAGTGCGTGCTCGGAGGTTTGGGTTCCAGTCCGCCCCTCGCTGTCGCAGGAAATCCGATCCCAGGCAACGATGCTTCGGAGTTGAAGAGCACAAGAAATAGCCGCGCTGCTCCCACACCACAGAATCAAAGTCCGGCGTTGCAGCCTTTAGGGCGGCCTCAACGAAGATGGACGTCACCTCGGCATCCGTCAGTTCTCTGAAGATGGAGAGTCCAGTGACAACTCCGGTTAGCGAGCAGTGCTTCAATCTGAGGTGGCAGAAGTCGTATTCGTTTTTAGGAGATAAGAACGAAGGAACTCGTATGGCAGAAGCATCATGGCATGCAGTCTATTAGGCTGGTCTCGGTTGGGTTGGGGATGGTTGGGCGATTGATCAAACGAGGAAGGATCATCTACATATACACATATGCATAAACATGCTCATAGCAGATAGTGGCATCCATGCATGTGTACATCTATATTCCGTACCGAGGCATGCATAAATAGAATCATGCATACATTCATACATTCATACATTCATACATACATACATACATGCATACCATACCATACCATACCATACCATACCATACCATACATAACATAAATAACATAACATAACATAACACGCATGCATACATATACACATACACATACATGTGCATACACTTGCAAATGCACATACACGTACACGCACGCGCATGTGTGTATGTATGTGTCTGCCTGCATATATATATATATATGCAGGTTGATATGCATGCATACGAACATACATATACGGTCACATGCACGCTCGCATGCACGCATGCTTCGATTGGTAAGGACAGTTACATGTGCGCACAAGGACGGATATGCACATGCTTACGATGTGTGAGGTGCACGTACGTACGCCAGCATATGCACAGTAAACATGCTACATGCATGCATGAGTATACGCATAGATGCATGGATGCATGGAACGTGCCGGATGCATGTATGAGAACACCAACGAGGTCTCCCAAAGCAGCCCAGCAGCAATGTTCCAGATCGACACGACGAAGAGCAGGATGAACATAACGAAGATCACCTCGGCCAAAATCGGTCTCCGACACAAGTTATTGAATACAATCTTCAATCGAGGTCATGTCACCTATCTGAGCTCTGTACAGGCATTGCCCAACCGGTCTTCTCAAGCGCCTCGCGGCAAAGCTCAACCCTGCTTCGGGTTTAGTAAGTCTTCTTCCTTGAAGCCAAGCAAATACATGCTATTTCCAGTTGGAGTTGTCCGAAATCGTTGGAGGGAGGTAGTAGGACACAAACAGATGCTGGCACCGGTGCATGTGCACACACACACACGTCTCGAGGCTGTTGGTGTTCCCTTTTGCTGAGGCTCCTCCCGCTCTCTCTCTTGGGCAGGCTGAAAATGCAATCCGGCCGCACGGGTGCCGATGCTGCTCGTTATGCAAATGGCAATGCTGAGATCACGCGTCTACAGCAACAGGCCCAGCTTGGGTGCACAGGACCGGCTGTGAAAGTCTCGAAGCTCCCAGAAATTCAGTGCCTGTAATTCCAGTTGTTCTGGTGTGCCAGCCACAGCTCAAAAGTGAGAGCAAGGCCGGACGGATGAGGCGCAGCAACAGCCTAATTATGCATCCCGAGGGTCCCCACGAAATCTGAGCGCTGCATCACCCAACGTTTTGGCCCCCATCCTTGTAGGGCTCACTCCAGTCAATGCCACCAGTTGTGGCCTTGGCCCGAGAACCACGCGGGGAGGCAGTGTTACAGCTTCACCGGCACTGAATACTCACAAGGCTCCAGCGCCTTGGCTCAAGCTTGCGGCATCTCGGACTGAAGTCTGCTGCTGTTCATAGGATAAGGATATGTGATCTGTAAGACATCTGTAGCAAAATAGCGTGGAAGACTCGAGCTCGCAGCACACAATAAATGCATGCGACCATGTCATGCCGCAGCCTGAAATTGAAATTGGACCCGACGAAAGAGAACTACAAAAAGTGATGCTGCACAAAGTCAAAGCTACCACGCACACGTACATCGAAGTGGTCGCATAAACTGATGTTCTCTAGCACAACAGAAGAGACAGAAGAGCCGGATGCGGGCAAGGCGGCCTGAAGGAGAGTGATCATGGTCTGAAACACATTGCGGAACAATGATTGCAGCCTCGGCTTCGGATGCTATGTGGTGTTTCCGCGTAACTTGGAGTCTAAATCCTCAAGGACATAACAAGCCAGGCTTAAGAAGCGCGGGCACAGGGGAGTTGCTGCCTGATCCATTCCAGTCACGCAGCTCTCTGGAGTGCTCGGAGGTGAGGTCTTCCGTGTTTGCAATGTCAGCAAAGTATCCTGCCGAGGGTGCCAGTGGATTCTTTGGGCCCTGTCTTAGGGAAACCTCCAGGGCCGAGCCGAAAACAGGGAAAGTCGTGAAAAGAACGGAACGCCTGGGCTGCGGCGTCCGGTATTGCACTATCAGCCTCTCATCTCGGAATGCTGTAGCAGTGCACGAGCGATCAGGCTCGTTTAGCGAGATTTGCTGACCCATGATTCCTGACTCTTGCCGTCCCTCTTTGGCCTGATTGATTCCTGACTCTCCGGTCACAGTGCTCTGGTTTGGGTCCTACCAACGCCTGCCCCAGGAGAAGGGCGAAGATGAACTTGGTGAAGAACAGCAAAATGACACCTCACAAGATGAAACTAGTCGAAACTACCCTACAGCCCTCACACGGAAGCTCAAGCTCTCTGCATCTCATACGATGCACAAAGCCTCCCTTTTTCTGCTCTATTTTCACCATGGAGGAAGGTCCGGTGCCATGCGCTCGTCAACCGGATCTTTGTACTCCCCGGAACTGTCCAGCAGAAGCTCAGCCCTCGAATCCAAAGCTCTGAGACTCCGGCACCAGAAAGCATTCACCACAGAGCCCGCCACACACTCCAGCATAAGTCGGAGCTCCTGGAAGAACTGCAACCTGGGCTCAAACGCGGAAAGAATGCGGTGGACACGGCACTGGGTTTTGCTGAGGTTCCACCGAGTCCCGCCTCGAAAAATAGATAAGTATGTATGTACGTGTATATAGATATATGCTTATATTTATTAATTTACTTGCCTTTTACTTATATACATACATGTACAGAAGGGACTGTCCTGCGGCCTGCGTTTACACATACGGGTGTAGAATCTCCGATAGTTTTTTTGTTTGCGAATCTGTGCAGACGACAGCAAGTGCCTCCCCACAGCCGGCCGGGCACCCCGCTGCCGGAAGATGCGAAGGATCCGAGCCAATTTGCAGAGGCGGAGAAGCCGCAGGAACATCACCTGAAGAAAGATCCGAAGAGCTGCGACGTAAATTCTTAAAGAGACGTTTGATTTTGGAGCCTTCAGGTAAGTGGGTCGAGCAAACGCTGACTTGAGGCTCCCGAACAGTGAAACTGAGCCATGCATTGCAGTCTCAGAGGCATCAAATCCGGATCCGCTGCTCACACTGCCAGAAGCACTGGCTGTGAGGAGGTGCCTCAGCTCGCGCTGAACCCACGTGCTTTGTCTGATCCCTTCTGAACCTGACACTCCCATAACATAGGGCAGCTGATTCTTCAAAGCATAGCTTTCCCCTGCCCCAAAACATGCAAAACCCTATTCTTGCCCGCAAGCCAAGCTTCTCTACCAGGACAGTCACGACGAGGAAGAAGTCAAAAATATTCCACCATCGGTCCTGCTAAAGAAGGGTAGGAACTGATCCTAATCCCAGCAAATTATCACCTTATCGATTCGTCACTCTTGATCCCCGATCCCGTAAGAGCCTCCTTCAGCCCTTTGGTGGAGCTCTGCCATGACCGCAGATGATATGCTGACCAGGCTGACCCCAAGTGCACATCTGCCAAACCTGAGCACTTGGCCTGCGCACGGAAGAAATAGAAGCGGTGGACGTAGAGCTTGGCCATGACCTGGGGCACGCAACAAAAAACCAACGAAGCAGACCGGCATAAACCAGCACTGATGGAGCTGTTGAGTCTCCACGTGGAGTCGAAGGATGAAATCCTTCCCCTAGCTGTAAACTCCAGAACAGCACGTGGTAGTCCTAGCCGCCCCTGGCCAGGCCTCAAAGAGGTAGAAGGCAGAAAAAGCCAGTTCGACTTCCAAGACCTGCTGCACCTCTCAGGGACCCAACTTGAGAGACTTCTGCTCTGTCGTGTGTCTTCGGAGTGGTCCGTGCTCATTGGAAGCTGGCTGGACATGCTGTGTGACCTCTTCGCCCGGTCGGGACAGCTCGTAGTTGGTCATGGCCTGAGCTTCCTACCGGCGAACTGAAACAGGAGGAGAAGGCAGGGCACTACACTCCAGACATTTACAGAGGTCAATTTCGACGGAATTGCTACTCTGCGAAGGTGACGATCCGATGCTTCAACACCACCTCCTAACACACCGTGGCGTAACAGACCCAAGCACAGTCAAGGTGCCGTGATCCAGGCGGCATTCAGCACTATCCTGACATGTGCTTCGGGACTTACTCAGTGCTGCGATAGATGGAACAGGGGAAACCAAGACCAGGACCTAGAACTTACAGATGGCACAGCTTGAAGATGGTTGAGCTGCTTTCATGCCCACAAGGATTGTGTGCAGCCCATGGTTGCAGCCGCAACGAGAGCTCCTATAAAAGGTGCTGCAGCCAAGTATCACTCCCAGGGCTATTGACTGGAAGAAGCTGCTCAGGAGCATCGTGGCCACAAAACCCGTGCGGGGTGGTTCACTAACCTTGGATGAAAGAAGTGCGCAGGCCGTGCCATGCCTGATAATTGTCTTTGCAAGTTCATGTTTCCAAGAGGCCACTCCGCTTCTCGAAGGCCCACCGCTTCGTTCACAAAATCTCACCATGCAGACAGCTCAGAATCACGCGAGGCGCCCACAGAAACAGCATCGAAGGTTGTCTTTGGACAGTAACAGCTAAATCAACAGAACCCCGCAAGCCGGGAGCGCTGCACCCTCAGGCCCCAGAAGTTCAGTCCTCACCATTCACCCATGACCCTAAGTTGTCAAACAAGGAGCAGATTCGAGGAACTTTGCAGCACTCGCGGCGCAGCTCAGAGCTTTACTCACGAGACCCCCATACCTCGGGCTCAGCAGAACTGCCGTGAAAACAGCTGCTACCAACTTGAAAGATATCTGCCTCAAACATGCCGATCAACTGGATCTTGCGCGGCTCCCGTACAAAAAATGTTCTTTTCACAAAGGGCTGTGAGATCGAAGCTCAGCTAGCTTCCTCAATCGACAACGGTGTTGTTGCGGTACATACGCAAGCTTACTCGTGCATTTGCACAATTCCAGAATCCCAGACCTGGCTTCACATGCCTCCAACTGAAGTAAACGGACCTGCGCAGGAAGCAGATCTTGTGCCAGATTTCTTCAGATCCGACAAGCACCTGTGCCATGCATCTGGTTCGTGGCCCTGGGATAGGTAACACCAACAAGATGTTGATATGATGTGAGCAACCATCACCAGCACGTCATCATAATGGTGATGATAATGATGGCGCTAATGAAGATGACAATGAAGATGAGGACGGTTAAGTCCGACCGTGGTGGTAAACATACTGTACTAATACTAACTTCGCAGTTCACACTGGCCAAAGACTATTGCATCGCAGGTGGCTGTGCAGCTTGGCGCAGCAAGCTCTGATGCCGCCTGCGGCATGGTACCCTCAAGGCTTCCAAGTACACGCGTGGATTCCGCGCTTGGCAAAACTTCCCAAAGCCCCCCTAAACTGTGCACCCTGGCCCCAAGCTCTAAGCCCTAAGCCAGCATGACCTCAGATGCGGAAGGGACATCGACTGAAGCCCCGTCAGGTCAAACGCCGTCTGCTCTGCCTCCTGAGGCCCAAGGTCTCCGAAGCTCCGGGCGAATATAGGGGAAGTCAGAAGAGCATTTTATTCGTGCTGCTCTTGTTCATCTCACTGTTCCTGTGGGTCTGTCTGATCATGAGTGCGATTCGGCTTCCGAACCATCGATTGAAAGAGGCGACTTACAAAAAGCTTGCCAATGAAAATGAGAAGAGCTTTGCGGGTGTGGTTCGGGTTTGGGGTTCCTCCGTTCAAGCTCTTTCTCTGAAGGAAAGGACAGGCAGCAGCCATCCCTCTAAGCAGCGACTATGACTATGGCAATGACTTACGGTGGTCATGGTGCCTGGAATATCGATTTGCGGAGTCATCCTACTAAAGCTCGGAATAACGAGGCGCCGATATGCTGAGGATTTGGCATCGAAGCAGGCAATAATCACCATCATAGCCAGCAAAACGATCATATTCACGTCTCCTACTGTTGATGATAAAAATCCTGCATTACCTTCAGGACCCTAAACTATGGGAATAATGGTATATTCCTCATTATATATCATCAACGGTAGATCCTAAAGCCTCGGCTCTGGTACGGCTGTTACTCTTCGGATCTGAATTTGTTTTCGGGTTCAAATGGCGACTTCTGCATAAACCGATCCAACACATCGCCTGCAGGCCACAAGAGAGTTCCAGAAAACAAGGGATCCCTTTTTTGGAGCCATAATCTCTTTTTTAAAATTTCTTTTAAAAGAATACAGCATCGACCCCCTACTTTCCCGAAAGCCCTTGCACGTCGGTCCTGTATTTTCAGCTTCTCCTCGAGGCTCTCGAAAGTATCCACCCGCTGGAACGAGGGCCGAACAGTGGTGTCCACCCGGTGGAAAGAAGGCCGAACGGTTTCTGCAGCTTCGACCACCTGTTTCTTCAGGAATAGAGCGGCTTTGAAACAACTTCTCAACTTGCACCTTGTGGAATTATTTTGTGGTTCGAGGTACGCGTTTGCGTCGTTTGGGACCTCGTGGCCCCTGACGAGCGTGATCGCACTTGTCTTGTTATTGTTGTGCCTGCTCAGCAGATTGATTTTGCACACCTTGCTTATGCATGCATCCATAAAACCTGAACACGGCGCCTAAACCTTCATGCTAGCCCGCAGCTTAAGGTTCCGGAAACCCTGAACCACGAGACCCTAAGTCAAACCGACGGAAACCGCTCGAACCTCAACACATCCCTCAGACATCAAGGGATGCCCGCCTCGTCCTGCTCGGAGTCGGGTCTCACATCGTAGGCGACGAGCCCGGAGATCAGTTCTTCCTCTGCATCGTGTCACGTTGGAGAGTCCCTAAGTACGTGTCTGCTTGCTTATAGCATACTGCACTCGACTCTACTCTACTGCAATATACAAGTCTATGCTACACTGCACTACACTAGGCTGGAGAGGACTAGGCTAATTAGCCTATACTCTGCTATGCTCGGTTAGGCTATGAAATACAGCAGAGTTCAATGCAGTATAACGCAATGCAATGCATTGCAATGTAATGCATTGCAATTCTTCAATGCAACGCAATGCAGCGCAGCGCAGTGCAACGCAGTGCGAGCAGGTCTGTTTTTGTGGCTGTGTATGCATGCAGGCATGCAGGCATGCCAATGTACGTACGAAGCGTTCACCTCTTAGATGTGGGATGATATGGGTGTGTGAGTAGCGGTCTACTCTTCTTGTCATTGTTTTCAGACACGATACTTGCAACCCTGCCTCCCACTCGGCTGTTTGGAGAGCTTGAGGGCTCTAGGGGCTTAGAGCTTCAGGACGGCGGGAAATGCAGCACTGGTAGCATTTAATGAGGGGAGTCATCGGGTAGGTGTCTAGGGTTGATTTTGTGGTCCGGCGGACCCTGGCGGAATCAGCCGGGGCCCTACGCCCGGTCGAAACAGCAACCGCGGATCACAAGGTCAACACCACAAGAACCGCAACAAACTTCCCACCGGAAACGGCGTGGCTCATAGGCCTGCTCCATACTGTAAGATACGACATGGCATTTTAAAGCCAAAGGCCAACCATAAGAACTGTCAGGCTCTAAGACCAGGTGCCTCCATCTTCGCGTGTCTGTCTTTGGCCAACACAGCTAAGGACTTTGCCTGTGCAAAACACGTACAGGAAAGATGCAGAGAATCCAGGCTGCTTCTTGACAGCCCTTGCAAGGGCCGGACTGACTTTGCACATTGGTTGCTACGACGAACATGCCCTCCAGACTTACAGAAAAGCAGACTCATACACTCTCATGCATCACATTGCATCACCTTATCTGCCTGCATACTCTCGAAGAGCTGCTCATGCTTGGCGAGGAGCTCCTCAGGCTCTACAGTGAGGGGATTCGTCGGATCCATATCCACACGCCAGCAAACGACAGGCGCACACACAAGCACGGGTGAACGCCTCTCCTTGTGAAGAAGAATCAATTCTCGATTCTGCTCCAGATCGCCCAAGAACGGCTGATCCGCCTCCGCAACCTTTCCGCTGCTCACCTGGGCTTCCGGGGCCAGGTCCTGGAGTCCCTGGAGCTTCAGCTGCGAGGCTCTGCACCGTCCCTGAAAGCAGCTGCCGGAATCCCCAAAAAAGGACGAGGAGCAGCGCAGCTGGCTGGCGTGGGGCATGGGATCATTCCTACGGCGATTAAACTTAAACACTTCCCAACCGCGAAGGGGCATAGGGACATAAAAGGTCCCATTGATGGACTCTGGATTCCACGAGAATCTGAAATGTGCACAGCTGTAGGCGTCAAGATTTCATTTTGATCCAGGATGGCTCTCAGCCTCGACAGCTGCTCACCTCCTGCAGGTTGGCGAGCCTCTTTAATTGCTTTCCTGTTGCTGCCCTCTGTGCCTGCCTCTCTCTCTCTCTCCCTCCCTTTTTGTATGCATCTCAAGTGTTGCCGCGACCACACTTCGGTAGCAGAGCACCTACTTTGGCTGCAGTCTGGCGGCGCGTGTCCTCTGCAGGCAGCCCTCTGAGAGACTCCTTTTTGCTGTCCCGGTTCGAGTCCGAACCACTGCTTTCCATGAGATGGCTCTTGGCCTCCACGCGGTAAGTCTTGAGGTGAGCTGGAGATGTTCCAGAGTCTTAGAAGTATCGAAGCAAACGAGTGAACGAAGGACCGCTTTGGAGGCTTCCCATGCTACCTCATGCCGGTCAGACCGGCGCACGGCCGTGCGCGACCGACATGCCTGTCGGTGTGGCAGAATGGAGCTTCCTTGGCACAATGGGGACAAAGAACACTTGGAAGCACAGAAAGGTCAGCATCCCACGTGGCCTGGAGGCGGATCGACTGTCTTGATCCTTTCAGTCCTGTGAGAATCAAGGCTGTACTACGGAATCGGAGGCGTCGGATGGCAACTGCTTGGAAGAGCAAAAGCATCGGCGTGCCGCGCCTCAGCAGTCGTTGTGGCCTCTGTGGTGGTCTTACCTGTGGTAGTCGCCGTGTTCCTCGGCTGCTGAAAGCTGCAAGCCTCGACGATATGCTGCACGGAAGCAAACCCGAATCTGACAAGCTTCGTGGTCGTCACTTCATCTTCGTCTTCGTCTGCCTCGTTGCCCGGCGCCTCTCTTGCTTGTAGAGGAGTCGGATAAGAATAAAACCGGAGAAATGACCTACGGCCCTGGCTTGAAGCCCTCCCTTTACATTTTGAGCATGCCCCAGCCCACGGAAGCTTGAAAGCCGTGGATTTCAGTGCAGGAATAGGACATACACCCTCACCACACAACGGCCAGCCCACAAGCAACTGCATGTTTGAAGCTCAATGCGCTTGTTGGGAGCTGCTGTAGTGAATGCAGTGACAGAACAAAATGCGCACATCACCTCTCTCCCAGGCAAGCCTTTGTCGTGGTTGTTGCAGCCTCGTCATCCTCAGATGCCTGCGTAGTAGACTGTGGGGTAACTATTGCTGCAGTCATCTGCATGGAAGGGCTGCACTGGCACCACGACTCAAGAACTCTGGGACTCTTGTAGGCCTTCGTCGTCGAGGTGGCCTTCTGCGTAGTCTCTTCCTCTTCCTCCTCCTCTTCGTCATCTTCCTCCTCTGCCTGGCGGATGCCGGTTCTGCGTTTGTGGCCGCACCCTCTTCCACATGCTAAGCAGCGATAAGACAGCAGCCTGCCAGTGGTCAGCTCCTACAGCTGCTTCAAACTGCAAGCGAGGCCCCTCCCCAAACAAAAACCCTGTGCAAAGCGAGGAGGCCTTGGTGGTTCTGGCCGATTCTCGGGTCGTTGCTGCATTCTTGCCAGGTGCCTTGATGCACAGAACTCTCGTCTCTTGCATTTTGCATGACCATATCCGAACCAGCATCGGCCAATTGCATGAAAGCGCCAAACCAGACTTACACAATCAAGGCCTCCATCCATGATAGCTTCATGCCGCGGAAGGTCTGGCTGACAACAACGAAGCTGCGAACGTGCCCACAGCCCTTGCCCTTAGCCTTAGCCGACCCCGGAAGGATATGCGCCCGTCCCCATCTGAGTCTCGATGCCGCCGTCGTGGTCGCGCCTTTGCTAGCTGTGGCCTTGCTGCAAGACTGTAGGGTGGGGAGTTCTGGCTTAGGACCTCTCCTCAAAACCTCAGGGTATGGGCAAAGAGCAGTCGCATGCAGCCAGACAAGCAAGGCATTGGGGCCAGAGCCTCGCGTCTCACTGCTGGCAGAAAACAATGCTCGGAAACCGCTGAGCCCGTGAGTATTCCGAAGTCCTTCGGCGCATCGCATGCTTCGCCAAGCTCTGGGACCGTTGCATTTGTCTTCTTTTTTGGTGCACCAGCGGAGATGGCATCCTGCGCGCGAATGCGAGCCAAACGAGCAATGTGGACGGTCACGCGTTGGCACCGGATAGGCTATGTGGCATAACCTTAAACTTTCGAACGCTCGATCCACAATTTTGCAAACATGCGGAACACAGAAATTTGTCCATCCACGTAACCGTAGATGCAGACACCGCCATGGTCATGTGACCCTCGTCGTGCTGAGTCACAGCATGATGATCGTTCTGGTCGCCGTCGCCAGCACAAGCATCCACGATAAAACGCAGCCCCAAGCATCATCTTTCGCTATCACCCATCAACGTCACAACCATCATCATCATCATCGTCATCATCGTCATCATCATCCGCTTCTTGGTTCGTCCTCATTGTTTCGAACTTCACCATCCATCACCGTTAACAAATCACCATGGTCGCCATCATCATGATCACGGAAATCTTCGTCTTCACCAGCAGGCTGGTGGTGACTTCACATTGATCGCGTCTTTGTTGTTGCTGCCGTTGCTGCTTCCTTGAATGTTCTTCGTGTTGTGACTGCTTCTGTAGTCTCAGCAGTTGTAATGGTCGTAGCTGTCACAGCAGTCGTCTCGTCTTCGTAGTTCTTGTTGCAGTCGTAGGCATCGCGGTAGTGGTCGTGTCGCAGCAAGAGTCGTGGTTGTAGTGGTAGAAGTTGTCGTCGTCGTCGTCGCAGTGGTAGCACTTGTGGTAGTGGCACTCGTACTGCGAGTGGCAGTGGTAGTCGTGGTGGTAGAAGTAGTAGCGGCAGCGTCGAGTGGTGATTGTTGCTGTTGTTGTTGTTGCAACTAGCAATACTGACACAATAGCAGCAGTGGCTGTCGCCATCAGCCTAGGCGTGGTCGCAGTGGCAGCAGTTTACCTCGCTGCTCAATATACCGTACTGACATGCACTAACTGTATGCAGGCTGCTTAAGCTGTGTAAATTGGCGTCCTGCCGTTATGTCGCTGTTTCTGCGGAGAGCCGAGCCTTCGCAGCAGCCACTGCAGCCTCTCGAGCCGCACGAACGTCGGCGGCCTTGCCGCCAGCAGATTTGCAGCCCGCAACTGCTGCATCCTGGAGATGTTCCCGAAGCTAAGATCTCAGCATCCTTAGCATAAGCTTGTCGTTGAAAAGTCCGGGTGCCTAAATTCGGATGGGCAGAGTCAAGATGGATCAGTGCGACTTGAAAGCCCGACGTCCGAACACATGCGCAGACTCGTGCTGACGGCCTGGAGAGGGGTCATGCAGTCCTTCCCCACGAGGGGGTTTGCCGTATGCATACGTTGCATCCAATGCCATGCCACTCCCTCTCTCCATCCCTCCTCTGCTGAGGCATGGGTCTATTTAGTGAAGACCCAACACTCGTCCACTGTTTGCACCGCCCGCGCTGCGTGTCCAAAGCATCTTCACTCTGTATCCCGCGTCCTCGGCTGCCTTGATCTGGCGATCGCTGCTTTCGCCGGCTCTTGCCGAGGCATTGTGTGCTGCACTGCCGGCAAAAGCAGCCACCTTCATTCGTAGTGGCATACAACAAACTGGAGTAGATAGCTACTTGCGACGCCAGTGTTTAAGGATATTCATACATGCCCAACTACATACACACATACTACACACGTACATACATACGTACATACCTACATACATACATCCATGCATGCATACATACATATGTCACATATGATATGTGATTACTTACTTACATACTTACATACTTACATACTTACTTACATACATCCATGCAAACATATTTCACTCATACCTTCATACATCCGCCCATCCATGCATCCATCCATACCTCCATCCGTCCATCCATCCACCCGTCCATACCTCCATCCCTCCATCCATCCATCCATCCATCCATCCATCGATGCATGTGTGCATGCATGCATCATGCATGAGTATGTACACTTATCTACGTAGCTATTTACGTCTGCATCGAAGCTGTTCATCTGTTTGCTTGTTTGCTTGTTTGCTTGTTGATGCATTTACCGTGTCAGTTATACTTGTACTAGTTAGTCATCTTTTACATATATGTACTTCGTTATTACCTACTTATCCATAATTCTTTTCATGTTCATATCTGTGTATGAACTAGATATACCCCATGAGCAGGGTTTTAGGGGACTGCTGGGGTTGCTGGTATGTTGCCACAAGCAAACGGACGGAACCAACGGACCGACCCCTGCCGAGTCAGTTGGAAAAGCCCCGGACCGCAGGCTCAGTGTTGTGCAAACAACCGGGTTTCGGGTTTAGGCCCTTGTATGTCGTGAAAGTTAAGGTTGCCTTGCTGCAAGAAGCTTCATTACATGCAAGAAGCTTCACTATCTCCCGTGAAAGGCCGAAGGGTTCGCAACCCTACTCTTTGGAAAACACTCCTTGGCCGAAGAACTTATGAAAGTGCGGAGCCGAAGACTTGCAGATTTAAGCCGCTTGCGTCTTTGGTTTTTTGCGTTCAAGGAACGGTTTAGGGTTTAGGGTTTAGGGTTTCAATCTAGCTTCATGCAGTTGGTTGTCACACACAGACACACACTAACAGACAACACCAAACCAGCCGAGGCTAGCCAGACGCCACGAGAAGAACCGCCCACTTCCTTTGAGACAATCGAAAAAGACTGAAGGTGTCACTGCCAGGATGCCTGGTCTGAAGATGACGAAGGTGATGGTAATGCTCATGATGATGATGGTGATGATGTTGGTGTTGGTGATGCTACCATGCTCATTTTGATGAGCCGAGCTGTTGGTATGGCATGACACCTCCTCAACGGCAGCGCCGGCAGCCATCGCGGCCTCTGCTGCGGCTTTGCCTGGGCCATTGAAATCGGTTCCGGTGTTGTGTTTAGGGCCTCGCTGAAGGATAGATTTGGGGCGGCTGCGTCGTCGCGCAGGGCTTTGGGATAGGTGCGGGCCATTCAGAAGCCACAGGCGTTGATCAAGCGTTGAAGAATCCATGCTTGGTTCTGCAACAATCAGGTCGCATAAGATATGGATGCTAGAGCTGGGTCCTTGCATCTGCAGGTGTTAGAACATGAGTCATCTCCGGATCCAATTCCTTGCAGCTGAAGTCTACAAGACCCTGCTGAGCCCGGTTGCCGGCAATGGCCGCTTGCTGGACGGTGCTGACATTCAGGTCCTGTCACACCATGCTGCATGACTGCTACTAGGGTTTTGAACGTCTGTCGCTGTCTTCAGGCGTTCCACTAGAGGACAGCTTGCGTCCCTAACCTGGACCCACAGGTTGCGTGATTTCTGTTTGGATCCGAGAGAAGCCTTGTCACTTGCCGTTTTGTTCAGATTCGAGGACGAGGACCGCTTTCGGGTTGGATCTCTCCGAGAAAGCAATTGCGGATCCTTGGCAGCGCCCGCCGCCGCCCTGCCCGCACTGGCGGCCTGCTCAGAATCGGGGGGGGGGCCTCTGTGTGGCGTGGTAGGAAACCTTCCGAGCCTGCTCCTTTGCGGTTCCTCCGGCCGACTTCGAGACCAATCGAGCGGCCTCACAAGGCGACCAGATTCATTCAATGCACCTTGCGGCTGACGGTGTGACCCGTGCCTCGGCGATGACCTCGACCTTCAAGTCAGATTGCTTCTCCTCGTTGGCACCTGCCGCTTCGGCCGCAACCGCAGCCGCTTTGCCGGCCGCTCGCAGCTTGTCCTGCTTCGCATGCGCATGTTCGACTTGCCTACTGTTTCCTTAGTTGAGCTGAAAGGCTAAAAGGCCTTCATGCAGATGCTAGAGCCGCGAGCCCACATTTTCACTGTAACCTGGCAGTCTCCTTGTAGTTGAGCCCGGCTGCAGTGGAGGCGTTCAGAGCCGCGGTGCCCGCGACGGAGGCCTGCTCATCCACGGACATGCCGGCATCCTTCGCCACTTCTGCCGCAGCTTTGCCAGCTGCTGCCGCTTGTTGCTCTGGGATCTGATTGGCCTCCTTGGCCGCTTCGGCTGCTGCTTGGCCCGCACTTGCTGCTTGCTCAGGCGTTTGAGCGCCTGTGGCTTTGGCTGCATCGGCTGCCGCCTCTGCTGCTGCTTCGATCTGCTCCGCCACCGTCTCCTTGGCCTCCTTGGCCTCTTTGGCGGCCACCTCCCCAGCGTCCACACCGACCTCCACGGAAGTGGCACCATTGGATTTGGCAGCCATGGCTGAGGCGTTCCCGGCAGCCTCGGCCTGCTCCTCAGCGGACATGTTTGCCAGCTTGGCGGCTGAAGCCGCCGCCTCGCCAGCCAACTCCGATTGCTTCTCGGAGCCCTCACTCTGGGCCTGGGCCGCTGCTGCCGCGGCCTGGCCTGCTGCTGCCGCCTGCTCGTAGGCAGCTGCCCCTGCAGACTTCGCAGTTTCGGCTGCAGATTGCCCCGCATCTGAAGCCTGTTGTTCCACCGCCTGGCCCTGATCGCTTGACACTTTGGCAGTGGCGGCCCCTGCCACTGCAGCCTGCTTGGCCACGGAGGCCCCAGTGGCTTTGGCCACCGCTGCGGCGGCCTTGGCAGCCTCCTCGCCCTGTTCCCGTGGGGTGTATTGCAGGTCACTAGCAGCACTCGCCGCCGCGCGTGCAGCAGCAGCAGCCTGCTCCTCCATAGGTTTGTCCAAGGCGCTGGCTTCTGCGGCAGCTTCTTTGCCAGCATCCTCCGGAGTAATTCTCGACACTGTAGTCGTGCTCTCCGTAGTCAGGCTTGTGGTGGACATCTGTGTCGTCGACGGCTTCTGTGTTGACGTGGTGGGGCTGACAGCGGCCATTGCTGCAGCCTTAGCTGACTCCTGCTGCGCTGCGGTCAAATTAGCTGCTTTGGCAGCTTCCTCCGCGGCTGTTCCAGCTGACAAGATCTGCTTGTCTGAAGTCATCCCAGCAAGACCTGCTGCTTTGAAGGCTGACTTTCCGGCCAGTACTGCCTGCTTAGCTCCTGACATCCCTGAAGCCCTGGCGGCATCCGCAGCGGCCTTGCCAGCAGCTGCGGCTTGCAGCTCCGGAATCTGTGTTCTGGCGGCTTCTGCAGCAGCTTCGCCGGCACTGGCAGCTTGCTCGTAGACCGATCCGCCTGCCAACTTGGCTGCCTCTGCAGCTGCCTGCGATGCTGCTTGGATCTGCTCGCCAACGCCCTTACCGGACTCTGCAGCTTCTTTGGCGGCCACCTCGCCGGCGTCTACCCCAACGTCCGTGGGAGATGCGCCCTCTGCTTTGAGAGCCCTGGCTGACGCATTTCCTGCAGCAGCTGTCTGTTCTTCTGAAGACATTCCGAGGGTCTGCGCAATATCTGCAGCAGCGTCCCCTGCCAGCTCTGCTTGTTTGTCAGACCCTTCATTGTTCATTCGCGCCACTGCTGCAGCGGCCTCTCCAGCAGCCGCGGCTTGGCCGGAGGCCGAGACGCCGTTGGACTTTGCGGCGGATGCCCCAGCTTGGCCAGCGGCTGCAGCCTGCTGCTCCAAGCTTTGCCCATCCAAAGCAGCGACTTTGGATGCAGCGATGCCTGCAGCTTCTGCTTGCTTGGACAGGGATGCACCAGCAGTTTTCGCTGCCGCGGCCGCTGCCTTACCAGCTATTTCCACTTGCTCAGCCGGAGTGTACTGCTGATCCTTTGCAAGGCTCGCGGCAGCCTCCCCTGCCTTTGCCGCCTGCTCCTGCATTGGTTTACCAGCAGCCTGGGCCTGCTCCGCTGCCTCCTTGCCAGCATCCAAAGGATCTCGTTCCGCTGGCGGAGATTTCTTGGACTGACTTGGTGCTTTCGTGACGCTTGCAGATGGCGCAGTGGTCAGGGTCTGAGCTGCAGTCGGATTTGCTGCAGCCCTCGCCGCACTCTTGGCTGCGGCTTGTTCCTCTGGTGTCATGCCAGCTGCTTTGGCAGCTTCCTCTGCAGCTGTTCCAGCCGCCGAAATCTGCTTCTCCAACTTAAGCCCGGCTACAGCTGACACGTTGAAGGCCAACTCTCCAGCCAGCTTTGCCTGCTCGGATCCCGACATTCCTGCGGCCCTGGCGGCATCCGCAGCGGCCTTGCCAGCAGCTGCGGCTTGCAGCTCCGGAATCTGTGTTCTGGCGGCTTCTGCAGCAGCTAGGCCCGCACTGGCAGCTTGCTCGTAGGCGGATCCGCCTGCCAACTTGGCTGCCTCTGCAGCTGCCTGCGATGCTGCTTGGATCTGCTCGCCAGCGCCCTCGCCGGACTCTGCAGCTTCTTTGGCGGCCACCTCGCCGGCGTCCAACCCAACATCCGTGGGAGACGCGCCCTCTGCTTTTGCTGCGAGGGCAGATGCTCTGCCAGCTGCAGCAGTTTGCTCCTCAGGAGTCATGCCAGCTAACCTTCCCGCATCTGCTGCTGCCTGGCCGGCCAGAGCAGCTTGCTTCTCGGTGCCTTCGTTTTGGTTTCGAGCGACTGCCGCCGCAGCCTGTCCTGCAGCCGCGGCTTGGGCGGCAGCTGAGCCGCGGGCTTTTTCGACGACTTCTGCTGCAGCCTGGCCCGCAAAAGAGGCCTGCTGCTCCAAGCTTTGGCCATCGCCGCTTCCAACTTTCGCACTCTCGATGCCTGCTGCGGCAGCTTGCTCCTCCGTGCTCCCACCGCTGCTCGCCACGGCCGCTGCGGCCACGGCACCAGCGACTTCAAGCTGCTGCTGCAAAGTGTACTGCCGCTCCTTGGCGAAGTCCAGAGCCGCCTTGGCTGCAGCTGCAGCCTGCTCGTCGACGGGCAAACCTGTGGCTCTCGCCTCTGATGCTGCTTGGCTTCCAACGAGTTCAGGAGTCAAAACCGTAGTTGTGATGGTGGTGGTTGTCACAGCGGTTGTTGTTGAGGTGCTTGTCTTTGTCTCTGTGGTGGTCGCCGGCACAGTAGTCGTGGATTCAGTGGTTGATGCAGTTGTCGTTGTCGTCGGTGGGTTGCTTGACGTGGTGCGTCTCGTCGTGGTGGATAAGGTTGTTGTCGTCTCGGGAGTTGTGCTTTTCGTGGTGGTGCTTGCGGGCGGTGCCGTCGTAGTCTCGGGAGCTTCCGTTGTCGGCTCAGGCTTTGGAGTTGTTTTGGGCAGTGTCGAAGTTCTTTCTGGAGGGCGTGGTGTGGTCGTTTCAGACTCCGTCGAAGTGGTCGACCATCCGTCGACTTTCCTCCAGCTCGGCAGCCCATCCAGTGGCGGAGCGGCTTGGCGACCACCCATGGAACTGCACAGAAAAGGGCCAACCATCACTCCGCGGTCTTGTGGGGCTTCGAAGCCCACCAGACTCACGAGGACTTTCCTTACTGGGACCAGCCCTGCAACCAAAAATCAAAGAGAACTCCGAAGAAGCCGTTTGATCAGACGTCTGCACTTCCAGCATCAGGCCACTGCAGCTAGGAAATCTACACGCCCCATCCCGTCGACAGTCAGACCAGCAATAAAACATGTCCGACACTGCCAAGCTGCCAGGGACCCGAGTAAGCCTTTCCGAAGACTTTGAACGATGCCGGATCCCGCTCCTTCGCACATGTCGCGACTGCAGCTCACGAGGCTCTTGCAGAGTCGAGGGCGAATAAATTCAATGGCATTTTGCCACCCTCGCCGAGTTTCCGGGGCCGCATTCGAGGTTACAAAGCCGGCGCTGCCGACGACTACCTGACCGAGGGTCTACCATGCCAGGACACCCTTGAACTCGAGCGCAGTATCACCCTCACTCGTCCACAAAAGAGGAACAGAGAAGCTCCTCAATCCATGGAGAATCCAGTTGCCGGAAGGCTCCGACCGTCCCGTAATCCTGAACTCCTCACTGTTCTCTTGTCTTGGCGGGATCAATTCAACCAAGTGGCCCCGTACTGAACGCGCAGCTCTAACCTTGTTGCTGCATCTCGCAAGATCAATCACGTAGCGATAGACAGATATGGATATGTGACTTGTGCAAAGATATTGACGGTTTACAGGTGAGTAAAAACATAGGCGGATAGATACAAAGGCGGATGCAGTAGATAGAGAGGTGGAAGTATAAATAGATAGATAGATACACGGACAGATCAATAGATGGATAGATGGATAGATGGGTGGATGGATGGATAGATTGACAAATAAATTATAGACAGACAGATTGATAGATGCATGCGTGCATGCGTGCATGCGTGCATGCGTGCATGCGTGCATGCGTGCATGCGTGCATGCGTGCATGCGTGCATGCGTGCATGCGTGCATGCGTGCATGCGTGCATGCGTGCATGGATGGATGGATCGATGGATGGATGGATGGCTGGCTGGCTGGCTGGCTGGATGGATGGATGGATGGATGAATGGATGAGTAGATAGATAGGCAGATAGGCAGATGGCTTCTTGGATAGGTAGGCAGATTGATGGATAGATTGGATAGACAATAAGTAGATTGGTAGATCGATCGAGAGATAGACAGACCGGTCTAGAGCGAGAGAGAGAGAGAGAGGGAGCGAGGGAGAGGGAGAGGGGCAGACGGGCAGACGACCAGACGGGCAGACGGGCAGACGGGCAGACGGGCAGACGGGCAGACGGGTAGACGGAGAGATAGATGGATGGATGGATAGATGGATAGATGGATAGATGGATAGATAGAGTTCGCTCGAAAGATAGATAGATCGATAGATGGTCCCTGATTTAAGGGCGACCTGAATCGGGACCCAAATTTCAACTTCGTGAGATTCCGTCCATCGGCGGAACTGGAAAGGTAGTGGGTAGGCAAACAGATGACATGTGGCTCAGGATTCGATTAAAGGGTGCTGGGGTGGTGGTTAAATCTGTTTTAACGTGCAATGCGTATGTAGATTGTTTGGGATGACTGCTGTTGCCGCCACTTTGAGCAAAATAGAAAGGGAAATTTTGCATCCAAAGGCTGCACGCTGTTGCACATGATGTCACGCATGAGAGCAGGAAATGTAGATTTCATGCTGGCTTTAGACTCTAGACTCTCCCCGAGGAAAACCGGCAGGCTTCTCACTTGCCAGGGGCCCACGGAGATCCGCAGGGCCTCTCAGAGACAAGCGGCGAATAGCCCACGTGCAGCATCAATTTGGTTTGCAGGTCGCCGTCCAGGGCATACTTGGGATCCCAGCTGCCGGTAATCGTCTGGTTCATGTCCTTAACGATGCTTGGCACTTAAAGGTCCCGACGCATTGAGACAAGGACAGCAAGATCAAGCGACCGCCGAGAGCTACGGCCAGAATGGCTACCGTTCAGTGTGATGCTTGTTCAGGAAGGGCTTGCAGCTTGGCTTGGGCTTACGGAAGCCTCGGAAGAAGCCCAGCCACATCTACCAGCGTTGCGCTCAGAACAGCGGGTCCTGACAGGCCCCACCAGGTTTCACCACCTGAATTGATCCCAGTTCCTTCTGCAAATTGTTTTGATACAAGACCCGCAGCTCCCCACACTCAAAGCTTCGAGCAACACAGACGTGCTCCTCCGGGAGTTAAGTCGATCCGCTGATTTTTCGGATCGAAGAGTGCGAACCTGCGGCTGGTTCGGCTGTGGGGCCGAAGGCGCTGTGGTGATCTTGGAAGGAGGCGGGAGCTGCACTACTAAGCAGGTTACACGAAGTTGCCTGGCTCCGACTGACGTCACGGCTCTTGGGAAGCTAGGGCAGAGCTGCTCATTCTGAACACCGAAGCACATCAGCCAAGAAGATGCACACGGCTGGGACCCAGGCTCAGCAAGATCGCCGGTGAAGCCCTGCTCGCGTGTGGCGAGAAGAGTGAACCTCAGACCCGGTCTGAAGCTTCGGAACGAAAGTTTTCGGAGCTTTGGAAACAGTAGCAAGGTAAAGCTCAAAAAACAGTGTGAGCTGACAACCTCCTTGTCCCCGAACATACACCCCCCAAATTACAATCTCCCTGACCCTCTTGTCTGATGCGCATCGCGATCCTGATCACGACGATCTTGATTCTGACAGCTCTTGCTGCGACACTCGGACTACGATCACCTGGCACAGCTGCCTTGGACGGAAACTTGGCGATTTGGATCATAGCGGATACGAGAACCCACCAGACCCCCGAGTCGGCAAATCTGCCCGGGCGCCTGTAGTAAGGGAACGTGGCATTGACCTCGCTCTCTGCCAGATCTTCACCGCTGACATCCCCAAACACGTCCTCACCAAAAGCTCGTGACTATCACCATTGAGCCTAATTGTTGGCGTGTGCCATTCACGACGTTTAAGCAAAAAGCGCCGCAAGAGACTTCGGTTAGGCTTTTTGGCTCGGTCTCTCTAGCCGCACTCGGGTCCAGGCGGTCCTAAATGGACTTGAGAAGTGTTTCGGTAGCATGCCAGGCTGAGGAAGATGGACAGATAGTGTACCGCGCTAGAGCGCCCAGTCTAGGACCTAGCCACCTTCATCAGTCCTCCATGGATGCATCCTCTTCCTCATCACCTTGGTGGCTCGCTCCGCAGCTGGAGGGACTGGAACCTTCACACCCCAGGAAGCCTGAACCTCGATCATTTGAAATCAGACGGGGTGCTGTGAATTTCGACATTGTCTTGATCTTGGCCAACATCCTCTAAGAGGTGGTCATTTGCCTGCTGAGTAGCGCAACTTGTATGAGAAACCCTAAACTTACGAAGCTTCGACTTGCGCCGTCCTCCCCTCTCTTGTCACATAGCGGCAAGGCAGAGTCATCACTCGCATGCTGAAACTACAAGTAGAGTAGGTTCTTTCAAGCAAAGGCCCCCTCTCGCCTGCGTAAGGCTGGGGCGTGATCCCACTAACAAGAAGGGCCACACACGTGCGTACAGCCCCAGCCCATGCCTCTCGTCGCATCATGCGAGAGCTTTCCTGAAAACAAGCAAGGTTCCCGAAGACTCAGTGCTGCGAAGAAGCCCTCTAACCCAAGGCTACCCAAGGACAGCTAGCTATGACGCTCAACTCGAAGACAGGTGCAGAAAGCGAGGCGGTATGTCCTTCTGCATGTTTCCATGTGCATCAATGCTCGCCTGCAGGGACACCTGACGAAGAACAGCAGGGGCGTTCGTAATTTTAGCTCTTGCCTGGCTCCATATCATGTGGCAGCCAGGCAGTGGAAAGAAGATGTCTAGGATTTGAACAAACGAACATGACTGCTGCAGAGTTCTGAAGGACTCGGTCGCTCCGGAGAGCTCCTTTGCCTGGTGGTGCTCGGTAGCAGCGTGTGCGATCCATACACAAGTGGCTGCAAGCAGCACTGGATTCCTCAGGTGGACGAGGCGGAGTCTTTGACTAAAGAGAAGGCAAGGGGAAGGCAGGATGTGCAGGCAGACGATAGCACATATGTAACCTGGAAGGTAACGATACATGACGTTGTGAAGTAGGATGAGGTAGGCCGTGCACTTCACCGTTGGGCTCGGTCCCAAAAACATAGTGACAAGTGTTCACTCACCGCGAACCGTCCCATACACCCTACTTCACCTCACGGTCATGCCGAAAGCAAAGTTGCAAGGCCAGAAGGGCAGAAGGGCATCCCGCTGAGGCCGATGCATCGAGGATGTGTGAAGTTCACGGACATGAAAATGACATAATCGCTACCGCCCACAGCTTGAGCTGCGTGGCTGTGCGGATTGCAGGCAGTCCACGCTTGCGTGGGTGTCTTCTGAGAACCACTGTATGCAACTCCTTCTTGGAGTAGCGATCCTGCTGTTTTAAGGTCCCTGCAACCTACTAACGGTTGTTGCCGCCTGCGATGATGATGAAACATCGAGGTGGCACGTCAATTAAAAAGAGGTTGTGATAGGTTGTGCAGCATCTGTTCCGTTCTGTCCCGGACGCATCCAGAGAACTCCGCTGAGAAGTCAACACACCTACTGCTTGCCGAAGCCAGCGCCGACAATGAGAATACAAAATCTCGGCCCCAGTCATAAACCACTTCTACAGAGGCAAGAAAATCCCAGGCCCCAAAGACAGCAAGGACAAGAACGGCCCGGCTCTTTTTTCGATCATGGCAGCGTCTTGTGTTGACGACTGCGACCTTGTCTGCTGCTCTGGTTGAGGGATGGAACAGTGATTCGCTACTGCCATGCAGCGCACCACCAAATCCCAAATATCCCGACCGAAGCACCGACAGTCACCCGGAGTCCGAATCCATGCACGCCATGACATGCACATCGTTCGCTGGCGTTGATCGAGGTAAAGAATGGAAAGCAATTGACGGTCGACTGCGCTGCAAATAGGCATTGCTGCCAGGAGTCTTCTTGCAATCGTCATCTGAATCAGCTGGGGGCAGCCTCAGTAGCGGGATGGAGGCTCCCGCTGCACAAAGCAGAAGTCACACGTCGAGATTATGAAGCGCGCCTTGCTGTTGCTGTTACGATGTAGGTGGCGTGAGTTGGGCGTTGCTGATTCTGGTGTCGTCCTTCTCATATTTTCTTCTCGGACAGCTGCCTGAGGCCAAAAGAGGCCCCAACGTACAGCACCTGCGACTGATCAAGATCTAACCGATGCACCTCCGCGCAGAACGGGCAGAATCGGAGAGGCTGGCACAAGTTGCATGCAAAGCCTGCTGCATCCATGGGCCCCGGCATCCCCATGCGCAGCGGCTGGCGCCGCCCTTAGACGGATCAAGCTGATACTCGTCGCTGCGAAAGAGACAGGAAGGTGGGTCAGTGATGAAAGGTAGTCTTGGGTCTGCTCCCGTCTTGCTACTTGGCTTCGCTTCTCTGTTGGCTATGAATCTTAACCATGTCCTCCAGTATCTCCCTTGGAATGGTCTCTGGTTCTCGAAGCGTTGAAAAGGCCTTCAAGGCTTGCCTTCTCACCTGCAACCCCCTTCCTCACATCGACAATGAATAAGGCATGAGCTTGCTGAAGCGCTCCATTCGCTTGCGGCGCTTGCGCGTCTCCTCGTCGTCTGCCTCGGGAGTTTGCTTCCCCACGGAGATGCGGGAGCGGACCCACCAGCGGGCCTATATACCAGAAGCCTCCAACTCCGGTATCACCTCCGCGTCCCAGAAGTCCCAACTCCCCGAAAAACTTGGGACTCTTACGGGCTTGAACGATGGCGCAGCAGCTGTAGCGCCTCAAAGCGAGAGGCTTGCAGGATTCCCAACCACAAGTTGCAGTCGTGCGTGTCCTTACTATTCCAGACTACCCCCAATGCTACGACCACCGCGAAGAACCACTGCCACTGATAGAACTGCAGGCGCCTGTCTGCAGCTTAGAGGCTTCAGCTGGCAGGACACTTGAGTCACTTGAAACAACTACATCGAGCAAGGAAAAGCCTCACCAAACACCTTCGCTGTGAAAATCGACGGTGAGATGCAGTGGAATGACCTCTAAACTCTAAACTCTCGGACTCTAGGAGGGGGGTGGTTCCGTGTGGTTGGACTTCAAGAGCAACCAGCAACCAGCAAGAGGGAGGTCCGAGTCTCCGCAAGGACTCTGCATTCCCCGGCATCCGACATCCCAGAATCTGGCACTCAACCCGAAGCCAACATGGTGAACCAGCCCGGGCTCATTACATCTGGAGCAGTCTAGCGCCCGACCTCCGGCAGTGTCCGGACGAGCCTGCCAGTCCTGACACAACACATGGCACAGGAGGGATGCTGGGCGTTCGACCACAAAGGTTGTGAGAGCACTGAAACGCCCGGTAGGAAAGACGTGATATTCAAGTATGTCGGCCAGTCTCACTTTCCAGCCACCACTATGGCAATGGTGATGGACAAGATGACAGATGCCGCGGTTTGATATCCTCCTATTGCCGTTCAGCTGCAGTGCGGTGATTCTTAATGTGGCCACCAGCCGCTCCTATTGATCCTCTTGTTTCTGCCAGTGCTAGGACTTTCCAGGTGCTTCAGCTCCACCTCGTACTCCTAACCACTTCCACTCCTGTCTACGAGGGCCGAGTAGCCCACTACCAAGCGCCGCTAAAGGAGCGGCGCTGAGACCAGAAGCTCCCTGCTCTGCTGTTTGCAACGAGCAAGGCCAGCAAGGCCTACTGGGCCTGGCCTGGCCCCGATCCCAGTCGTGGTCGTCGTAGCCTGCCGACGCACCGGCTGATGATGGCGCAATGCCAGAGGGGCAGTCTTAGTTCTCCGCCCGAAATCCCCAATGCCTCTTCCACGCTTCCGTGGTGCCTGCGCAGGCTCTGGAGAGTGCTGCGGGTAGCTGATGGTAGCGACGCATCTTTTGCTGTGACTTTCCGTGCAGTAGCGTAGAGGCCTCTCGGTCTCGGTCTCGGACATCCGGCCCACCCCAGGCTCCTGTAGACAGTGGCCAACAGTTACTGGTAGTTACCCGTACCTGATTAGGCATAGTTTGGGGCTCTCTGATGTGCCCGGGCCATGGCAGGCGCTTCGAGAGTCTGACGCCCAACCCACTCCGCTTCTCGAGGCCTCGGTCGTCGTGTCCCCAGCCACCTCCTCAGAGCTTGGTGTTCGGAAGACTGCAGACCTCACTGACCTCACTGACCTCGCCTCATGTCTCCGGAGACAGAGCGGTGATGCTTCTGAGGTTCTTTCCTCGAAAATCTGTCGCTTATGAACCTAGCTAGAGCCTTGATCGGAGGCCCGACCCCGGTCCTACCGCAACAAGATACCAAGTCTAGTGGCATCACTCCTGTATGGATGTCGACAAAAAAGAAATCTTCATTCCATGAGTGCTGTCCATACTAGGCACCGTATCTCTGTTGATGGCACCTCTGTTGATGCCACAGAACCCGGCCATTTCCCGCTTGCAACACCGGGCGGCCCTGAACTCTGACCTGAGTCTCAGGCGGTTGTTTCGTGCTTGCCGCTCCCTTTCAGTGGCATAGTTGAAGAGGTCCTCGGCTCAGCTTCTCAGCACGTTCCAAACACCGTTCACCTGAGCACTAGAATAGAAATTCGGAGACTGCTGGATGGCACTCTCGGCGTCGAAACTGGCTCTTGCACTTTGAGACAGCAGCATGTCTCCAGTCTCGATCTGCTGCACCTGTTGCTCACTCGTGTGCGGCTCATGGGAAGTGTGATTCGAAGTTCTTTTCCTTCAAAGTCGCAAGGAAGAAATGCATTCCCCACAGACGCGCCAGAACACATACACACCAGTAAGACCAGGAGTAAGAACAAAACAACCAGAAAAAGTGGGCTGCAAGTCATCCTCAGCCCTGAACATGATGCCAAAATACAAAACTCTCCAAGCCTCGTCGGCGGCCCTCGCGGCGAGCACCGCCTGACCAGACGGATGCTCTGGTTTCTTCTCATAGTCGGAGCTCTTGGCGTTAGTTGCGGCCGAGGCCAGACGTTTGAATTACTTCAGGAAAGTCATCTGTGCATGTCTGTACAGTGAGGGTTCACTTCCAATGAACTTAGTGGCCTAGTGGACACAAGTTCCAAGGACCTCTCTCCGACTGCTCATCCATGCCTTCCACAAGGTCCTCAAAACTATGAGCGACAAAGCCGCACATCTAATGGCCGAGCTCAAACTTGGCAGAGGGGGACGACGGCAAATGTGGGTTTTCACAAGCTACACACAGAGATGCCAAACGCTGAGAATGCTGGGCCTTGCTGGTCGTCTCCTTAGCTGCAGCGAAGCTAAAGCCTTCGCCCTTCTCGTCCCCTGGCCTCTTCCTAGACTTCAGGTGGACAACAACAAAGCCAATGTTTCAAATGCTGCAGGGTTACCACAGCGTGAGCTACCACAAGCTTCGAAGATGTAAGCCAGGCGCAAACAGAACCACAACGTTTCCGACGTATCCTTCCCAATTGGCAACATCCCCTGAGGGACAAGCGTGCTTCTTCTCGGGCTTCGAGGTCATCTGCCTGGCCATAAGTGCAGGGGTACTGTTGGGATTCTGAGACTTGCACAGTGAAGCTCTGTGCCCTGTACCATCAACCCCCAACCCGAAACCCCAAACTAGGAGCTAAACCCTAATCTGCAAGCCCTAAAATAGGACCAAAACCCTAAACCCCACAGTGCCACAGCAGCGAAACAACGGGCACCTTGGCATGTCGGCCCCAGGGCTCTTCAGCGCCCTTTGAGCGGTTTCCGCGTCCACCTCGGGTCTGAAGTTCAGTTTCTGTCTCTGAAATCTCTGCTCCTTGCGCCTGGGAGGGCTTCGGGCGAAACCGGCATCAACGAAAGACCCGCGCGGGAACGCGCCAAATCCCAAGGCTTCACTTTTCGTCCTCACCCGACCCGAAGCCAATTGGACCAGCGGCTGGTCTTGGCTTGTTGTGCAAACCAGCTGTCCTCCCACCTCTCCTGCGGGTAGGGCGAGCGAGAGGTGCAGGCTTCACCCAAGTAGAAACTGCTATATATCCATGTTTGGACTGAGGGCACCGATGGGTCCAGCACAGCCTTTTTTCTGCTCTCTGCAAGCCGGTCTCAGCGTCCGCTCACCTTTTCGTAAATCACCCGCGGGATGGCCAGCAGCGTGTTCGTGTCGTAGTTCTCGTCGTCCTGGACCGGGCAAACAGACTTGAAGGATTCGCAGGCATGCTTTACATGATGTGCGTGCGTGTGTGAGATGGCGCCGTCTGCATTTCGGCAAAGGCGCATGGCTCTTTTGCATGTCACATCACTCTTGTGAACTTGTGAACTTGGGATTCAACCCCGGGTAGCCCTGCATGGTCCTTGCGTGGGCCGTCGGACCTGGAGGAGAGCCAGACGCCATCGTCGGACTCTAGGTGCAGCCCTGCATCTAAGGGCAGGGTCATGTCGTACTCGCGAAGGCCGCCGAAGGCCTGGTTGGAATCCGTGGGTTGACGATCTGGGGTTTAAAGCTTCGGGCGCAGGAGTTAGGGCTTATAGTCTTAACTTTTAAGGTCTTGTTACGTATGTTCGGCCCAACCCTGCCAAATGCAGGGTTTAGGCTCTAAGGTTTAGGGTAGAGAAATGATAAGGGATCTTCCCCTTGGAGCTTGCCTGCGGCTCGTTGGAGGATCGTTCACTTCCTTGGGGCTGCGGTGCCGGTGCCATCTGCACCGGCGCATTCATGGAGGGATAAGAGGGCTGCATGGGCATGGGCCCTGGCATCCCATAGTAACCTCGGCTGGTGCAGCACCGTGCTCTTTCTCCGAATCGGAACCCTTCCGTTCCCTCTATGCCACACAAAAGCTCCCATTTTCTCTCGATACATTACAGATCTATACGAAGAACTGCAGCTTCGGTGGATGCTCTTGGGGTGACCAATCAAAAACAGTCCCAGCCCCAAAAGATCTGTGCCAGTCGCCTGGCTGGGCTTCCTCGGTGAAGGCAACCTCCCGAGGGGCCTTGATCCCCAAGTGCAACGGCCGCCCTTCTGGGCTCACCTGCAAAAGCTTTCGGAGTTTTCGGAGTCGGAGTGACCTGACCTAAGCCTAGGCATCCCCCACCTCCATATTCATCGCAGCTCCCATGACAGCCGGCACCAAGGCAAGGAATCGCCTTCTCATAGCATGCAGGTGTTTCGAAGACAAAAGGCAGTATGGACAGAGGCCCTGGCAAAGCCTAGTGGCTGGAGCCAAGAGAGGCGAGGCCCCCACACTTCAAGATGCCTGACTCTATGCTCCTCCTCCACACGGCAGCGTTGTCAGCTCTTCTTTTAATAACCAGCTCTGCAACAATTTGGCCTGTGCTGGCTGCTACTCTGCTAGGAAGCACCGTGCAAGCAAGGTCGCTCATCGCAGACTTCGTACATCGTACGCACACGCGAACATGACACTGATATTGATATGGCTCTGGAATCCATTTTGGCGGCACCTCGCTCCACAGGCTTCCGACGATACATGGCCGCATCTAAGCTCTCTTCGTCTCAAGGTTTCGATTCGGGATTATGTGTCCCTGCTAGTCACTGCGCATAGAAATAACTCGCGGCTGCTCGTTGTCCGGAGGGCGCATGTGGCACCAGGATCACTGCCAGCCGCCCAAAGGTCTGAGATCTTTCGCCTGGCGGCTGGGCCACTCGACAGTTCAGCTGGAGGCAGCTGCAGGAGTTGCAGTAGGCGTGGCAGTGTCAGTAGCAGTAGGGGGAATGGGCGTAGGCCTAGCAGAAGTAGGACTAGGAGTCGGAGTAGGAGGAGCAGCAGTGGTGAGTAGTACAAGTAGTAGTAGCAGTAGTAGTCGTCGTCGTGGTGGTCGTGGTAGCGGTAGCGGTAGCGGTAGCGGTAGCCGTGGCCGTGGGGGTCGTGTTCGTGCTCGTGGTCGTGGTGCTGGTCAGCAGGCAGCAGGTAGCAGGTCGCAGCTCGCAGGTCGCAGGTAGCAGGTAACAGGCAGCAGGTAAGGCAGCAGGTAGCAGGTCGCAGGTCGCACATCGCAGGTCGCGGGTCGGAGGTCGCAGGTCGCAGGTCGAAGGTAGCAGGAGGTCGCAGGTCGCAGGTAGCAGGTGGCGGGCAGCAAGTAAACAGCAGGCAGCAGGTAGCAGGTAGTAGGTAGTAGGAGAAGCAGCAGCAGCGGCGGCAGGAGGAGGCAGTGTGCGATGGTGGTAGCCTGCCATTGTGGAGACGAAGTGGTCGCCGCTGTCGGAGGAAGAGTGTCAGCTTCTCGGTGCTTTGGATGTTGGGGCGCAGCTTACTTTCCGAGCAGGATCACAAATTGACACCAAAACCAAGGCGTGAAACGATACCAAAGTTGGCAAAGGAGCTCAGCCGACCTTTGGAGACTTTGGGGGTTTCTTACCCCCACCAGCCCCCACCTGGGGCTTGTTCTGATTGTTCAGGAAGACCGTGAACTCACACTCGTTGCCCACCTACGAAAAGGGTCGCTAGCCTCACTTCCACAAGATCAATTTCAACTCGCCCCGTCAAGTGTGATTCACGCAATAAAATGGTGCAAGACTTCGAAATGGAACAAGAAGAAGCGTTAAGCCCTCACCTCTAAGGCCCTAAACCCTAAACCCTATAGGCCCTAAGCCCCTAAAACCCAAACCCTATAGACCCAAAAAACCCTAAACCTAGCAAAACCTTATAGACCATAAACCCCTAATCCCTACAGGCCCTAAACCCTAAACCCGAAGCCCCTAAACCCTAAACCCGCACGCTAGTCGCCGCTAGTCCTTGAAGTGGTTGCTTCGGGACCGTCCGCGATAGATGCATGCATAAACTCTAAACCAGAAGCCAGACGCCCTACAGACCCTAAACTCTAAACCCTATTAAACTTGAGTCCCTGAACCCGAGGCCCCTAAACCCTACACCCAAAGCCCCAAACCCTATAGACCCTAAACTCTAAACCCCCTAAACCCTAAACCCCTAAACCCGAAGGCCCTAAACTCTTCTGGACCTTAAACTTTAAGCCCTACAGACCCTAAGCCCCCAATATAGACCCCAAACCCGAAACCCTAAGCCCCTAAACCCTGTAAACCCTATAAACCCTACTCTGTCGACTCTAAAACCGTCAACCCTAAACTCTATAGACTTTTAACCCCAAACCCCTAAACCCCTAAACCCCAAACTCTGTAGGCCCAACAACCTTAATCCCTACAGTTCTAAACCCGAAAGACGCCTAAAAAAACTCTGAACCCGAAGCCCTAAACACCATAGACCCAAAACCTAAACCCTATAGACCCTCAGCCCCTTAAACCCTAAACCCCGAAAAACCCAAAAACCTAAACCCTAAATCCTATGAACCCTAAAGACCCCAAACTCGTATACACTCTGCCCTAAACCCGAAGTCCCTAAATCCTATGGACTTTAAACCCGAAATACGATAAACCCTAAACCCCAAAATCCTAAACCCTACACCCCATAGACCCTTAACACAACCCTAAAAACCCTACAGACCCTACCCCAAACCCGCAGCCCTAAACCCTGTGGACTTTAAACCCTAAACCCGATGAACCCAAACCCCAAAATCCTGAAGCCTAAACCCTATAGACCCTAAACCCTAGACACCCTATAGACTCTACTGTAAACCCGAAGCCCTAAACCCTGTGGACTTTAGACCTTAAGCTCGATGAACCTAAACCCTAAGCCCCATGGACCCTAAACCCCGTAAACATGGGCTCTACCCTGAACCCGAAGCCTAAACCCTGCAAACCCTATGGGCGTTAAACCCCAAACCAATAAACCCTAAAAGCCTAAACACTAAACCCCATAGACCCTAAACCCTATAGGCTCTGCCCTGAACCCGAAGCCCTTAACCCTATGGACTTTAAACCCTAGCCCGATAAACCCTAAACCCCAAAATGCTAAAACCCTAGACCCTGTAGGCCCTATAGACCCTTAACATCCCTAAACCCTAAAAACACCTGTAGACTCTACCCTGAACCCCAAGCCTAAACTTTGGAAACTTTGAAACCTAATTCAAAAAAAACCCACAAACCCTTCTAACCCTATAAACCCCAAACTGCCAGACCCCTACACCCTGTAAACGCTATAGACCCTATAGACCCTGAACCCTAAACCCTAAAACCCTAAAACCCTCAAACCCTAAAACCCTAAAACCCTAAAGCCCTAAAACCCCAAACCCTAAACCCTAAAAACACTTGTAGACCCTACCCGGAACCCGAAGCTCTAGACTTTCCAAAGTTTGAAAACCTAAACCCAAAAAAAACCCACAAACCCTTCTAACCCTATAAACCCCAAACTGCCAGACCCCTACTACACCCTGTAAACCCTAGAGACCCTATAGACCCTAAACCCTAAACCCTAAAACCCTAAAACCCTAAAACCCTAAAACCCTAAACCCTAAAAACACCTGTAGACTCTACCCGGAACCCGAAGCTCTAAACTCTCTAAACCCTGAAACCTGAACCCAAAAAAAACCACAAACCCTTCTAACCCTATAAACCCCAAACTGCCAGACCCCTACCCCCTGTAAACCCTACAGACCCTAGAGACCCTATGGACCCTATAGACCCTAAACCCTAAAGCCCTAAAACCCTAAACCCCAAAACCCCAAAACCCTCAAACCCCAAAACCCCAAAACCACAAAACCCTAAAACCCCAAAACCCCAAAACCCTAAAACCCTAAAACCCCAAAACCCGAAAAATTCCAAAACCCCAAAACCCCAAAACCCTAAAACCCCAAAACCCTAAAACCCCAAACCCCAAAACCCCAAAACCCCAAAACCCCAAAACCCTAAAACCCTAAAACCCCTAAAGCCCTAAAACCCCAAAACCCTCAAACCCCAAAACCCTAAAACCCCAAAACCCCAAAACCCAAAACCCCCAAACCCCAAAACCCCAAAACCCCAAAACCCTAAAACCCCAAAACCCCAAAACCCAAAACCCAAAAACCCCAAAACCCCGAAACCCCAAAACCCCAAAACCCTAAAACCCCAAAACCCCAGAACCCTAAAACCCCGAAACCCCAAAACCCCAAAACCCTAAAACCCCAAAACCCTAAAACCCCAAAACCCCAGAACCCTAAAACCCCGAAACCCCAAAACCCCAAAACCCCAAAACCCCAAAACCCCAGAACCCTAAAACCCCGAAACCCCAAAACCCCAAAACCCTAAAACCCTAAACTTTCAAGTCTGAAGCACAAGACCGACCTGGAGGCCGGCAGCTTCGAACTGAGCCTGGCGCGTTGCAGGGAGAATTTGGGTACTGCCCCCCATACAGTACTTGAAGGGGCAGGGGACTTAGTAAGTAGGTATAAGTAGGGTTATAAGAGTTTCCGAAAATTAGGGGTACTGTATTTCGGTGTCCTTATAATAAGGATCCTACCATTTAGGGTACTATGTTAGGGTTCCCTATTTTCGGAAACTCCCATTTGGGTACTGCCCCCCATACAGTAACAGTCTATAATGGGGCTACTACTAAGGGTCTAATGTATCTATCTTAGCAATATTATCCAACTGTTACTGAGTGGGGGCAGTACCCAAGGGATAATCCAGGAGACCATACTTTAGTAGGGTGTCATATGATGCTCTAATCTATACTATACTATACTATACTATACTGTACTACTCTAGAGCATGATACAATTATAATATGGGGAAAATGTCTGCTCTTGAACGGCTGTGCTGCGATGACCCAAGCCTCTGTTTTGCAATCTACAGGTCGGCACTTCGCAGAACGATGCCGGTGGGACGTGATGTAGGAAGACATCGTTCGTGTAGCCCTCTGCCTTCAGGTCCTCTTGCACCAGGGATGCTCGCTTTCGGTTGCAACCCACCCTCTTCGATTCTGACTGCCCGACCTGCCTCAATTGAACTCAGCACGGTCAAGCTGCAAGGGTCTGCAGGTGTGGCTGGCTCCGAAGCACAATAACCTTCTGAACACACCGCGCAGTTTACCAAAACCTCTCCAGAAGACACAACATGCGAACTCACAGTACAAATGCACACCGAGCTGAAGAAATGTAGCAGGGCATCACTTTGCTCGGTCTTGCGGAATCACCGAAAGCTTTGTCACACAAACACAAGCAAACCTGGGTCCTGGCAGACTATGAAGCCGTAGCCGTTGCTTGGGTTGAAGCCTCTGCCGTGCGGAGCGTTTTGAAACTGATTCTCCCTAAACCCTCAACCTGACAATACCTCGGGCCCTTGAACTAGACTCCTGGACTTTCCCAGGCTGAGAGCAACTTGAAAACCTTTGCTCGCAACCTCTTTCCTAACAGAGGGGAGCTTCGGAGTCTTGGGGGCATTCCTCAGCTCTTTCAGGGCCCCGGCTCTTGATGAAGCCAGAATAGTTTCCAATGACTGCCTCCGAAGGTGGCTCGAATGCGTCGTCGGACTTCCTGCGGCCCGCCGGTTGTTTCATATAGCAGGGTCGACTGTGGAATAAGAAGAAGAAGACCAATACCAATACCAATGCCTGCCGATAAAAAGAGCAGCAACAAAGAAATACCAAAAATTATACTAAAATACTACTACTAGTAATAGTAATTAGCAATAACAAGAGCAATATAACAACAATAGCAACAACCGTAACAATAATAGCAATAACAACCATAATGATCATAATCATGATAATAATGAGGAACCCGGCCCTACAGAATAGTGTTGCAAACTACTCAGGCTTCTACATGACCTCAGAAGATCAAGCGCATCTGAGCTTTCAAGTCCGAGCAGTTGCTTTGGAGGTGTCCTACCTTGGCCGCTAGTGTGGCTACGGCGGACTTCCGGGAGAGCTTCGGAAATCGTTCACCAACACAGTCGGTCCTCTTCTTCCACGAAGGCTGCTGCTGGGGCTCGGCAGGCTTCCAGGCCTGGAGAACATGAGAAAGGTACGACGCTTGCAGACCAGAGCGTCTGTAGCCTACAGAAATGAAATGAGATTGTGAGCTCTCTCTCTCTCTCTCTCTGTCTCTCTCCAGATCCAGCCTGGTAGGTCGGCGCTTCCTGCACCTGGGACCTTGCCGGTGCAGCTGTGGAAGGCATGGGATGGTACTGATGCAAGCAGCAATTAGTCGAGCTCTTCGCGTGCACTTCTCGTCTCTAGCGAAGACAAAGCGGAAGGAGGGGCTTCGACAAGAAGGCCCGCACACGCAAGCCATTCTTCTCTGCGGAAGAAGTCAGCACCGAGCAGGCTTTAATGGGCAGGGAGTTCCATGCGAGGCGACAGGACGATGTGTGGAGAGCTACGAGACTCAGGCTCGCGCGGGGCGGCTTTCGGCTGCCAGGAACCCTGCGCAGGGTCCAGGGTGGAGTGTGTGGCAAGTTGGACTGCAGCGGCTGTTCTTGGAGAAATGTCCTGCACCTGGGTTGTTTGTTCTGCATTCGTCTCACGTGACTTCCAGCGCAGCGTTGGCAAAGGCGCCTTGCCCCAAGAACCACCACCGCTGCCTTTCGACCTCGGTAAGTATGACGAAAACTGCGGTGCTGTCCGGCAAGCTATGCAGATGGACCGTCCTTAACACAACCAGGCAGAACCTCTTCCACTTCAGCTGTTTCCCTTTGCTGATGGTTCTCAGATGGTCGTGGCAAGGACATCGTGCCTGGAATTCATGCCGATAAGACAGAGACCAGTTGCTGCTTACATTCTGCCTTGAGAGGGCTCCTGCTCCTCCCAGAACAGGCATAGCTGCACCACAGGGTCGCAGCGAAAGCCCTGTACTTGATCAGGAACCACTCCACCAGTTTAGTAGTAGGGTTTGTGGCTAAACTATCGTAAAAATGCAATAGGAACCCTAAGTAGCCGTCATTCTGCATCTTGGTGCCCATCAACCCGTCTGAGGTCGCGGCTTCCCGCCGCCCCACTGCTGCTGGTGCTGGTTCTGCTGAGGCGTTTGCCAGGCACCCTGTGCAGGGATTCGCAAGAAAAGCATCAAACAGGGCTCTCTGTCTTTCGGAGAGGGATCCGGCTTCGAGCTGAACTTCTCTCCGTTTGGTTGAGTCAACGCTTCAGTCAAACCCCCAAATCCTGCAATGCAAACAACGCCACCAGGTTCGACGGCTGCGGGGCCTTCACGCCCCCCTTGCCGCTGGCCACCTCTTCGTTTATGCAGACGGGTTTCATGCTGCCGAACATCCGAATTCGAAACAAGATCAGAAGGGATCGAGCGACTATGAAACACCATAAAATAACCTTCGTGATTGCAGCACCAGGGTATCCACACTTTCAAACACAATGGTGCAGGGGTTATGCGTCGCTTGAAGCAGTTACGATACTTGGGCAAGAACTATTTCAATCCATGCAGCAGCCACCCCCAGAGCTACCTCTGCCACTACACCTCTGGATGATTGAGATTCTACTTCCTGTAAATCCCTTTGCTCTTGGTGTCGCTAGGCTTGAATGCATGTTGTTGCCGACCCACACGTCTGCAAACAGATGGTGCATCTCCAAGCTTTATGTAATGAGGTCACGGCGTTTCGATGGTGCTGCCACCGAAGATCATAGGCCTGGGCGCAACACCCATGAGACTAGCTGAATGCCGCGGGCCCCGCAACACTGAGTTCTATTGCTACTGAATGCCGGCATGTCCGGCAAACCGACGCCTTCGACATCAAACTCGACAATTGCTGAATCCCAGCTCCCTCTGCTCTTCAACACCGACACCTGAAGACATCAAGACATCTTTGAGTATCGCCTGTGGCTTGTTGTCCTTGTTCAGCGCCACTGCAAAACTGACCTGGCCAGCTGTACCACGAAAGTCGGAGGCAAGGGCTTGAAGACGGAGTCACTAGAGAGTCTCCTCAGGGCCATCGGGTTCAAGATGTCTTCAATCCGGTATTGTAGTGATCCGTGATTTTAACTAAGAGATGCATCCATCTGCCCGCTGCCAAGAGAAGCTCTCCTAACTGTCAACAACAAAGCAGGCCAGAACGTGCCTCGTCGCCGACATTAAACGAGCCCATCTGCTGGCCGACTAGGAACACGTCGTTGCCAAAGACCTGGGTTTCTGAGAGCGATGAATCGTCGGCTGTGCAACTTGCCAAGAAGCAGTGATGGCCTCTGCTTGCCCCTTCTTACAACGACGACGATGCACAGACATGCACATATACCTACTCCTCTACAAGTAGCTGTATAAGAATAGCGATAAACATGCACATAATGCGCCCTTCAGTGTATATGCGTACACGAATTCACTGCAGAAGCCGCGCTACATTGTAGAGCTCCTCGCAGGCAATGAAGCCGAAGCCCTGCACCATGCAAACTTGGACAGGGAAGCAGTTCTGTACGTTCACCGGGCAGGGATTCACAGGTTTTCAGGTCGTGCGGCACGGCTTATCGCCATGTCTACGCGGAGGCGTCCTGTTCTACCAATATTCTGAGGGTAGTGGCAGCCTCCAGCTCTGTCCAAATATCGCTTTGGCAATCATCAAGTGCAGCTGCTGACCAATTCTGAGGTCTGTAAACTTGCCCAGGCTCTGATGTCAGCCTTCGACGGGAATCCGAATCCCTGAAGCCCGAACCTATACATTCCCGTAAATCCATTGAGGTTTCCGAACCCTGAAGCTTGGGTTTCCTTCTCCGTGTTGAAGGACTTGATGAAACCATCAGAGCGCCTCTCCACCAGGGCCTGCACAAGGCACAAGGGCTCTGCGGGAGGTCGAAAGTCAGCGTGGGCCTAGACCATAGGCCCGGAATCCTTGCCGCCTAATCCCTGCACTCTATTGCCCTGAAACCCCAGACCCTAAACCGTTCGAAGGCACTCCTTGATGGGCGGATATGTCAGGTCCGGCACGGAGAAGGAAACCACTGACGGCGCGAGCTCCGGCCTGACACCCCCCGAGTTCGAGAGACCACAACAGGGGGTCTTGAACACGCGTGCCCGTGTGCATGTATGCATATGTACATGCAGAGGAAGATAGAAAGAGAGAGATAGAGGGATACATATGCGTACACGCATACACGCATACACACATACATACGTACATACATACATAAATACCTACCCACCCACCTACATACATACATACATAGATACATACATGTTTATTTATATACGCGAACATGTACCCGGCATGTACACATATACGTATTATATACATATATGTGTATATAATTAAACAAATATACAAACACACGCGCACTACAAACATACACACAGACAGATACACTACAAACATATACACAAACAGATAGGGAAACATGGATAGATGGGTGGAAATACATGTGCACCTGTACAGTGACACTTCCACAAGTAGTCTGGTACATAAGATGAGACCTGACTATACAACTGAAGTTGGACATTGGCCTGAAACAGTTGGCATGCAGCAAACCTCAATCGCGCAAGTCTAGCCAAGCAGAAACTCCAAGCCCAGATGCTCAAAGGGCTTTTGTCAAAAAACGGAGTCTATGCCCTAAGCCCGAACCGACACCCTAATAGCGCCTAAGCCTGAACTCTCTCTGGCCCAGCAACCGGGACTCCAGAACAGAGCAGATGACGCTGACAGCAGACTGCTCGTCCAATGCCCTTAGGAAGCATTGTGCTGCATGTGTGCTTTGGGCTTGGACTTAAGGGGTGCAGTGTATGAAGATCAACTACAGGAACGTTCACAGCTTCAGTTCAGTTGAAGCCCACACCATACTTCGCCCATGATGCAATGGCTGCGGAAACGACAGCAAATGCGAAAAGCTGCAAAAGAAAGCACAGTTTGTCGAGGATCCTGGTTTACTCTGCCTGTACGGCTTCAGGGTATACACGAGGTTGCCTCCCATGCTGGTTCACACCTGCCTCGGTGGGCAGATAGGATCCGACCACTGCAGGGTAAACGGCTCTACTGGCTCTACTGATTCAAGCCTATGACACCAATGACCTCACTTCATCAATCGAAAATACTGAGCCATGAGATCAATGCCAATCCGACAAGGACATGTTGCCAGCGCAACCATTTCTTTTCGCATAAACTCATGGTATCATGCAGCCGACAGTCTCAACCGACGAAGTACAGGCCACATGTAAAATGTATCTGAGTATGCAGACCTGTACTCGGATGCCAGGGTCGGAGTGCACAGCTGTCGATGACACTGGCACGAACCCCGTGACTGTGAAACACGTGGCCCTCAAGAGTCATGCAAGGGCCAATCGCCCATGCAGGTTAAACACAACTGTGAGCAAGGCAAGGTCGAGTCTCAGAGGCATTGAGGTTCTAAACGTGCCCCTCCGACCCTTGCCTTGCTCGAAAGTAGGGTAAAAATTGCTTGAAAAGCACAGCTGACAAGATTCAGAGCCTCAGAGCATGCTCGGCCTTCCTCCAGATGACTTTGGCTCCTATGTCGCCAACCTCATCAGACCCCAGCTTCCGAAATGCTCGATCGAAATGGCCAGGAAGGCGACCAAGCAGGCAGACATTGCAAAGAAAGAGAATGAATAGTCTATGCGAATCAGGGTGCCTGTAAACTCCCATAAGTTGATGCCGAACATGCGGAGGAGCCAGATCTGCAGGCCTAGGATCACAACCACCTCGATAGCACTATGCCATCTTGAAACTCTGTTAAGGTCGCCTCCCGGAATTGTACGAAATAGATCCGGTTGCCATCCACATACCAAAGAAGGGATGCCACTATCATGTACAACACGGGAACCAAGAGCTCGCAAAGCTCCGTCAAAGCTAAGCCGGCCCAGCAGTGTGTCAAGATCTTCAGCAGCCGAGCATCTGCGGGGCAAATGTCGGCAGTATGCATCTCCTTTTCGGTTCCGGTCTCTATTCGTCCTAGAACACCTCGCAGCCTGTGGCCCACTCTGGTTGCAACTCTGAGCCTGTGTTGAAGCTTCAGCCAATGCTTCCGCCATCCAGTGCACAGCTTCTGGCTGCCGCGTGGCTGTCCTGCGACCTCGTCGGCGGGCCTCTCGCCCTGATGTGGGCGCGGCTGCGGGGTCTTCTTCGGATGGACCGTAAAGGCCGTCCTCCTCTTCGAGGGCCTGAACAAGCTCCCATGGCAGCTGCGCCGTGATGGCCAGCCCTTTGCCTGCATCCAGTGCCGCGATGACGAAAACCACCTGGGTGGTTGTCAAAATTATGGTCCCTTGTTGGGTCCTTAATATAATACGACACCTACTTTTTAGGGTACCCAAAAAGCGACCATAATTTTGACAACTACCCACCTTGATGCTCTTCACTGATGACATCACCGTCGCAGAGCAGAAGAGGCTGATGAAGAACATGCAGCGCTTGACCTCGATGAGTCGGAACCTGGGGAGACCCATGCGATCTCCACATCTCTGCATTATCCAACCAAAGGCGGCGATAATTAGACTGATTCCCATAGTGCTGAGCGCCTGGAGTTGCTCGGACATCGCAGGAAATTTCACGGTCGACACGGCAAATATGACGAACTGTGAGGGCCATGAAGCCCAGTTGGCAAAGTTGAACTTCACGAAACTCCGGACCTGCGGTGTGGAGATCCAACAACCAGGAACGCAGACTGTGGCGGGCGAGACAGGAATGGGATACACATCGGCGAAGGATGCGATCAGGTGGGCCAAGATGCAAACACTTACATCTGCCAGCGGTGTTAAGCGAACAATCCAGCGAATACGGATGCGGTCATCATGGCCAAACGCACGAGCCATTACCTCAATCTGGCCTCAAGCGATCACATGGTTGAGAACAGGATGGACCAAGAGACTGAAGGTCCAATTGGACCAAAATCCAGCTTTGGGTGATTCTAGCGGGGTCAAGTACCGCCTCAACTAAACACTGATCACATCTGCGACTTTGCCATGCAGTGGTGTCACCACGGCCACGCCATTGAAAGATAGGTTCGCCGGCTCGTGGCTGTCGTGGCTTTGTGGTGACTCTGACAGGTCAGCAGGTTCATGACTCTTGAAGTCTGCCGCGCGGCCGCAGTCTTCAACTTCGGCTTTGTCTCTGCACTCTCCGGGCAGTTCGGTATGAGATAATTTACTTCCCACGGTCAAGGTGCAGATGGTATGCCCCTCATATGCAGGGACAGAGGAGCTCGCGCCCTGCTGAAGCGCCATCGGAGCGCTATGCTCCGTCTCAACCCTCGAGCCTAGCTTGTTGAGCCAAACTCGCCTCGGGATCAGTATAAGGGCTTCATTCACAAGTACTCACAAGTACGCCACTGCTCAGCCGCCCACGCAACAGACTCCGCCAAGCTTTGAAGATCCTGGCGAGGGCGGCCGCCAGAGACAGAACGAATCACGGTAACTATCATGACATCTGCGACGATAGTATTACTGCTAAGGATCCCCATGAAGACAAAATGATGATACACATAACCCAGATGTGCTGGGCGCTCAGCCACCAGCGACCTCGGGCCTGTAACACTCCTCACAGAATCCTAAGCTCCAAGTCTCCTGAGGTCTCCCATGGAAGCAGAAAGCTGTTGGAGAAGGATCCCTTCGCAGCCTATAAAAGCGCTTTGCACAGGGCGAAAAAAGCTCCTATGCGACCGAATACCCAGGGTCCGATACTGTAGGCACGAAATCATGTACCTCAACCCATGAGCTGGGCCGTCTAAGGCCCCAGAAATCCGACACCCTTCTATCCCGCAAACCCCTTTTCAGACCCTAAGCCAAAAAGCTCCCTAAATCCTCTGCAAACCCTAAGCCCTAGACCACTATAAACCCTGAGACCATCAAACCCCTGAATCCCCAAAACCGCCAAACCCTGAACCCTAAAACCCCCGAAACCATTAAACCGTAAACAACTAAACCGTTAAGCCGCGAAACCGTAAACCCTGAAACGCTTATTAACCACTAAACCCTTTAAACCCTGAAAACCTAAGCCGTAAACCCTGAACCCCCCCCCCAAAAAAAAAAAAAACTCCAAGCCCTGAAAGCTTCAAAACCCCGAACGCGAAACCCTAATCGCTTTTCCTCTAAACCCTAAACCGCCGCCGCCAAACCCTAAAGCCCTAAAGTATCCTAAACCCGAAAACATCCCAGGAGCCCTCGTCCCAGGAGGCTCCTGCTCCATCGCTGCCGCTGCCAGCCCCACCCGACACGGCCCAGGCCCAGGAGCCCAAACGCTGCGTTTTTCGGCGGATGGGAGGCTTTCTCGGAACTTCGAAAACTTACGGGTTCCCGGGTTCCCTTACTTATAGTGGCGTCGGGAAGTAGATTTTTGTTGCTTCAGAAAGTTGGGGATACGAGTCTTTATGCTACTTGGGGCTTAGAGCGGGGTGCAGCGTGGTCTGCTGCTATGCTTGGAGCTGTGATATTCATCAGAAGACCTTCCTTGCAAAGAGAGGGTCACGAAAGCAACCCGAAATTATGCCGGTGGCTCCAGAATCTCCGAGCAAATACACAACAAGAGGCGCCTGGACCAGTCACACCGTAAAGAATTGCGAGGCTCCGAGCTGTGTTAAGCGAACAATCCTTGGCTCCTTAAACGCCTGTCACGAAGGAAGTTTAGATGTTCACCTGGTATGGGGAAACGGGGCAAGGATTCTTGAGCCTGTCGTGCGCTCACACGACTCGAGAGGGCTGTGGTAGAGGGTTGCCCCGGTCTCTCTCTCCATTTGCTTGGCTCGGGGCCTGGGTTAGGATGTCTCCCTCTCTCCGATGCGCCCCGATCCGATGGCTCACCCATGCTGCTGGGAGGCACTGGAGAGGCGTTAGGACAGGCGTGATAGAGTACCATACATCCCCCGAGGATCAATCGCTAAAGCACGACTGCAGACTCTCTCCCTCTCTCTCCCTCTCTCTCTTTCTGACAGGATCTCCCTGCCTTTAGACCGCTGGTGGGGAGTTGGGTGTGACGCAGTCCCCATGCAGGAGTTCGACGACCTCAAGATCTTGGGGAGAGCTTTTGGGGGGCATGTACCTGATCTCCAGCAGTGCCAACAAAACCAACGATGAAAAGCACCCCAACAGCTGGGTCCCAAATTCCCGGCAGTGCTGCACACCCCCTCCTGTGGGACGACGTCACAAACAGCGGAGATGGCTTCGCCTTCCTCACATCGACTCTGGCTCAATGCTGCGGCAAGCACAGAGCTCTGGCGGGAAGCTTCGCCGACCAGTGCGAATTCTCGTGAGAGTACTTGGGGCTAGCAAGACCGATCTAGCTGCGAAATCTACAGTCTCTCCGCCTCGTGACGAGTGAGCACCATGGAATATCCGTTTTCATCTGCAAGGTCTTCCGGAACAAGGACCCACCACCATTCCCTAAACCTCTAGCGCAAAACCCTCAAACCCTGAGCCGTAGTTCCGTTAGCTACAGGCCGAACTGCCAACAGGGCTCAGTCTCATCTTAGCAACACAGCCCGGCCACAGTGCAAGTCTTGCGTCGCACCACGAACTCTGGAAAAATGCACGCAACAAGACCTAGAGGAAGTAGAATTAGAACTCCCACAAAAAGCTGGGAGAGATGACCAGCATGAAAGACACATGATTCCATCAACAAAGCATCTCCTGTAGCACAGGACCCAAAGGCAGTTCCCCTTCAGGCCCCGGACTCCAGTGTCGACAGCTGCTGGGGCGCTGGGCGGGGCTGCTGCTGGGGCTGCCGGTGCCTTGGAGCTTCGAGGAATCCAAGGAAGCGCTCTCAGTGGTAGATGCTCCCCTGTTGCGAGATCTGGGAGCAATAGGTTACAGTATGATGCATGTCTGTTTCTGCTGTGGATCTTGCTTCCTCGACAGGCAGCCTTGACCATTAGTTCTAGAGTGTCCCAACACCTGCTAAACTCTGCAACAGTTCTCCAAGGCCAGTAGTAGCTTCAGAAGCTTCAGCATTGAGGTACAAAAGCGACGGTAGGTGAACCCGGCTCTGGAAAAGTGAAGCCCGTAAATGATTCCGCGATCGGTGCCGGAAGTGCTCAGAACATAGCATCATACATGCCTACAGCACACCTTCCGCACCTTCTGCAGATCCTGCTTGATACTCCTACTCTGACGGAGACCTCCCAGCAGTCCAGGCACCGCGGTCTCCGCTTCCGCTGCTTCAGGTTGACGCACCTCTGTACCAGGGCCATCGGCACCCTCCATAGGGGTGTCCTCCGGCTGCACCTGCTCCAAAACATTCTCGGATTCCTCTGACTACGACCCTAGACTCTTAGACCCTCAACGAAACACCCAGCCGACTGGCGGAAGTGCCTACCGGGATGGCGAGCCAAAGCTGCCTCTGCCTTACCCACAGAGCCTATAGGTTCGCAACATACTGCCTTGGGGTGGGGGGGGGGGACTATTGCAGGGTTCGGGGGGGGAGAAGGGGCACGTTTCAATTATTGAAGACTCTTGTTACTTTTTTTGGCTACTCTTCAGCTCTTGGTTTTTCTTTACTCACANCACGTGGCGCGGCGAGGGGCGTCCGGGGTGGGCGCCCAACGCTGCCTCTGCCCTTCCCTGAGGGCCGATGGGTTCGCGACGTTCGGGGGGGGGGTGGGGGGGGGGGACTATTGCAGAGTTCGAGGTGTGAGAAGCTGCACGTTTCAATTATTGAAGACTCTTGTTACATCTTTTGGTCATGCTCAAGCTCTTGGACTTCATTTCATCAAAGGCTCCTAAAACAACCTTGCGTTTCGAAACACCAAAACTCCGCCTCCTCCTTGAGCGCCATGAGCTCTCTGTCCTGGCATCGGCGCGGCTGACTTCAAGCGCCGGGTGGGGGTGGCTGCAATCGGGGCATCCTTTTCTCTGAATAATGCTGCCTTCTGCGCCATCTGCTGGAGAAGGTCGGGGGCTTCTTCTTCCTCGAGAGGGCCTTATTGCCACCGAGTCGAGCGGAGAGAACCCACACAAAGGTGCAGCGGTCTCGAAATCCCAAACCCAGATGCAGGGACATGTGATCGCGAAGCTTGCATAGTCGTTACAATCCTGAAGGTGCAGGCCTGAACACGCGGCCCGAAGGTGCTGACAACAAGGGCTCGAAGGGCTCTTTTCATGATCAAGATAATGCATAGTTCGAGGCTTTGCGCTGATGAAGAGATGCTCACCAACTTGATCAAGGTGCCTTTGTTCTTTCGCCGCTTCTTGCGGGGGGCCTCACAGTCAGACCGACAATCAATTCCTAGCGGAAGCTTTTCCACGTATCAGAACGCACGTCTACCGACTGCTAACTTTGCTTTCCAGACCCGACACAATCAAGATACCTCCAGTCTCGGAAACTTCGCGCTGACTCGATGCAGCCTCATAGAGTGATACTATGGACATCTACTAGTCAAAAGAACAAGAATACCAAAGAAGACAGCCATGATTGCAAGAAGAACAGCACCCCTAAGATTGCCAATAATATCAAGACCGACAGTACCTTCATCGTAATGACAGTGACAATGAGCAGAAGGTGAACGCCAGTCACGCATGAAAATATCCAGCCATCCGACTCAGGATAAGAACACAAAGCTGATTTGCAGGACCAGAAAACTCAAACCCTAAATCCCGAAAAAGAACTGTAACCCTAAACCCCGAGTGGAGTGCAAATAGGACTCCGAAGAACCCAGCAGCCTCTCCGAGTTCATTTGCGTACACGGCGGCAGCGATGGCATCTTCGCCCGTGGGCGCATCGCGCTTGGTACCCTGTGAAAATTTCGGGTTCAGGATCTTTGGGTTTGGGGTTTAGGATTTCGGGTGTAGGCTTTAGGGTTCAGGATTTTAGGGTTTAAGGTGTAGGGTTTAGGGTTTGGGGGTTTCAAAACTTGAGTTTGGGGTCTCCCCTCCGGTTTTTGGATCCCAAGCTCCAAACTCTTAACCCCCGGACACCAACCCACCAAGGCCTCCAAACATCGTTCCCAAACCGAGCCCCTCGCAAAATCTCACCTACCTAAGAACCACGATTCCGAGCCGTTTTTGTTGGGGTTTGGAGTTTAAGGCTTATGGTCATTCTGGGCTAGACGAAATGTGCCAGGAAGCTCCAAATTCCTAAGTCGCCTAATTCATGACAATCAGTATCCAAGAAAGGGTTGGGCGGGGAGCAGTAGGCAAACAAAATTTCTGCTAGGTTAAGGTTGTATTGTTCAATTGTCTATGTTACACTTATGCATGCATTGTGCGATACAATGTAGCCAAGGATTTGTTCTGATGTCTTCGCTGCAGGTGCCTGCTGCTGCCTACCAGCGTGACAATGCATGGTTGTTGTATTACCCTGAATTGTCATGTTATGTTGCTTTCAGAAGCACCCTCAAGACACGGGTAACATTGGTTAATCCTCTGAACTGCATGTCTGGCTTGTTCATGAACCTGCTTCTGTATCATGACAAACAAGTTCTTTCGAGATGGTGAAAGTCTGCACATCTAAGCATGTAGCAACAACCTTGTATAAAACGCTTCATCGCATGTAACCGACACGCTGCATCAAACAATGACTCTCTCTCTCTCTCTAAATTTAATATCAACAGCACGATTGTGCAACTCTCCTAGTCAGTCAAACTCCTCTTGTCTTCATGTGTTCTTCATTTGCTCCTTCTTGATCATCCCTCAAACCCTTCTGAGTGCGAAGTGCCTGCACGTGCACATCTTGTATACATGTACGAAGATGTTGAAGTACCAAAGACGTCTTGTTTCTGTGAATGAAGATGATCCTATGCAGACATACCTGAACAAAGTGCACGAGATGATGCCGAATCTCCCTGCGAAGCGTGTTATGTGTGTACAGTACAACTAGTCAAAAACTGGTTCTGATACGGACCTAATCATGAAGATACGAATGTGGATAACAACGGGTGGACGACATGACTGATGACTCTAAGCTCGTAAGAGGTATTACTCCATTATCTTGCATGGTTGTTTATCCATGCATAAAAATAGCTTATCGCCGTGAATGTTAACAAAAAACCAATGTCCTAGCCCCTAACATAAGGCCCACTGCTTCTGCAGTGCTAACAACCAGACTCGAGCCACAAATGAAGTAAATGTGCTTAATCAAGAGAACACGGCACCAGCGGATACAACACACTGTATGACATGTATCAACAGGCAGTGAACAATGCAACGTACTCCTGTTTCGTATATAAACGACAAAGCTTGCATGTTAATAACATGTTCTCCGGCTTGATTGACAACGCTTTGAAACTGATAATCAAAGGTATATTAAAAGACATGGTGGCGTTACTGCTCTATCACCAAATCCCACGAACATAATTGACTAGTCAAAGACTCTTGTCGATGCACCCGTATGCAACATACAGGCAAACGACTGCTATGTTCCACATGAGTGTTTGAAACAACTGTCATAGACGAGCTTGCAATAAGCCAAACTGTTCGAACCACAACTTACCTACACCTATATCATGTGCATCATGTCTCTATATATACATAATATATAATATATATATAATATATATATATGTATACAGTTTGTGGATGTATATAAATGTATGTATACTTGTTTTATGTATTTGCAGAAGTTTAGAAAAAGTACTCACGGAGGCTCAAAGCCGAAGACCCATAAAACCATCCAGCCCTCGGCCTTCTGTTCCAGAGTGTCGAGGATGTTGCGATCGATATCCTGTCGGCTATGGGGCGTAGGGTTTAGGGTGCTTGTCAGTATCGGCCGCAGCCTCTTCCGGTCTTTTAGCCTCTCTTGGGCCTTCTCTTGAGATGTCGGAAGTGCTTTGTGTTCTGGGCTTGTCAGAGAAAATCTGTGAAAGCATTTTCTCACCGCAAACCTCGATTTCGGACCTTCTAACGAGCTGAGGCGCCTTGGCAGCTTCCCAGAAGCGGTAGTCCCTGACCTGGCTCGAAGCTTCTAACCAACTACGAGCCTGCGGTTTCATCCCACGGAAAGGCTGCGCAAAGAGTGATCTGAGGTGGCTCTCGTGGAAGGTGCCGGGTTGCCAGTCATGGTTCTGTTACGACGTCCCACGACATTGCGGTAACAACCTACTAGCAGTTGTTGGGGTTTCCTCCCTGCCCCGCACAACCTGTCGACCCGCGCGGTGCCACTTCTTGAAGTTTGGTCCGGGGATGTCTGTGGCCGCGGCCTGTGCACAACGAAGCTCGACGACAGTGGCCACAAATTGCATCAGAAGCTGGACAGCCGGAGCTTCATCCCAGGCGCTCAACAGCGCACAGCCTGTCGGAAGTCCAACATGCCCCGAACGGCACGCCACAGCCCAGGACCGGGACGATCACTGCCCTGGGCAGGGGGTTTCTGTTTTTGGGCCCTGGGTTCGGCGGTGCAAGTATGAGTAGGCTTCAGGGCAGTGCTACCTCTTCCAGGATCTCCCACATGGCTCGAGAAACATAGTACGTCTACAAGCCTTAACGGTCCCACTCACCACACTGCCTCTTCGAATCCTCGGAGGCACCCAGCTAGCGCGATCGTGGCCGCCTGGCGTTGAAAACTTGCAACCGAAACGGTCCGGAAATGAAGCCAACCGTCTTGCTGTCTAGTACTGGTAAGGTTAGCTGTGGCGTCGGTGGTAGTGCTTCTAATCCACGGGGTCCGAACCGACAGGGCGCTGTGAATGGAATCCCGGTGTGTAGCCGCGTCTTCTGGGACCCAACTACCCCAAAACACCGTTCTAGTTTAGGGCCCCTATGACCGGAGCCACCAGCTGCATGCCGGCATGCCTGCGCATCCTTGAAGACGCACACAACCTTCTCATCGGAGATCCAGTCAACGCCTTACCGTTTCTCGTTGCAGCTGTGATCCTATCACGCTCTGAACACTCGAATCCGAAAACTACTGCCGCCCTTGAGGAAAACAAGCATCCTGCGAAGCATCACAGATACTGATTGCGAACAGATCCTCGCAGACTTTCCCGCCTCTCGCCTAGGGCTCCGTGCGATCGAATCTTGGAAGCTTCTTCGATTCCAACACCTGGAAGGCCGAAGGAGTGGAAAAGACTTCGACACGATGTCTTGACTGTAAGCCGCCCGTCGAGAAGTCTAGGTCTACCCGGACTTAGTGAGTTGGAACCGGTGCCCTCGCTACCCTAACACCCGCAAAACAATGCCCTTCACCATGATGGCTTGCTCTAAACGCCCGCTTGGTTGAGGTTCTGTCGTTCCACCATTGCACCATAGCAAACAAAAACTCGGCTGAGTTTTTGAAAACTGAACACCTCGGTATGCGGCGCTTTGCACATGAGCATCAACTGCTCGCGCATCCTGGTTTTAGAAGCAGACGTGCAAGTCGCCGCATTGAATATGAAACAAGAATGGACGGACAGCGTCGCGCAGCAACACGAAGTCGACACTCCGGCCTCCGCAATGTGAGTACGAGTTAGCCGCTGCACACCTGGCATCACGAACGGGATCCTGCCATCACCATCCCTATCACAATTTCGGTTCCATTACCTCGCTCCCTCTCTTCTTCAGCACAGCCAGAAGGCGGGGTGCGCACCCCGCGAGCCCGCGAACTGGAGTCTGAGTTCGCGATGAGAAGCACTATTAGGAAGGCGGCTCGGTAACATTCGCTCGCTCTCTCTATCTCTCTCTCGCTCTATGCGTCTGTCTTCTTCTTCCACACAGCCTAGAGAAGGCAGTTCACTAACCCCCCACCCCGGCGCGCGTGCTCTGGTCATCAGGTTGGTTCGATTGAAACTACACGATGGCCCCCAGGTTCCAACTCTGGCATCCCCTTTACCGGACACTATACTGCCGCCACCAGATCCTCATGTGCCGGGCCGAAGCTTGTTTCTCTCTCTCTCTCTCTCTCGACATGCGGCTCACATCCACTGCTGTGCATCATTTCGAGAGCCCCCGACCACCGTTCACCCGAATCCTTTACCATACGTCCCTAAACCCTGAACAATACATCCCGACTCCATACCCCTTACCGCCCTCAACCTAACAGCTTAGCTCTTTTCCGTCACATCTGCAACACGGCCGGGGGGCCGGGGCTTGGCTGCCGGAGGCCCACAGAAAAACGTTGGAGAGGGATCTCGGGTGTGGGGGTTTGGGTTTGAGGGCTCATCGGGGAAACTCGGCAAGTCAAAGGATTTTCAGGGAATAGGACGAGGAGTGTCGAGGGTTTAGGCCCATTGCTTTTCTCATGTAAATTCTCGCCCTCCGAAAGGCATGAAGGGACACCGCTGCTTCTTGCTTCTTCGGGTCTTCATTGCTCCGTTCATGCAGAGAAACTCAACGAAGGCAGTGAAGCAAAGGTCTCGAAAGTCGCCTCCTCCGACCGCTGAAGCTTGAAAATCTCGTTTTCACGATCAGGGCCACGGCCGATCTTCAGCCCCGCCCTTCTGTCGGCTCAGGCGAGGATTGGAGGGTTTCTTTGGGTTTAAACTCATGCGGGTAGAGCTTGGGACGTGTCATCTTCCCGGCACTCTCGAACTCTTGAGCGCCACTTCAATCCTCAGACCAGGAGCTGACTGGATCCTTAACGCCAGCATCTTGCCAGCAACGAGGAGGACCCTTGAAGAGATTCAGGTACGGGAAAGGTTTCGGGAAAGCTTCAGTAGCAATCTCTTCGCAGGGATCTCCTCATGAAATTCGACTACTGCCCGGGTTCCGCCGCAGGAGTGCACCCACACGGCCGAGCTCTGCAGGCACAGACAGCAAAGACAGAGAACTCCAGCGGCACATGCGAGATCACTTCTACAGCTGCTGATCTCTGCGTGAACGATAGCTCCAATCTCTGCCTCTCGCGTTCCAGAGCTTTGCCAGCGATCTCTCGGTCGAGATCATGGAAGGCGTATACTGTCGCTATGCCTAAAACAGACCCAAGTCCGATCATCTGCCAAATGGCGCGGCCCCATGCGAACGAAGTGTATCAACTTCTTGGGCTCCTTTGCGGCCTAAACCCTAAACCCCTACGGCCACAACCGGACCGCATCAATCTGAAACCCCCCCCTCCCCACCAACAACACCCTCAAGACCCTGAAAGACTCAGTACAAACAAACCAACACAACCCCCTGCTATCATAAGGACCTAATAAGGCCTATTTAAGGAAGTATAGTCCCCTACCCCCCTCCCCCCTACCCCGCTAAGGGTCCCTATGATGCTCTCGCCTTCTCCCTCAAAAGACTTTCATGCGGGCTTGGGCGACCTGCTTCTGCAACTCTGCCTGCGCAAAAGAAGAAGTTACGGAGGATTAGGGTTTAGGGTTTCGGGTTTAGGGTTTAGGGTTTAGGGGGGCTCTGAAAGTTGGATTTAGGTTTGGGGGCTTAAGGGGTTTAGGGTCAAGGCAGGGCTTTCAAAGTCTTTGTTGAGCCATTTTGGAAGGTCTGCAGAGGTTCTGGGGTTTATGGGGTTTGCAGGGTCAGGAGGTCACAGCTTTAAGGGTTGGCGGTTTGGGGGTTTCGGGGTCTGAGTTTTCGTGTTTACAGGCCATTCCATGTAGTTTACATGGGGGCTTCAAGGGTGTAGGCAATGCCCTTGCCATGGCACAAACTGGAGACAACCAAGAAAGAAGTTTAAATTCAGGCATGACAGTCCGGAACAACATCTGGCAGGGTTTTGAGGTGTTGTGGGCCTAAGGGCTTCTCAAGACTTTAGGGGGTTACGAGTCCGAGGGATCCACTGAAGACGCCGATGTCTCATGGTGCCTTCTGGAAGATGCGCTCACGATCCGCAGCTCTGTCGTGCATCTCCTCCGCCCTCACCTGAGGGGGACCGGTGCCTCTTCAACTCATCATCCCACGACTGCATGGCGCGGCCCTTCCCATCGACAACCCTAAACCCTGAACCCCAAAATACACTAAAGAACCCAGTCACATCGGCGTCCCGCGCGGTCAGCCGCTCCCGGGTCAGTCCTCCGCTGCGCAGAGCCAGGGATGACTACCCGCATGGAAATACGGCGTATTGCGGCTGGGCTGAGGTTCTCAAGCGGGCGACCGACCTTCGCAAGTACAAGGGCATCAGGGCATCAGGGCATCTCAGGAAGGCAGTCTGCTACGCAAGCTTTCACGCGACAAAAAGAGAGCCGAGTCTGTCGCTGTGATTAGCCCGGCTTGTGAAAAGTGAGTCAACGTGTCGTACGACGAAGCAGCGGAGATGCTCGGGTACCGGACGACCCTTGAGCCGCCGCCAAGTCTAAGTGGGGTCCAGAGCTTGAGCTGGTTTTTCATATTGCGCAGCCTGAAAGTTTGGAGTCTGAACACCAACAGACAGCTTTGCAGTCCTCGACCGCAGTCGAAAAGCCGGTGCTGGATCTGGTCAACCTGCAGACTCCACTGGCTCCCCAAGTGGGGCCCTGAAGGCCAAGGCCCCTGTCGCGACGGGCCCTGGCCCTGGGCCTTCTCGATGAGCTGATGCACTCGATCCACCGATCGGGAAGCCCGGAGGCACTGCCTCAGATTCGGCTCGGATCACAGGCGGCCAACCGGAGGTCTTCCCGTCGCCATCGCAGCTCAGGGACTTGTGGACAATGCAGATCAAGGCACCTGTGCACGAACGCGAGTCGCAGAGTCGGAACTGCTCCAAACATTCCAAAAGATGCTTTTTTCCGACGCTTCAGCCCAACAACAACTCTCCAAAGTACCTACGATGGTGAAGGCAGCCGCTGTTGGACGCCTAGCAACAGAACCATGACAACAACTCAACTTTGATTGTTCGAGCGCTTTTGCTCAGCTACGAGCACCCACATCAAGCTTTCAGTGTCTAACTAAAGCTCAAATTAGAGCAGCTATAAATACCCCCGAAATGTCAGGCAAACCCAGACTCCAACCCAACACGCCACCTTGAAAGAGTGCCAAGCCAAGCTGCACATGTCGTGGCTTTTGCACTTGCCCTTGGCCTTGCCCAAGGCATTCACGAGCTGGACAGGAGTCACCTGCAGGCAGAAAGGCTAGGTTAGGGTTTGGGGTTCGAGGTTTATGGGTGAAAGTTCGGTTCGCTCATGTGCAGCCCGGCCCTCAACTCGAACAACTAATGGAGTAACTAATGTTCATCATAATTTATGACTGCCATCCCCTGTAGCATCGGTACAACACCAGCACCAGCACCAGCAGCAGCAGCAGCAGCAATGATCAACCTATGTTGTACTAGAATAAAGCTGCTGTCTAGGAGAATCCGGGGCCTGCCCAGTCTTGTCCACGTCCATGAGGGCGAAGAAGACTTCTGCCTCCTTCGGATGATTCAAGGTTCGAAGTTTGTTTGGCTTCACTCAAAGGAGAAGACACGGGAATTGGCACAAGCGAAACGGTCCCGTGAACTCTCCAGACAAGCACCCCACCAGGCCTAACTTCCCTCCAGAATCCCATAGTTTTCTACCCAAGTCCTGGCCTCAACTACGACGTTCTGCACTCTAGCGGACTCTACTGGCATGTAATGCCTCAACGAAAGCACGGCCAACTATGTTGCGACAGCACAAGTAATCAGGTAATCCTCCTCCCAGATCCTCCCAGCTTTTGCCCCGGCTTAATAGACAACCGTCCTCTGGTGTAATGCCCATGATGCTCAACTTCTCCCTGATAGAGGGAAGGTTCAGCAACTTCCAATAAGCCTCAGGGACTTCGAGATCCAAGCGGACGGACAGGGCAGCAGGACAAAGGTGGTCAGCCTCCCGAACGGAACCGGGATTCCCACATACCTCGAAAAGCTAAGTCTGGCCAGACACCTCAAAGTCGATCTTCCCGTTACGGTTCATGGCGTAACGGAGGTCCCCAAGGAGGGACTGCCTTAGTTTGTAATGGCCAATGCAAGACCTTCCGCTTGGCAGACAATGGAACTTGTCGTTGCAGAGTCCACAATCTGTCCGTGATTTCCAGTTCTTATTGGTTGAGAGAGTGGTCGCAAAGTCTGCTGCTTTCCAAAGCGCAGGAGCATCTCGTAAGCTCTGGCTGCTGCCAGCTCCTGTTGAGGTTGCTGCTGTTAGGGGCTTATACTTTAAGGTTTTGTCAAGTTGGCACGTCAGCAGAGAATCCCAAGAGGCAGCAGCTTTCTGGCAAAGCAACAGCAAGTCGTGGCAAAGCTGACACACCAACCTGGTTCTCTGCGGCATCGGCAGAGATGTTGGAGACACGCTCCTTTGCTTTCAGAAATCTAAACCGTCTTGGTCGATCCCGCAAGGTTGACGAAGCCCTGGGCTCTCACTCTCGATGAAGAGAGTCGGCAGACTTTGTGCGAAGGCTTCTGAGTTCTAAGAGCTACAGCAATTCCAAATGAAGACCACTGCGACACTGTGCGGCGAGGCACCACCATGATGCCCACCAGTGAGTTGATGATCCTTGGCGTGTTGGAATGCCGGCAACCTTCCAACAGCTTTGAGAATTGCTTGCTGCCTGAAGGACACACAGGCAGCACAGATCCTTGTAACCCAGTATCCCAACAACAAAACGACGACGACCACCACCACAACAACAACACAAGAGAAGAACGCCAAGAAACATTCAAGGCCGCGGCAGTCGTCGCATTAGCAGTCTTGCTCGAAATCATCGCTACCACCACCATGATCGTCAGCACCCAGACCATCACGGTAGCATCAAGTCAACGGGCATCCCAGGAGCGCGAAGGAGCATCCGAAGATGCTCCCGAGGACCACGATCAGCGTGAGAGGTGACCCTGCCTTTGGAACTTGCAGATTTGGGCTTTGAGTGTTTAGGCTGGCTGGTTTAAGCCCGGTTGGGCCTCACTTCGCAGAAAGTCAAGTCGAGTAGATGCAAAATGCAGACCCTGGACCCTGGGCCTCGACGAGGTTGTTGGTGAGCTCCGCCCAGTTATCAAAAGTCGCGATCTGGCGAGATGCAAGAGCGGATTCCCGAAAGACGATGTATTTGGACGAGGAGACAGCAAGGTATGCTCTCAGCAAGGAACGCTGCTACAAGTGCGTGCCACGCCTTCGAAGCGATCTAGACTCTGCAGAACCGGTGGCCTGCATGACCGTGAGAACGGAGCGCCAAACGGAACCAGCGTACATCCGTGCTGCTTCCCAGCGGTTGATGGCCACCCAATCGTGGGCCACCAAGCCTGGCTGCGCAATATTTGCCTATGTACATATGTGTGCGTGTGTGCATGCATAAGGCTCTGGCTCGAATCTTTTGTGTGAGTGTGTCCCAAACGTCTTGCCATGCCTGCTGTGAGTGCAACCTCAGCCTTTTGGCTGATTTCTTTGATCCTCGGAGCAGCCGTTCTCCACAGGGCCCTGGCCTGCTCCTCAGTGGGCTCAGGATTCAGGTCAGCCCTGCATGCAGCTAGCAATGCATGCACAGCAAGCCACGCTGTTGGCTACCATGCCCATGTGCACTCGATCTCTCTGCCTGTGATTCGTGATGGCTCAGAGCTGTTGCTGACCTGCCAGCGAGCCTGGCCTCTGCCTCTGAGCTCCATCCCATCCGGGGCTGTGTGCTTTGCCCTCCCATGGCGCCAAAGGCTGGACGTGGCATCCTTCGAGCTGGCAGGTTCTCGTCTCTCGAGGTGCCAAAGGCTAAGGCCCGACGCAGGACAGGCTCCAGAACACCGAGGAGTGGAGGAGCCAGAACGAGGCGTACCTCGGACAGTGACTCCATCTCTGATGCGAGTAGCTCGACTGAGGAGCCATGGGGACCGCCACCGTCTCCGAGAGCGACCCGATCTAAGCCCAAGGGACCGCCGCCTCCCACTCCGGTCAACTTGCCGGGTGTTGCCCCTGCTGGCCCCCCAGTGCCGGATCCTGCTGGCCATGGCAGATCGACACCCGCTGCTCCGGCTACGACCTCATCTGTGCACATTGGGCCAGGCACCATCTCGCTGGATCTCCGAGGCAGCTGGCAACTTCAGCTTCTGCCGCTCACCCCCTTCGCCTCAGCTACTATTACAACCAATGCTGGGCCCACGGTGGTTACCCCACCTCCGCCGCCTATCCTGGCAACCTCTGCCTCCCTGGTGCACTCCGACGTGGTGGGCGTGGCAGGCTCTATGCCGAAGAGTGGTGTCACTTCCGCTGCCCTCCCAGCACCCAGTGCTTCGGCGGACGCCTGATGGTGTTTTGGTTCTTAGGCCCCTTTTGAAGTCTCCCACAATGTCGGTGAGATGCAAGTCGAGGGAGCCTGGTTTGAGCAACCGCCCATGTGTCCAGCCACGGGGAAAACCGTGCTGTGCGGCTCAGAGCCAACCCTGGGGATGTACTGAAGCACTGTGTGTCCCTGCCATCCTGTGCCCAGGTCTGCCCATGCGCTTCCTACCGCCGGAGAGCTCTGATCCTAGTGCAGGTGGAGCTCACAATCCGAGAAGCGCTGGTTTCTCGCTTAGCCGAGCAAGCTCTGCGCTGGTTCAGGTGCCAGCTTGGCCACGACTCCGGCTCTGCACTTTACGGCTGGGATGGGGAAGCGGAATAAGATCAATGCTGTGCGTGTCCGGGAGGAAACCGATGGACAACCGGAGAACCCCATCAGACACGCCCAGGTACCGCCACTGTCTGCAGCCTGTCCAGCTGACTGGAGGCTCTTTACAAAGATCCTGCAGGAGTCGCTGGCTGCATCTAGGTAACATGGCATCCCATGTCTTATATATGGAGGCAGAGCACCAGCTCACTCCTCCGGAACACGAGGCTCTTGCCTATAGGCTCAGGAATCTCACTCCGAGTTGCCTCCGAGAGACCCAAAGCCGCCTCTGTGACCTGTGCTCACTGGATTAGGTCCTGCCCACCGGGACATCAGGGCGCGCTCCTCGAGACCTTAGCCCTGCATTCGGATGTCAGTTCCAATGCCACGCTGACTCAGGCTCGAGGAGTCCTCGCCTGGCAGCCGTGGCTGCAGCCTCAACTTGATAACCTCTTGAGACTCATGCTGCAACGTGGCATGAACGGGACTACCTCTACCTGCTGCCCTGCCGCCTCTAGCTGTGAGGGCTCAACTCGCCAAGCAGCTGCCTTAGGGATGGGCGGCACTGGCCAGGCCAGGTGCAATGCCTCCCGCCCGGGACGCTGGTCCCCATCGCTTGAGACTGGGGAGGCCGACCACTCGACTCATGGCCCTGCGCGGGAGGTTGCAGCGACCTCCTCAGGGGAGTTTCCCACTCCCTCCAGGCACGTGACGTCATATAAGGCGCCTTTCTGCGCACATGCCCGGAATCGTGGTGAGCGACGAGGCGGAGGCGGCACCCCTGACTCCGGGAGCCCAGGGGTCGTCTGGGGGATCCAGCCTCCTCAATGCCATCTTCCTCCCGAGCCGAAAGGTGGTTCAATGCCGAGCCACACAGGTGACCCTCGTCCAGGAGTCTCAGCTGGACCAGCCAGTGGTTGGCAGACTACGTGCCCTGGCCAGGTGGGAACAGCGGCCACCGCCACTCACTGTGTACGGCCGCCCGCCACAGGACCTCCCGCCTTCGGCTATCACGGTTCTACAGGACGAACCTGCACCTGAGGCAGCGACGGAGGGGACTCCCTCTTGCCAGGCCCAGTGCCCAGTCCACAGCGCGCCCAGCCGAAGCTACGACCCACGCCAAAGGTCAGAGGAAGGCTCGAGAGCACCCCGATCCTGGTGACAGCCGACAGCTCCTCCGAGACGGAAGGGAGCCCTGTCATCCTGCTACCAGGCCCAAGTGAGGAGCCGGAGATCGTGACACCAGCACGGTGGCCGGATGAGAGGGAGGCGGAGAGGTTGCGCCAATCACTGGCTGGCCTCATGATTGACGCGGTCGAGGATGGCCGCCTAGAGCAGGCTCTCCGACAGTGGGACCACGACTCCGAGGTGGTGGAGGACCGCGAGGTGGCCGCCGAGCGGATGGAGGCGGTGGACCACCCTCTGGTGGACAGTGGAGGGGATGTCCTACCACGTCCAGCACCGGAGGACATCACGGAGAGCATGGGAGTTGTGCCATATCCGCTCCCTCTGCGAACGCAGGGCGGCCCTGCCGAGGAAAAGCCCCTCTTGTCCCTGCTGGAGCCCATGCCCACACTGGAGACGAAGACCGATGATGGGAACATGGTCAAGGGCCAGGGCGCCGACGTAAGCGCCAGCTCTCTCAGCTGGCGGCGGAGGCTGAGGCTACTGCTGGAGCCAAGTTCCGGCCGGTGGCGGGACGCTCGCCGTTCTCCCCGATCCAGCGCCTGGCCCAGAAGGACGTGCCTATGGCCTCTGGTGAGGTGACGATGTCGGAGGGGCATCGTAGAGTGGAGGCGCCGACCTCTGGTGATTCCTCTGAGAGTGCTGGCAATGACAGCTCTGAAGCCAGCTCTGGTCTCACCTCGAGACCCTCGGAGCAGCTGCTTTCGCCTACCAGTCCGGCATATACCGTACGGCTTAGTGTGCTTGCATACCACCCATACACTGCCCTTGCCGTGCCCGCATGTCGTGTTCACGGCGACTGTTGCCTTGAGCTTCACCTCATACTCAGGTCAGGCTGGAGCCATGAAGAGCCCATCGGAGGCACTCCCATTAGAAGTGTGATGCCGGGCTCTCATGATGCTGACACTACAGGTCGCTCGATTCCCCTGCTTAGACCTCCGCAACGCATGCCTCGTCTCAGGTATCACCGCGCGTCTCGAGCCAACCGGAGGCGCAGACGTAAAATGAGTGCCAGGCGGAGCTTGTATGGCATTTGCGTTCGCAAAGCCTCTCTTTGGCATGAGCGTCACAGTGTAGGGCTTCGCGTTTTCGTGAAGTGTCTGGCCATGTCCCTCTGTGACGGTATATCCGACGCTTGGGGATCCTGCACACTCCAGCACTCTCGCTGCGGCTGCAGCAAACAGTCTTGGCAGACTCGATGTGAGAGCACGGTCCTGGACTGTTGCTACACACATGTACTCACACATATAGCAGACATTCTTCGAGCCTACCTCGGTCCCAAGTCCGAGGGGGAGGTGAAAACAGTTGACGATAAGGTGAGGCAACGGCTCGTTAGCAATGCGCCTGTCGATCTATCCTCAACACTCCGGCACCTCCCAGAGCCGAGGGTTGGACACCTCCCGCAGTGTCCTGGACCCGATGGGGACCCAAGTAGCACTGCCACCTTGCAATGGCCTACGACTCCTCATCCGCCACCCCCACAACATCAGCAAATCACAAAGACAACCAGGCCTGCTTCTACGCCTTCTTTTGCTCATCCAAGCGCAGCTCTGCTTGGGTGCGCCTACGGCCCCAGTCAAGCGTGCGTACAACCGAGCCATCCGTAGAGCTAGCCAGAGCCATCTACAGGGTACAATGTACCGAGGGCGTTGGCATCAGCTTGCAGCCCCGCGTGACGTGAGGCCTGAACTGCCGACGGCTCCCTCCTCCGCCTCGCGAGCCAGGCCTCGCTTGGTACGACAAACTCTTGCCAGGCGCGGAGGGCATGCACACCCGCGCATTCGTGTGGCAACCTATAATGCAGGCGGTCTTAGTACGCCGGCGTATCATGAGTTGCTAAACTGGCTCAGCCGGATGCCCGATCACCTCCGGCCCTCCATACTGCACAATCAGGAAACACACTGGCCAGCGGACTGTGAGTTCTGCACCCCTGGGTGGTTTGCTGTGGCTACAGCCTCACCCAGTCCTGCCGCAGGTGGCCTCCTGACCCTGATTGCCGACGCCCTATGTACGCAGGCCCAGATCTCCCATGCGGTGCCCATATCAGGCCGAGTCCTGCATGTTCGCATCTCCCTTCCGCAGTGCACCATTGACAGTGTCAATGTGTATCAAAAGATCTATATCTCAGGTGCNCAGATCTCCCATGCGGTGCCCATATCAGGCCGAGTCCTGCATGTTCGCATCTCCCTTCCGCAGTGCACCATTGACAGTGTCAATGTGTATCAAAAGATCTATATCTCAGGTGCCTCGCGACAGGAGAAGGGGCAGACCTGCCTCCCGATGGAACAGCGTTCCTAGGTATGGGCCTCGATTCAGGCACTCCTCCGGGACACCCCACAGCGCCACTTACTGTTCCTGGCAGGAGACTTCAACACAGCCCCGGTGAAATCCACCAGCCATGTCGGGTCACGCGCCTGGCTGTATCCCACCCCTCGCGTTGCGGATGCGCACCGCCTACAGGCCATCCTCCTTGACAACCAACTGGTCCTTCTTAACAGCTGGACCCGCTCCNCCAGCCATGTCGGGTCACGCGCCTGGCTGTATCCCACCCCTCGCGTTGCGGATGCGCACCGCCTACAGGCCATCCTCCTTGACAACCAACTGGTCCTTCTTAACAGCTGGACCCGCTCCGCAGTTGCGACGCATGTCTGCTCAACAAGCAGCTCCCTCATTGATCACATATATGTCAGACGTAGCCAAGCAGATTCAGAAGCTCGTCAGGCGGCACCCCTGGTGTGGCCGCTGGGAGCCTGGAAGAATGGTGGCCGGCACAGGCCAGTAGGGGCTACCATCGCGCTCCCCCCGTTCTGCACCTTGCAGAGGCAAAAGACGGCGATGCCCAAGCTCGATGTACAGGCTTTGGCTGCGGCTTGTCGGCAGAAGCCAATGGATGAGCGCATACGGCGCTTACGGGAGACCACTCAGGCTTGGGTCAGCGCCAATCCCAACGCCGACATTGAAGCTGTCAACCACCACCTCCGTCAGCTGGCCTGTTGCCTATTCCCTGCCAAACGGCAGAATGGTAAGCTAGTCCCCTGGCAACGTCCGGAGGTGGCCCTGAGTGTGCGGCAGATGTGGGAGGCGTATGCTCACTGGAAACAGAGAGCCCGCCACGGGGCACGTGGACTGCTTCGTACTTGGCAGGCGTATGCCCGCTTTAGGCATGCGCACCGCCAATGCCGAGCACGCAGCCGACAGGCCAAAAAGGCCTGGTTCTTCGACCATGTACGAGGGATGGAAGAGGCCGCATGCTCGGGAGACGTCCGGGCCCTATTTCAGCTGGCCTCTCACCTCACCCCGAAGCAGCCGCGGAGGCGACTGCAATTACGTGGCCCAGCGGGGGAAATCTGGACCAGCACTCAACAGGTTAGGGCGCTAACGGATTTCTATCTGGAAGTGTACGCACCACAGGATGAACCGGTACTGCAGCCCAGCCAGCTGACCCACAACTTTCAGGCACCTAGCTTGGATGTTGAGGAGTGGGCGCGGCGCCTCTTAGAGCTGCCACTCACCAAGGCCACCCCCAAGCATCTCGCTCCTTCTGCTGCGTTTGTGGCCTGCTCCGACATCCTTGCTGGATGGCTCGCTAAATATGCTGAGGCCCTAGATCGCTACCCCTCGATTTGGGTGGATTCCTGGCTAACCCTGGTGCCAAAGGTTCGGGTGCCGACGCTACCCAAGCAATTGCGCCCTATCGGCCTGACGGAGGCCACAGGACGTGCCTTTGCGGGATACCTGCAAGATGCTATACGCCCGTACGTCTGTGATTACATTGGAACTCTTCCGCAGATGGCCTACCTACCGGGCCGAAACACTGGAATGGCCATCAGGCGGGTAGTCCAACATTGCATGTTAGTAGCCCGCTCTCAGCGTCCGCAAAAATACGATATCCAGGCGAAGAGATGGGGGTCGAAGGCCGCGCAGACTGCTGCTCTGCCTCTGGGGGGACTCCAGTTATCATTGGACTTAACACAGGCTTTTGATAGACTAGGCTGGACGTTGGTGCATGCTTCTATGCTTGATGCTCAGATCCCCCTCGCCTTGAGAGGTCAGGTGTTAGATTACTATCGCCGGATCGGGTATCACCTGCAACAAGGCGAGGACACTGCGATCATACACGCCAAGCGTGGGGTCAAACAGGGCTGTAAGGTAGCTCCCCTCTTGTGGAGTCTGTGCACGGGTCTCCTGTTCAGGCGCTTAGCGGCCCGTACTAGCTCGGCCTGGGTTCAGCAGGCCCTAAATGCGTTCGCAGACGATCTACACCTTGGCCAGACAGTGTGTACAGGTGATCAATTGGAGCGGGCACTTGCCTTTGTTGGTCACCTCCTGGATGTACTCACTGAGGCCCGGCTAGTCGTGAACCAAACTAAATCTGCTGTGCTCATCTCACTTCCACAAACCTTTGCTAAGCGGTGGAAGCGTCGTTGCTATGTAAAGAGGGAGGAGGGTACGAGGCTGCGCATAAGGACGCCGGGGGGGCATGTCTTTGAAATCCCAATTGTAGAGAAGCAGCCCTACCTGGGAGTGGTCATTACATATGGAGACGTGGTCCAGCTAACTGCCCAGCACCGAACTCAGCTGGCCTGGACGGCCTGGGGAAGGCTCAGGCCGCTGCTTACTAGTGCACAGGCGCCGTCCCTGCGACATCGCCTCCGACTGTGGCGCGCCTGCATACCCCCTATACTCCTCTACGGGATGGACTGTATGCCGGTCACGGGCAGGGTCTTGCGCATGCTTCAAGGGGTACTAACCAGACAGCTGCGTGCTGTAGCAAAATCTCAGGCGCACATCACCCAAGAGACTACATTCAGCCTTCACTCCAGACTTCGCATTCCGCTCGTCCTCGATGTCCTTAAGCGAGCGGCCAGTAAATGTGTGGGACGCATCCCAAACCTGCCCGCAGAGGCGCGGGATCTGACCCTTATCAGTGCTGAATGGGCAGCCGAAGTCCAGGAAGCACTTTTTGCCTGCGATGAAGCCCGATCCCCAGGGGCACCTGACCCTGTCACAAGGCCGGCCGCTGATCCCACGAATTACCCCTGTTCGGTTTGCCGTTATGTGGCGCCATCTTTCAGGTTGCTACGAGTCCACTTATCACGGGTGCATGGGCAAACTGCAGCCCAGAGGTACTGCGCCCAGCGCTTTCAGAGGGAGAGCCACTCGGTGGATGGCATGCCCACGTGCAGGTTGTGTGGACATGCCTTTGCCCGCTGGACCTCGCTACGGGCACACATCAACGCGGGGCAGTGCCCCCGTCTGGCCCTCTCCCTCACGGGCCCGGCTTCGTTCTCTACTCGGTCTAACGGCCCTGGCTACGAGGAGCAGTGTGATCTCGTACATGCCGAGCTCAGTGTACCTTCGCCACAGCCGTCCGCCTTCAGCTTGCCGTGTCAGGCAACTGCGGATGTGGCGCCAACGGCCACTGACCCTATGTCCTGCTCTCCAGCCCCACCGGGATTAGATCTGCCTGCGGCAACGCCTGTCCCGCTCGCTTCTGATGCGGAGGTCTTGGGGGCCGCGAGCGAACAGGAGAGTGTGCCGATTGTGTGCGACCCGATTTTCTGTGCCCGCTTGAGGAAGGAAGGATGGCAACAACTGCTTCATGACGAGAATGTTCGTGCTAGGTTGCGTCATCACTGCCCTCTTTGTCACCAATGGGCTGCCACGCCCTCGGGGCTAAAAGTGCATCTCCAGTCGCATGCTGAATGGGGGCAGCTGTATGAAGCTGCGCTAGACAAGGCTCGAGTGCTCAGGAAATCGATGACGAAACCCTGCCAGTTTTGTAAAGAGGCTAAATTTGACCTACAACAGCACTGGCGGAGATGCTACATGACCCTTATGCTCAGCTTCCTTGAGACCTGGCTTACACGACCATCAGCCCCACAAGGCACTAGTCCAGCTCGCTCGCTCCATCTTGCCCCGCCGCCGGATGACCATGGACACCGAGGTCAAGGACCCCAAGGAACTCACAGTGTTCGCGGCGTTCATGACACCGCAGGCGCCGACCGAGGAGACTTTGAGTACGGGAGACTCCGGAGCCCCAAAACGACGCCGGAGTGCAGAGGAGACGAGTACAGGGCCCCCAGCTCCGACCAGGGGCTTTACCTGACCAACCCGAGTGCGTCAGCTCGTCAGCCCAAGGGAAAGGGCAAGGGCAAGGGAAAGGGCGGAGGAAAGCAAAAGGGACGCCAGCCACTACCACCACGCGGAGACTGGACCAGTTCTTCATCGGAGTGGGGCCAAACCTGGCAGACATACGGGCGACAGAACCAAGGGGATCTCCTTCATCAGCTTTCCCGGCTGGTTCTCCGTCACGAGCTCCAGCTGCAGAACGTGCAGAGCGACACGAAAATACACCTGTACCTCCGCACGGGGGCCCACTCCTTCCTCCCCTCGCTCTTCTCCATAGCCAGGGAATGGGGCAGACTCTACCGGGACGAGCCGCAGAAGCTGGGTCTCTCCCTGAGAGAAACCCTCCTCATTGCCTTGTTGAAGGAGATGGCCACCAAAGCCAAGCTGGTGCTGAACAAGGAGACGGCCAAGCAGAGTGCGGTGGATATGGGATGGCTGACACCGGAGGGCAGGTGGGCGTTCATGCAATGGAACCCACAGACTGCCCAACTCGACTTACTGGAGACGCCGCAGCCCCACGATCACGAGGAGATTCTACGGGACATCGACCGGATGGTGGAGCTTGTGAATGGCGACTCGGTGAAACGCTTCTCCTCGGCCAAGACCTTGGTGGCCGAACCTCAGGCGGAGTGGGTGGAGTTCATACTAGAGTTGAGTATCCGCGATCAAGGGCATCAGCTCTGGAATCTCATCCTTCGGCTCAACCAGTGTTGTATCCTCCACCCCCTGGGAGCCAGATTTCGCCGCGACAGACCGGGCTTCTCGGGCCTTGCGGAGACCATCAAACAGTGGACGGGCTGAACGCCGAGGCCTCCGATGTTCCCCAGGTCCCTTTCACGCTGTCCCCCCCTGTGCGGTCCTTTAAGGAGCCTGGCTCTGACCTGGCCTCCGTGTCCTCTCCCTGCGAAGTGCCGAGTGCGTGCCAGGTGCTTCTCCGCGCTGTTCTGCTCAATCATGATGCCACAGCGTGCTACATGAATGCATCGGCCCTGGCCCTGCTATGGTCCATTCATTTTACTGCCAGGCCACAGTTAGGTAGACTTGCACCCCTCTTTCAACAATTGAAGGCTGGGTCTGCTGTTCTGCTTATGCGGAGTATGGTCTGGACCATGATTTTGGGNTGGTCCATTCATTTTACTGCCAGGCCACAGTTAGGTAGACTTGCACCCCTCTTTCAACAATTGAAGGCTGGGTCTGCTGTTCTGCTTATGCGGAGTATGGTCTGGACCATGATTTTGGGGCCTTGGGCCCAGCCCAATCGACAACATGACATGCATGAGCTCCTTGTTCATCTCGTGCCAAGGTTGCAGCTTCCAGCTGTCAGGGGCGAGTGGCAGTTTCGTAGGCTCGAAGCTGCAGGGGTTGCCATATGTGAGCAGGCGAGTACCGTNATGCATGAGCTCCTTGTTCATCTCGTGCCAAGGTTGCAGCTTCCAGCTGTCAGGGGCGAGTGGCAGTTTCGTAGGCTCGAAGCTGCAGGGGTTGCCATATGTGAGCAGGCGAGTACCGTTTATCCCATTACCCTCGATGTGCCGGAGGAAGCAAGGGGTTTGCAGCACTGCATACAGGCGTGGCACTCAAGACATTATCATGCAGCACTCTCCGGCCATGCTCCGGCCCTCATCTGCCTTCATCTCTCCAGATTTAGGCAGCGACCTGGAGGGGCCATTGTCAAGGATGTGCAGACCCTACCTGACATGCATGAGGTGATTAGGCTCCCGTGCTTTGAGAACTCATCAGAGCTTCGAGTTAACTGGAAACCCTATGAGGTCTGTGCAGCAGCGCTGCATCTCGGGCCGACAGTCCATGAAAGACATTACCAAGCCCTCCTGCGCAGCGGTACAAAATTGTGGCTCACGGATGATAACCGCAGTGCTGCACCGCTGGGGGTCGAGCAGCTTGCCTCGCTGAGTGCCAATGCTTACCTCGTATGGTGCCGATTCCAAGGTCCTGCAAGCTAGCAGTCCACGCCGTCCGCGATGCACCTGCTTCTCACCTAGTAGACTGCTGATGTTCCTGCATATTCGCCGTCGCTAGCGACCGGGTGTGCTTGTAGGGGGGGGGGGCACTTAGTGCGCGCTCAGAAGAAGCGCCGGGGCCACTGCGCCTTGCCCTGCTAGCTAGGCGAGACTGCCGACTCTCGCTGCGTCCGGAAGAAGTGTGTGCATGCATGCTTCTGCATACACGATGTTATGTCGCGTCATTTTATCCTGCTGGCATCACTTGTCGGGCTTTGCTTCCTCAAGTCAGAAACCCTTGCACCTGTGAGAAAAGCTGCTGCAGTGAAGATGAAGGCCGCAGTAATGATCGCCAGATAGACAACCTCGTTGGAATACAGTCATAGCCACCGTCAGATTATTGATGTACTGCAGTTCTGAAAACGCACAAGGCTGCCAAAGCCTTTGCATCCGCCCTAGCGCGCTCGAACCATATCACTAAGATCCCCATAGAAACATGTCGCGAGGAGTTGAAAAAAGCCAAAGCTGGTCACAGTGCACCTGGAATTCATTGTCGTTCATGGGAATGTGTACGACTCTGCATTTGCACGCACCCGTCCGGAATCTCATCGTCGGCAACATGTTGCATGTGTGCTTGTAGACCCAGTCCATTTCTGTTGGCTCAGTCCGCAGGTTGAAGTAACGGCCACGGAATCATCTTGTATAGTCAGGCCATAGGAATTGGTGTCGATCCGCGGGTGCTTGTGTTGAACAGCTGATACTAGGCCGCAAATTAGCCAGTGTTCTGTTGCCCGAAATCTGAGCAGGGCTGCATCCGAAAAGCTGAGCAAGATGAAGGCGGCATCAAGCTACGGGTCATACCATGAAATGTATATAGAACGAGGCACATGGACATGAACGGACGCACGCATGCCCGCGATTCAAACTAGCGGCGCTTTGCTTATCATAACTGTTCGTCTTTACATGCACAGCGGCATCCATTGAAGGAAAGGAGCCGGCTGCAACGCATTGGCAAGGCCTTTGGCAATCCTCAGGTGCACCCGTAGAAATACTCAGCACATGCGGGCTTGCTTGCATGATTGCTTGCCTGTCTTGCTCTTTTGCTTGCCTCTGCGTCCTATTGGTGTGCGACATTCGTTCAAGCGTTTTTGTATATACATACACACGGAGGGTAGGAAGACTGATATTGGACATTTTGGAGAAGAATAAGAAGAAACTGCAGCAGCAACAACAACAACAATACATCATGGGTCGTGGTTACTGCTATTGTCAAGAATGATCGGAATCTTTATCATCGGCACTAGGAGAATTAGCGTTCTGCCGTGTTGTGCCTAGCATGACTTCTGGCTATGCTAATGCTATCACATCCGTACATAGACTTTCTCACCATATAGCAAGGGCTCATACAGTGTATCAGAGTCGCACTGTAACATATTCTACATTCTACATGACATCACATGAGATCATTTGTTGGTGCATACAGAACCCCAACAACAAGGAAAACCCTAAATGGCTCACTAAACCTGAACCCTGAACCCGAACCCAAGCCGCTAAACCCTAAACCCTACCCGATCACATCAATACCAAGGGTCTTAAAGAGCCCGAAGAAGCGCCCCTCGGCCAGGCGGATGAAGCGCACAAAGCGGAAGACGCGCACTGTCGATGCGAACTGAACCTTGTGCTGGTTAGGGCTAAAGGCAACTGTAAGGGCTTCCTTGCGGCTTGACATATAGGTTGCTACGCGTGTTCTGTAAAGGTTCTGCGAGGGCCACTAAAAGGGCCACGATAGGGGTATCTGTAAGGATTTCTGAGGCTTTTCGGATTTCCGGTTTTGACTCGCATCGCAGCAATTGACACAAGACGAGGAACCCGTTCTCGGTAGGTGATCACGGATACGGCCACATCAAGCCAGCTGATCACCACCAACGAGTAGTCCAAGAGGTTTAAGAACTCCTCGTAAGACTTTGCTCTCTGCCCTCAGGTCAGTGCTATTCTTGACTCTCTCAGCCTTGACCCGGTCCTGGAAAAAAGCCCACTGTTGCTGATGGATTCTCAGCGCCAGCTCCGTCGTGAAGAGGAGACAGAAAAGTCCCTCGAGAAACACAAAGCCTGGAGACGGCAGAAAGATGCTGCAGTGTGTGTGTGTCGACGAACTCAAAACGGAGGCCACTACAGGACGACCGCGATGGCAACTGCAACTGCATTTGGCCGACGCATGCATAGCAGAAACAGGAAGAAAGAGGAAAGAGGAGGAGGACGAGGAGGAGCAGGCAATTAAGCAGGAGAATCACAAGGAAGACGAGCAGCACAAGCAGCACAATTCGCAATAGTAGCGACAGAAGCGACAGTACTGGAATGACTCACAAGTAGGTATAGCAACAACAGCACTGCGACCATCCGTAAACTATCCATCACATCACAATCACAACATGCACATCTTGATGTTTATGACTGTGGTTGTTACTGCTTCTGCTTTAATGTTTTTGAGTATGCTTGGCCTTGGCTCTCGCCGTTACTTCCATTACGGCTTCGCATCGGTACTTGTATTACTGTTTGTTGCTGCAGTTGCGGCTGCCACATAGTAACGTAGTAGCAGTTGGCATTCTGCATTGTTGCTGCTCTCCACTATTCGAAGCTGTATGCATGCCGTGAGGCCTTTCAGGTATGTTCATGAGTGTGCGCTGTTGCCTTCCCTGCGATGGCCCTTATGACGGCAATGCTGTCGTTGACGATGATGGCCGTAATGGCAACGGCGATCATGGTGATGATAATCGTCAGCATGGCTTTCTTCATCATGTTCATGACGGTGGCGCGGGCTGTTCTACTAGTAGACAGTAAAACTCACCATGACTTTTGCTGTGTGGTTTCGGTTGTGACTATCCTTCTCGCTCGCACAAGTGTTACCAGTCATGCCATGTTGCCGTTCTGGCATCCAGTTTGGATTGCTTACACCATGGTCTGCAAAAACAGTGGTCTCACAAATCTCTTAGCATCAGTCTTCTCAATACTCTTGTTCATTGCATGGCTAGCATTGCCATCATATCGAACAGTGCTATAATCTCTCGCAGCAAAGGAGACACTGGCATAACCATGATTATTGGCCGCGTTGAAATACAAGGACCAACCAGAAATTCTGCATGTCTACTGCCGTCTACATTTTTGCTGTGCCCTTGCCTTTGTTCGCTGCCCTCCTCGTTGTCGCTGTTGCGACCGCTATTGCCGTTATTGGCATTGCTGCCGTGCTGTTGCTCTTCTTGCCGGCACTAGTCTTGCACTGAAAATCTGACCGACAAGTTCAAGGTGCCCACTGCCGTCAACATCATCACACTCAAGCCATCATCGCCACCACCATCATCACTGCTATTGCTCACCTCGTCCTGCCATTTCCATCCTCCCTCATCCTTGATTTACATCACCATGCCGTCGTTTGATCGTATGATGCATATCGCGCACATTACAAGTATAATTATGACTGGGGCGAGGCGCCAAAGCGATCCCAAGCGATCACTTCGATGGCAAAGTCTACTTCAATGCCGACCAACAGCGTGTTCACGACCACCATGGTCCTGAGCGCTTTGCTAGAGACGGAAAGGGGGGGTTCTCGGGCTAGGAGCAGAGCCCATAAGGGGTTCGAGAACTTCCATGCAAAATCTCGAGCTCCATGCAGAACCTTCTGCCACCGTAAAGGCAAGCATGCATCTGGCGCCGGAAACAGACACCTCGGGCCTCAAGCCAAAGCGTTTTAAGTCAGGCTGCATGATCAGCGCGTTGAAGCACTTGGTACTGGCTATGTGCCTGGGCTATGACGCCCATTGGGACAGAGTTGGAAGCATGTGTTCGGACAATGGCCTGAAGCCGAGCTCAGATGTGCAAAAAAAGAGCGTGTGTCATAACATGGTTGGCACTGTGTTGACAAGATATGCAATGACGAAACAGAACCTTCTGCTGCCTGTTCCTGGCAAAGTGTCAATCACAGCACAGAGAGGACCGACGAAGAAAAGCTCAACAAAACCCGAGAACTCCCAAGCACCAGCTTTTCTCAAACCCTGAAACTCAAGGTCACCTTTGAAGCAAGGATGCCGCTCCCGGCGCTCGAAGCTGCTTCGAAACTCGGCATTGAAAAGCCTTGCTTGGGTTGCTGCGGGCGTGCCACTGAAGTTTCAAGGTTTCGGCATGAGGGTCTCGGGGTTGAGCCATTGCTAGCGGTGTCACAGCTTTCTTAGGTGCAACAACTGGACCGTTGTGGAACTGCACCGTCTGGATTTGGTTGATGGCCTGCCCGATCTGCGCACAGTGGAGTTCAGCCAAGTGTCCACGGCCGCTTTTCAAGACTACTGAGTGCCTCTTCAACCACGTACAGTTCGTCTTCGTCTGGACTTCACACGGAGCTCAGAACAAGCTGTGGCAATCGAGGACCTAATGTCCGGCCATACGACACATCTTGTTATGAAGATCCTGACCAGGCAGCTTCCACACGGACGGGAAGCCGGGCGGCTCCTCTCTCACCTGAAAGCACGTTGTCAGACGATGCAACGTCATAAACCTTGCCCCATGGCGAGGGTAAGAATATGCAGTACAGCATGCTCGCGTGAAATTGAACTGGACAATGCTCGCGTGAAATTGAACTGGACATCTACATGACATAGATAAACCTATGCGTGCCTTTCTGGGTATACCGCTGGATTGGTGGGTGAATAGGCCGATGCATAGACCAGACAAAGGTTTAGTTTCGTGTGTACGGAGGTGCATCCAGGAAGATTGTGTCGGTGCACGTATCCGTGTGTCTAGTCTTATAATCACACCTATACAAATTCGGATATACATGGCATATTCGACCGCTGAGTTCTGATGGCTATTCTTACTACTAAGGAAATTTACATTCAGTTCATGAACAAGAACCCAGGAGATTGGATCTGAGGGGTCTGGGGTCAGCATACACTGTCCGCCACCTCTGCGACAATGACCTCCTTCAGCTGCGCCTGAGCCCAATCCAAATGAGGGGGGGGTTTGAGTTTTGGGGGGGTTGGGGAGTTGGGGGTTCAAAGTACTAGAGGATTCCGGGCCCACGAGCAATGACTTCCAGACGCTCCTCCCACCCCAAACCGTTCACTGATGACGCCCTAATTCTACAAGTAGAACCCAAAAGCTCCTGCCACTCTCGTGCTCGCTTCTGCCATGTCGGCATGAGGTCGAAGCGAGCGTGCCATGCAAGGAATAGTGTAAGGGACGAAAGGGCTGCTGTTTACCCGGCGGGTCACCGGGTAGCTGGTCGACTTCAAGCTGTGTTGGTGATCGAGATATCTGGACCCGGGCTTTCTGGGCTTCGAAAGGCTTCCTGCCGGTATCGTGTGCTTAGGGGGTATCATCTCGGAGCCAAGCACGGCGAACGACTCAGAGCTTGATGCTTGATTCAAGCGCAGCATCATGGCAAAAGTGCCAAGTCACAAAAGGCGAAATGGAACTCACGTTCTGTCTGGAGCCCATACCCTGACCCAGTCTGCCTGAGATCAGGATAGCATCGGGGCGCGGCTCACCCTGGCCAACACACACTCGAAGACCGTTCCATTCCTTCCTGACGTCGACCGGCAGTCAAGTCGCCCCCAGAAGATGAACCCCAAGTCGAGAGGACATCTTGGAGCTGAGATGTGCTGAAACCCCACATGCAAGCACCTTCAACCTCAGCTCGGCTGAGGGCCGAAACTGCTGTGAAAATTGAGCCTTCTCCTCCAACTCCTCTTTCTTCGCGACCTTCTTGACCACACCTTGTGCATTGGGGTCTTGAGTGTGTGGCAAGCTGTTGCTCGACACGGAACACAGACTGGCTTTGCTGATATGTCTCCGGGAATACACAACCTAAGCGTGCCCCAAGTTGGTTACTAACGTCAACCGCGGAAGGTGGAAAGCCGCAAGTTTGTCCACATCCATCCCTTCCAGCAATTGGCGGAGATGACATGACAGCAACGAGGCCACGACTCACGATCCCCTCGTCTTCGATGAGATCCGCGTAGTCTGGAATGCTTCTCTGCACCTCCGACACACAGAGTGCCGATGCGAGCCTTACCTAAACCGCGAAAAGAGGGCCACACGCAGCCGAGACGAAAGCTGAAACGGTTGTATGGAATCACCAATGCACGATACTCCGAATTTCCGGCAAGGGAGGCCTCTTGCTTGGCTTCCACGGGCAGAGCCTCCTGCCAGGGGTTGCGGTGCATCATCACCTTTCTTACGGCCCGAGGTGTGTGATGTGTTGAACAAGACTGGCCCGAAAGATAGAGACACTGGCCAAACACCGCAAATCTCAACTCGCCCCTTCCCACTTCGCGTCCTCTTCCCCACCAAAGTCAGGCTGATCCTCCTGGGGCCGGCTTTGATGTTAGGGCCTAGGCCTCACCATGCTTACCAGTGTAAGTAGCCCCTCTGTCCTTGTTCGCATCTGCGTCTGCATCCTCAGGGGCTCTACGCTTGCCGAAGTTCGGTGTTCGACGCTATGCTCTCCGGACAGTACCGATGCACTGCATGGAAAAAGGCAGCTGTTGTTAACGTATCAACCGAGAGAGCGACGAATGCGATGCTGCTGACTCGCTGCAACCAGGACTTCTGTGGTACTTGTCACAGAGCAACAGCGATATGCCAGAGCAGCCGACAAGTGCAAAAGCAATCCTCGAAGATGCATCCATCGGGTAGATGCTTAAAGCCATTCCAACAAAAGGCGCCCTCTGTGACAGACTTGACGCGACAGCAGAAGCCCAGACACTTAACGAAAATCGTCCGGACGAACCTGAATTTGTGCAACCAGTACTGCAGCCCTACACACTCATAGACGAGAGCTATAAGCATACTACAACAAACCACAGCTAAAGTACATTATAGGCATAATAAAAAAGCCTGGGTATACGCCCCAGTGCAGTGTATACACCCCAGTGCAGTCATCAGCCTCGACTTGCTCCGCTTTCACTTCCGCCGGCGCGCTCTGGGAACAAGGCGAAGTGTTTGGAGCTACGGGACAAGGCTCTGCTCAGGGCGTTTAGGATTCAGGCAGGGTTTACGACAGGACTTTCAAAACATGCCTGTCAGCCTTTTCTGTGTGTGCTCGCCCCTTTTTTATTTTCAGAAACAGTTGGACCAACCACGACCGTTTGCTACACCGCTTGCCAAATTTCTTGCACAACCGTCAGAGACGTTCCAGCGGTTCAGTCGTAGCTTTGATGAGAAAATACGGCACACAAAAACGTGGACAAATACTTCTGATCAGGTGGCACCGCTGCTGGGGGCACAACCACTGGAGGGGGGCGGCTGCCCGCCGCTGGCATGGCTTTGCAGTCCTCAGCCGAGCCTGATTGCCTAATGCCCGAAGCATCAACATGCTAGCTCAAACCCTGGGCATACTGCAAGTATCAACGGGGGCTTCTCACAACTTCCAATCTCTTAGATTTGGTCCCCATCCGGGAAGGTCGGGCTAAGAGTTGTGGTTATGGGCACCAATACGCATGATAATGACAAGTGTCCGAGTAATCAGAATACGAGTTGCCGACAAAACTACCGTCGTAACTGGCGCAGGCTTCTCTTCCTCCTGCCATGTCTGTGCTGCTGGCAATGCTGCATGCATGATGATCCTGCAGACTCGACAGGGATGTTGAGCAGAACCCTCGCCGGCCTTTCGAAGCCCTCTTACAATGCTGCTTTTCCCAGATGCTTTTGAGTTGTCGCTCGGTGAGGCTACTAGCATCATCATCATCATCACAAGTAGAATCATCAGCAGCAGCGGCAGTATACTTCAGTATACCATTCACATGCATGGGTTCTCGTGCGGAGCATTCGTGTGGAATCTGTCTTAGCAGCAGCAGCTGTAGCAAGAGTAGTAGCAGCCCTGGCATCAACAGCCGCAGTAGAAGTAGCAGCAGGCGTCGTAGCAGAAGTCGTCCTCGTCCTCGTCCTCGTCCTCGTCCGCGTAGTGGTAGTGGTAGTGGTAGTGGTAGTGGTAGTGGTAGTGGTAGTGGTAGTGGTAGTGGTAGTGGTAGTGGTAGTGGTAGTGGTAGTGGTGGTGGCAAGGGCAGTGGCAAGGGCAGTGGCAGTGGCAGTGGCAGCAGTAGTAGTAGTAGTAGTAGTAGTAGTAGTAGTAGCAGTAGTAGTAGCAGCAGAAGCAGGAGGAAGAGGAGGACGAGGAGGAGCGGCTGCTCCAGCAATGCTTGCCGCTGCTGTTACTGCCGCAAGATAAGTCTGACGTGGCGTCCATGGTTTAAAGTTAAAAGTTTTTGGTCGAGAGCGACTCTTCGAGTCACCATCTCCTAGCATGGCCAGTGGCATCTCAGATGCCCCGGTCCATGCTGTTCGTACCTGGCACGCCCGTGCTGATGTCATACGACAAGGCAAGGAAGTACACTGTCCACTACAATATGGAAGACACAGACCACCATTTTGGGAGCCTGGCAGCGATTAAAACCGACTCGTGGGCGCTGGTCTTCTTCTGTATAACGAGTCGCACATTTCAAGAGGCCGACGATTTTGTCCGCTTGGCATCGTCGCACTGGTCATGCGAGTTTCTTGCAGATGCTTTGCGATGACATGCGCTCAGACAATTGCTGCCTGGATGGCACACTATGACTATGACAACGAACTTAGTCATGCGGACGGCTTGATCGTAAAGACTGCTCTGCAAAGCATTCTTGGTAGGCTCACCTGTCTACAGCATTCTACAGCTCTGCGGGCTCTTGCAGGAAGTGCACCGTGTCAGTCTCCAGGGTCAACGGAGGACCCATCCCCACATGTTGTGGCCGGAGTGCGGGACGACGTTGGCTCTTGGACCTGAGGTCCAATACCCAAGGCCACTGAAGAAACATGCCCGATTCCGTGTCTTTTGCTGGTTGGAGTGAGGATACTACGATGTTTTGTCACGACTGCTTATAGTCCCTGGGTTGGTCGTTCCTAACGTTCATCCTGCAAACCGCACTCAATGTCTAACAGCCAAACAAGCTACTCCATGAGAAAACAACGCTACATGTTGCTAACACTCAACCATGCACCAAAACTTCTTCAAACGCATTCCAGTGGACGCAGCCATAGCCGCAGGCTCTGCCTCTGAAGCCTTCCACTTAAGTGGAACGAGCTTGAACATTCGAGAGGCGCCGTTTGGATCCAGGGTCACCTCGAGAAAAGCAGCTGGAAACAAAAGCTTATGAACAAACATCTCTAGGTCTAGATTCCTTGCCCATGCCATTGCAAGAATCCCAAAATGAATGCCCACTTCAACCATGAATGCTGCACATGAAATATACCAGCCTGAATCGACTTTCGGACACCCAACTCTTCCTTACTCCAGAGGTCTCTCACCGAGGCGTCTTCGAAGAAGTCGCAACTCTTGCTGCTGGGGCTTGACCAACAAACATCATAGACATTGAAGTCAACTTTCGCAGGCTGAAATCGATCGAGATTCAACAGGACCTGAGCTTTCAAAAAATCTAGTGCTTTCGTGGGCGGGAAAACTTGGTGGGTAGCGAACTCGCTCAGGCATGGAAGAAAAGTGCCCTCAAGTCTACTGTAGGGCGTGGTTCGGGCGGATGAGACAAGCATGAGAATGTCGTGGACCAGGCAGAATATCATCATTGTTCCTCTATTCACGTACGGATGTGACAATGATTCAGAGCGTGTCAAAGCAGCAACTGTGCTGTTGAGAAACCAAATGAGTATTGTTGCGAAACCAAAGCCATCAAAACCAAACATGCACATCATATCATATTGATCAGGGAACCACGGCAAATCCATCTCGAATGGGTTTGGCCCAAGCCTGCTGGCAATACGGAATCTCGTCATAATACTGATTCTGATGAACATCCGCGCGCTTGCGCAACGGACAGTTTTCCCAGACGATCTGGCCCTGAATGCCCAAAGGATCCTGGTCAACTGCGATCACTTCCGCGTTGGTGTAGGTTTCCAGATCATGGGCACTCATCGACAACATGCTTGATCCCAACAGCAGGGGAGCGGCCATCACGGACCACAAAGAGAACTGCGTCCGTGATTGTTGTGGGGTCATTTTCACAGCTCCAGCTGATGAGCCCAGCAACATATCAGATTCCATCCCCCAGGGCCTCCGGGGCCTCCGTGCTCAGACAAGAAAGCACACGGATCGCATAGTTCCATGCGCTCCGCCAGTCACGGACATCGTAGCCAATCCTCCAAGAGTTGGCCAAGCTCTTGCCATAGGGACTGTACCAGTTGTGCCAGCCCGACAAGGCCAAGAAGACCTTCCGCCCGGTCTTGTTCAAGGCATCACGGAAAAGCTCATACTGGGCGATCGCTTCGGATGATGGTGGGTCATCAAGAGAGTCGGGACCGAAGCAGGAGTCCGTCTTCACATAATCCACACCCCAAGACACGAAGGTCTGAGCGTCGGTGACTTCATAACCCGAACCCCCGGGGCGACCGGCACAGGTCCAACGACCCCGATCTGTGTAGATGCCAAACTTCAAGCCTTTTTGATGGACGTAGTCTGCAACATGCTTCATGCCATGTGGAAATGCTGTTTCATAAGGCACCAGTGTCCCATCTTCTCCTCGCCGATGTGCCCAGCAGTCATCGATCACCAAATATTCATACCCCAAAGCCGGCAATCCTAGGTCCACCATCTTATCAGCTACCTTGGAGATATTCTCTTCGGAGACACCTTCACATTCGAAGTCGTTTCAGGTGTTGTAGCCCATCTGTGGGGTGTTTCCCAGTCCATTGTCCAGTCCATGAACTGTGAAGAACACCCCGGACAAGCTCGCAAGGAGTCTCATTATGGAGCGGTTCAGTTGCTGACTACGATTTGCTGACAAGCCCGAGACAATGGCCGATTAAGCGGTACGACAGATGAAACACATCAAGGCGTTGCTTAATGAGACCCGTCACCAGAGGTCAAACAGCAGTGTGCCCTGTCGACCAACACAGTAAAGTACCCCGTCGCGCCGTTCACCGCGTCTTCATCTAGCGTCATCACCCATCAGACAAGGTCTGTCCGTTCCAACAAACGACACACCAACACCAAGCCAAGAGAAGCACGAAAAGCAAGATAGGCAACAACATCGGCAACGGCAGCAAGTGACCGCCACCGACTCAGGTCGAGCTTCGGCCTCTTTCCGAACGGACCGTCTTGGAGCGTCTCTGTCTGGCCAGTTACAAAGTGATGCGGGAGCTGTTGAGCTAGCGTCTTAAAGCAGGCGATGGGTGATGTCAAGTTGAAAACGAACGACTAGCTAGTCTTGACAGCAGAATGAGACAGCTGAACAACTCCCTTGTAGTTTCACGGTGACATACGGTGACAGTCTGGCTCGCCGCAGACTGGGCGAAGGAGAAGACTCAGATTAACACTCAGTGGGCCGAGGCTTGCCAGCTCATGGTACATACTGCGGTTCAAGGCTGAGGGTGAAGTCTTTCGGGCTTAATTTCTAACTAGGTTCAGGGACTTGGGCACTTTAGGGACTGCCAGATCAAAGAAGTTGGAAACGCATCGGAGCCGAAGCAGGTTTGAGTCATTGCTGCACCTTACAGAGAGGTCCATGTTCAAGTCCTCTCCAGCTCTTGAACTACACGGGAGATCCAGAGTGGATGGCAAAGCTCACTGGCTGCAAAGAGGCTGAGCCTGAGGATGCGACCAATTCTGAGAGGGCTGGGGAGGAGGCTTGGGGATGCATAGCCTCAGGAGTTAGTTTTCTTGAATTGAACTGGGTTGAAGACCCTGCGCTGCAATCGATGAGCCTAGTTGTGAGCTGTGCATATAAGCTGCCCAGGCATGGCACTGGGTCATGTGCAGCTCCGAAGATAGATGTTGCTGGCTGCAGTGTACAGGATGGGCAGAGTGGCATCCTAAACAATGAAGATGTGCCCTCGCATGAAACACACAGCGTTCTGAACAAGCAGAGACTCGTTGCGGCCCCGGTTGCCATGCTCCTTGAGAAGGGGCCGGCAAGCTCTGAGCAGGCCCTAGGTCCCTAAGTATGATGGTCTAATAATAACAAACTATACCGTACCGATACTGCCCTTGCAACATCATATGATATGATGTAATGTGATACTAATATGATGGGCCAATCTGTCAAGATTTGCTTAGTGCAGGTGTCTGCAGATTCTCCCAGCTGGGGTCAAGGAGTTCAGCAAGTTAAATGCCTGCACTTCAGGATTTAAATCCAAAAAGCCACTTCCTCCTCATCGATCCCAATGTTCGATCTGCAACCTAAGCGCCCTCAGAATCTGCGAGAAAGCCTTGAGCTATCAGCAAACAACTGCAGACACATGGCCCAAACAGATAGCCTGAAGCTTGCATGTCCTGTCCTCTTAGTCGTCGTCCGCAGTCAGCTCCACTCCTCCTTCTGTGCCGGGCACCTCCAACCTGGGCATTTGCGCTTTGGTGCACACTGTAGCCACTGCAAGCGATTTCAAGTGGAGCTTGACTGGAGCCTGAAAGGGAGAAGAAAGTCCAAAGGCGGTCTCTTGCCTAAGACACGGGCTCTAAAGGCAGTACGAGCCTATACCTAGGCCTTCCTGAGGCGATCACCCAGCCATCGCGATGTACTCACGCAGCCTCAGCATGCACAAAGGAAGGCGCTTCAAGGAAGCACATGCCGGCTTGCGGATGTGCAAGGACTTTATGCTCAAGGATGTTCATATACAGAAACCTGGCGGTGCTGTGGTCTGCCACTCTCACGGTCTAAACTCCAGGAGTGTTTTCAGCATTCCAGCGACTTGCTTTTCATCGCGTGCAGCTAAGGGATGAGAGATGCTGTGCCACTGAGTTGTCACCACCGGCTGCCCAACGCTAGTCGCTCTCGGAAGCTTCGGCACTCTCGTCAAGCTGTTCGCTCCAGATCCTGTATGTTTCTACTCAGAGGCCTTGAGTGAAAGCCACACCAGGAATGCCCCACGACACACAATTGACAAGGAAGCTCAGCCCCGTCCCTTAAAGAATCCGGGCCCTTGGCATCTTGACCTCGTCCGTCCTCTTCTTGACGATGGCCTGCAGAGTTCGTCGACCGTGGCTGAAACATCGGAGGCATGAGGAAATCTGCGGTGCATGCAAACTTCACCGTCCGATACATTGTGAAAAAACACAAACCGATGCCGTTTCAAGAAGATGAGGCCGTCCATACTAACAGGACCGGCCACGATGCTCCCAGCTGAAATTCAAAGCCAGCCAAAGATATATCCAACACTGAGAAATGCCCTTCGGAGCCGACTGTTGGACTGTTGGTGGTGGCGAATGCTTCTCAGCCTCCAACACCGATCAGACACTCCGCTTGGCCTTAAGGTCTCGAAACTGCGTCGTGGAACCCAGGTGCTGGCGCGAGAGCTTTGATGTTAGGGCCGCTGGGGGCGTAGCATTGTTATGAATATGGTATACTGAGGTGATGTTGATGATGACCATTACTATGATAAACATGCGAGGTAGCTCTTCTTAGTACTGAGCCGGGGGTGTGGGATCTATGTCTCAAGCTCATGGGGCCAAGCAGCTCAATCAAGAGGCCCCGGGACCGGTTTGCTACTTGGGCTTAGGGTTAGGGTTGGAGCGTTTGAAGCTCTACCAACGTCAAACTCGATGCTGACAGACACTTGCAAAGCTTTGCGAGTTGCAATCCTCTTCAGAATTTAACTAACGACATGGAGGACAAATACACTGGTTGCTGTTCATCGACTTTTCTTCGTGCCTCTGTTTGCATGGTATTCTTATTCATATATTCGACAGATAGAAGCATGGAAAGAAAGGCAGGCATGAGAGCCCGAGGCTCAATTGAAAGTGCGAATTAATTACACAAAACCGAGGGCACCTGTCACCAACTGTCCAATAACGGTTTTCCCCCTCAACCCGAAAAAAAACCTTTCAAACACGAAACCCTAAACTGCAAACCCGCAACCCCCCCGCCCCCCTCGGGCCGCTGAGGCCTCTGTAAGCTGATTCTGGGAGAGGGCCACCTGGGCCCCAGCCTGGTGGTGGGAAAAGCCGGTGAAGGTACTGACATACATATACATGCGTAAAGTCCTCGACTCTGACCCTGCCTGCCGCACATCCTCGCACTTTTTGCCATCTCTCCTCCTCCAGGCTCAGTAGCTTAGACGATAAACCTCCAACACCAGGGGAGATGCCCGGATCACCACCAGGCGCCGTTGGAACTTGAGCACATCCTTCTCACTCATGTGAGTGACTCTAAGTGTGACTGCGCCGTCCTTCGTTGCTTGACCTCCGACTTCGACCAGCATTCTCTCGACCGTGGCGACGTCCTCCTCGCAGACCGTTTGATTCCGGCCCAATCCTCGCACCCGGACTCGATAGCTTTTTGCTTTCCCCTCCAGGAGGACCGGCCCACCATCGAGCTGCAGATGCCTGCGGAAGAGAGGACCATCGCCACCGGTTAGGCAGAAGGCCTCCTGCAACCAGGAGAGGAGCCTCCAGGAAAGACCACCAAGGACCAAGCGACTCGAGATCTGCGGTGGCTTTGATCTGGGCAGCAACTTTCGCAAACCCTCCACCTGCTGCTTTGGCAGATGCGCAAGCATCTCCTCAAGATGACTGCCGGACACAACATCACTAACATCACGACAAATAGTGATCAGAGCCAGGATGAAGAGCAAGTGATGGTTCATAACAGCTTCGCCCACGTCCTTGTGCGTGATCACCTGTCGGACTAGTTCCAGGTAGTCTTCCGGAAGCTCATGCCCAGTTACCATGTAGAAGAACTGCCGCGCACGCAGAGTGTCCGAATCGTCATGGTCGTCCCAGAACCACTGAGGGAGCTTTGCTGCTGTCAGCGGTTCCTGTTCCTCGGTGAGCTTCATTTTCTCAACGTCTGTCATTCCACCCAGGTGCTTGCCCCCAAGCTGGTCCAGCAACTCCAAGCCGAGCTTTTGTCGGCGTTCCTTGAGCTGCTCCTCTTTTGAAGCATGTGCATACTTCTGCTCCATATCTTCCATGTGCTGACGCCGACATTCATGAGCTTCTTTCTCGGCACTTGCGATCTCTCGGCCAAGCTTCCAGGCTTGTTGAAGGGCAGCCGTGGAAACCCCTTCTAAAACGACTTGCTGGAATCGAAGATCCCGGTCCTGGTCTTCGTCCTCCCAACTATCGCCTCCGGGCTTCCCCAAGAAGAGCGCAGCCACACGCGCGATCCAAGCCTTGCTCAAGTCGTGCACGGGCCTGCTGTCTCTTCCACTTGTACCTGTGTACATCACAAAGTCGGCGGGCTCGCAGCTGGTGAAAGCCCGCTGACGTCGCAGGAGATTTAACGTCTGACTGGAGAGGTGGCCATGGCAAAAAGCTCGAAAGAGCCGCGCCGTGGCCAAGAGGCCATCAGCGCCATCAGCCGGCCGGCCGTTCACTTCATTGCAGAGTTCTTCAGCCAGGGGATCCAGATCGCCGGGTGGCACCATGGATGTAAGGCCGCACGCAAGTTCACCGCCGTATCTCCATGTGTTTGCTACGTCTTCGGTGTAACTTGACAGATCATACTGTCTGAAGAAGAGGTCAGCATCAGCATATTCCCTGAGGTCAGCGACGACCTCTCGCCAGAGAGGCTGCTCGCCCAAACAGCCTGGCTCATCTGGCCCGGACTCCACAGATGGTGTGAGATCAGTGCCTGCCCGACAAGCATAGATGCGCAACTCGTCCATACTACCCACACCGAGAATGTGACACCTGTCACTCACAGAGAGGGTCTTGGCTTTCAGGCCGTCTGGTTCGGGGCAGAACTCGAACGACCGGCCCAACAGAATGCAGCCTTCAAAGCTAACAATGAAGTCTGAGTCGTCGGACAGAAGCAGAACCGCGCGATGCTGTGTGGCATACAGTGCCACAGCGACATCAGGGTCTGTGACACGGGATTGAGCCCTGAAGATGCGGTGGGTTCCGGTCCCTGGTAAGCTGCCCACAACTTCCTTCAGCAGTGCCATCAAGGGTAAGGTGGCCCTGACAGCACCACCACGTCTGGAAAACCCGAGCTGTTGCAAGGTGGCAACGGCTTCAGCTGTTTCTGCAAGTGCCTTCACCCGGCGCCTGGAGGTTTCGGAAGCCTTGGTCTCATACCCTTCCTCATCGCGGAGCCCGTCAAAAACGAAGTGCAGCGATGCGTCGGGGCAAGCCTTTAGGATCGCTGTAAGGGTGCACCGTAACAGGTCATTCAGTTCTTGCAAGCGTGGGAGTTCTGATCCCTCCACCCGACCAGCAAGGCACATCAGGAAGTTCATACCGTCAACGACAATGAACGGCATCAGAGTCGAGTCTTTCTCTCGAAGCTCATGCCATACGTCTCTCAAGGCTCGTGCTTCTTTCTTTTCGGAGAAAATACTTGCGAAGCCCCCTTTGACTCCCATTTTGGCATCTGTGCAGATGGAAGTCCTCTAAAGCTCGAACTAACAGAGCCAAGACAGAGCCCAGGAATCTGCCTGACGCCGCAATCAGCCTGCATTGCTACAAGACCCCACCTCATTGCAATAGGAAGGACACTCCCATGATCATTTGCAGAGGCCTCCCCTAGCTCGAGCCTGGTCGAGCTGTGCCGCCAGATCGGAGCGCTCGGCGGCAAGCTCCGAAACCTGCTGGCATCCTAGCGTCATCTTCAGAGTGACCTTTACCGTATTACCGCAAGCATTGATTGAATCCAGGCTTCACGAAATGTCTCTCGAGCCGAACCTGTAGCCATGAGAGAATCTGACAAGTCTGGTCGCCTGCAGCTGCATCGCATTGTAGCGCTCCCGCAGTTGGGCATTCTCCTGCTCCATCTCCTGCGGATAGGCTAAATAATTACCTTACTATTTTGGGGGTTCCTTATTATAACTATGGTACAATATACCCCAAAACCCATTCAGGGTATACCAAGCTAGATAGGCTCCCTGAGACACTGAAGCCTGTCGAACCGTGCTCCTGCAGTTTAGCAGCCGTCGCCAGGTCGGAGGGAGGCCCCAGGGGAGATGGCGGTGGAGGCACGGCCTAAATCCAGAAATTTGAGACTTGGGTCCGCCTTTTGGGGACTGCCGTTGAAGCCTGCAAAGGCTTGGGAACGGATTTCAGAATTTCATACAGGGGCTACGCCCACAGCAAAACCCACCAGATCCGACAGCGAGATCTCAGAGATCTCAACTTTCAAAGAGCCACTGCGAGGCCACGATTCCAAGGGTGGGACTGAGTTCAGAGAAGGAAGGTTTCCTCTCTTTCCAACTGTCGCCGGCACCTGCCGCGTCGTGAAGGCAAAGGATTGCGATGGCGCTCGATAACCCCTTGATCTGGTGAATCTAGTTCTTGTGTATTCCTTTAGTTAGGTTCAGAGTCATCGAGCCATCCGACTGGGGCTTCGAAGCGGTGGCGACTTCATCAACCGAAACAGATCTCATAACCCTGCCTCTGCAGAAAGCCCACGTCATCTCTTTGGTGCTGTAGTTTTCCAGCCCACTACATGCAAAGGAAAGCAGGCAAGCTCAAAACACAGCCAAGGAAGCAAAGCCAGAAGTCGCCATGGCTGCGATGGAGTCAATGGAGTTCCTCACAACTCAACTCATCGAGGGCTGCATCTTCTGAGATATGCACTCATTCCTGACGTATGGAGGCCGTCTCCAGAAAGGTTTTGGAGAGGCTCAGCTTCATGCAAAGTTCAGTTGCTGACACATACCAGCAAGTAATAGACCCCAAAAACTTCCAAGCGAAATGTGATCGAGCAGCGCTCGTGGCAGACCCTTCCATCATCAGAGCTAAAGCCGAACCCTTAACCTTAAATCATGAATGACGATAAACCCGAAACCGAGAAGCCTACTTTCCAAAAACTACCGACCCCCAGACCCTTAACCCCTCCACCTAAGGCTCCGGCTGATCCTCGATTGCGGACAGGTCAGCGTCGATCGGAACGCCGGTGATCTCTGCCTGGTCGTTGGCTCTTGATCGTTGTTCTTACCGGCAAGCATTCGCCTTCTTCGCCTAAACCCTGCAACTAGCCGCCTGGGTTCTATCCTGAGAAATGTGTTGCCCCTGCACGCCCCGACATGGAGTCGGAATGAACTCAGATTACAACTGCAGGATGGACAACTGAGCTAGTGGCCCGATGCAGCACCTGTGAGACGTAGACGGCGGAGAGGTTCACAAAGCCCTGATGATAGTGGAAGAGTTAACAGAGCTGGAAGGAGTTTATGTGCAGGGGACCCCAGTTTCCAGTTTCCGATGTCCTCCTTGCTGTTATTGTGATTCTTAAATGCATAAGTATTACTCTGCATCCTTGTACAGTATATGCTTACTGTACCCTTTGTGATCCCTGATGTTTCTGCGTGAAGGTAGGATAGCTTGGGGCTTCACCTGGTCGGCGCTAGGGTCTGCAAACGCAGCCTCTTGAGGCTGGAGCTTCACTCCAGCCCTTGTAGTGTCTACCTGATGTCGTGTATACAATTTGGGAGTTTCGGGTTTAGGCTGCACCAATGGCCGCCGTGTTGCTGCATCGGAGCAGGGACTAGCTTCGGACAGGTTGAGGAGATGGGAATGACAGTACGCAAGGCATCGACAAGCAAAACCGATCAGCCAGCTTTTGTTACACACTTGCAATGCTTCAATATCGAGGGTCGCCTAAGCCACCCGCTGCACAACTGCATGCTTTGCAGGTGGCTTGGAACAGCAACTCAAGTATTGAAATTCACGCGTGCATGCCCAAGCACGAACAAGCACTTGAGCTCATATCCATTCGGATACGGGCGGTGTGGAGAAGGCTCATCCCGGTGGGTGTGCTTGCAAAAACCCTTCCAACACCCGATCGCTTAAAGCCAGGCATTTGTAAGCATTCCTCCCGTAACCTTGCAGACTTGTTCTCGATTGTGCAGTTTGGCTGGAAAGAGAAGGCAGCAAAGCTTTCGTTGCAAAGCCCTCTGCCTGAGATCCCGGAAGATGTTATTAGTGGCCATATGTACACGCGGCACCCTCCCCGGACACCGACCGGTTCGCGCAAACTGCTGTGCAGAAAAGCCCATGCGAGAGACTACGAATTAACGGCCATTTCTTAGAAAACTGGAAGACAGATTTGACAAGAAACTTCTATTTCGCACAGGCGAAGAAGCAGAAGCCTGGGGCTTGGCGCACGTCTGGGCGACAATTTAGTTTCCCGACGTCTGGCTAGGCCTAGGACTCCAAGACCCCGAAAGCTTCTTCAAGAAAAGCGCCGCCTCATTGCAGCAAGCGCGCTTCAACTGACAAACACTCTCCGGCTGCAACATAACAGCCGTATGATGCAGAAGGCGTAGGTTCTGAAAACTGCAGCTTCAAATGGAGAGGTGCAAGTGAAAATGGAGCATGCCTAAGGCAGCTCAAACTATGTGCATGGCTTCAGGAATCTCGCGTGTGATGGTTGCCTGCAAGCAAACGTTTCCTTCCAGTAAAGGTAAACTCGCTAGGGGGCATTCAACCTGTTGAATTGAAGACGGTTTGCGACCTGTCCCGCACCGGATGACCAGACAAAGCAAGCAATGTTGGGCTGCAGCCTCTAACACATGATCTCTTTGGTTGGCATTCCAGACGAATCCCACCCTTTTGCTGGAGAAGCACTGTTGCCACAAGAATGTCACGAACACTGTAAATATCTCAGGAGAAAATCATTATGCCAGCGAAAAAGCACCAGTCACCAGAACCTAGCAGCGCTCAAGCCCGAACTACCCGACGATTGGCACCCCAGAACGCATACCGAGCCGTGGTGGGAACACGGGATTCACCTTTCCATTCAGAAATCTCAGGGCCTGCCGACGAAGTAGCCCTCCGTGGGAGATCGCTCTAATGTGGATCCTCGGACAGGAAAGGCAGGAACACTGGTTCAGCTTCGTTGCCCACTTGCTCGGGGATTTCTGGCGGTTCCTTGAGCAAGCCTGCTTCGGCGATTCACGGAGCCAACGCCACCATCGATGCCCAAGTGCCGACCAAGTGTCTCTGCCTTTGACACATTTAGATCCTGGGCAGCAGGGCTTCGCAGGTCGACATAGCTGTAATGAAGAGGGGCTCTGAGCCGATACACTGGGCCACATCAACATGGCAAATTCACAAGAGCCCCTGCGACCCAAGACTTCCAGATCGAAACAAGTTTCACAAGCTGTTGCCATCCAGGTGACAAAGAAACCGTAGGCATCATCGAGGCCGTAAAGCTCTGGATGCCCTTGCTGCTTGAGACACTTTGCAGGCGTTGACGGCTGGAGATCATGACTCGGACTGCAGCCGAAGGCCCACAAATGAAAAGCAGGTAGCACTCCCGGTTACAGCTTCTGGGGAACCACAAGGCAAGAGAGGCACGATCTGAGGTGATTCCACCACCGCCACCGGAGATGATGGTCGTGAAAGGAAACTTGGGCGCCTCAGTCGGCCGAAAAACCGTGATCAGAACCTTTGGCACCCCTCATCGACTCGAGAAGGCACATGTGTTAAAGCTCAGTGACAGCTGACACCAACCCCGAGCTTTCACAAGCGGTGGAATCAAGTCCAGGATAGGCGAGGGGCAGTCTTGGTCGTCTCGCCCTTCAGCGTAAGCTGCTGGTAGTGGCGATGCCCACTGATGAACAAATCGATACCGCGCCTACAGTCAAAGGCTCCAAGGCGCATACAGTGCGGGTCTCTGAACCACTGGTTCACAAGTCGTCGGGTCACAGAGAAAAACAACAACCTGCCTGGTAACCTGGGTAACCTGCAACTCGTGGGCTCATGGCTGATGAACCATCGCCGGCTCAGGACGGCTAGAACAGCTTCAGTTCCACGTCCCGAAAGGGAGCGCTTAAATGACACAAATAACCCCGAACTCTGAAGTCTTCGTGCGCGGCGCTTGCGCCCCAGCTTAGCCCAGAACTTCGCCTCAGCTCACACTGTGGATTTGTCAATTGTCTCCTGCCGGTCGCAGGAAGGACTAGGTCGGTGCTTCAGCCAAAGCTGTTGATCCGAGACGACCGAAGCTACTACCGAAGCTCATACAGCATGCTCAGACTCTGGACAGGAAACCACGTGTGCAAAAGATCATAAAACCTTCACAAGACCCAGGGCTTTCTATGCCAGCAGGTGTTCATCCCATCTCGTCCAGTTCTGAAGAGCTCGCAAAGGAATTCGTGGGCTCGTCAAGCCATGAAGAAGCCCTGAAGCCTGGGCAAACCTTCCCTTGACCAAGTTGGGGCAACCTCACGAAAATGCGAGCCTTAAATCCTCCGCAAACACTGCAGTCCCATCACAGACAAGGTAAGGCCCAAAAGACAGCATGGCTTCCCAGACAAGACACGTTGTACTCCGGCGGGAAGTGCGAGACAATTATCTGCCACTCCTCGGGGAAAGGCAAATCGAGAAACAGCCTCGAAATGAGGTTCGATCTGCCATCCCAACTTGTTGAGTGCTCTTTAGCAATCTTCCTCCTTCCATTCCCGTCCAAACTCCAAGCTTCCCACACCCTCGTGAAGACAGAGACAGGGCTCAGCAACTGACTCTTTCAATCGCTGGTCCAGCCACCTTGCGGGCTTTACTGTACTGTTTTCGATGGAGTCTTGGGCACGTGGACAGAAGGGAAATACAAGAAGTCACACTGTTAGGCCGTCTGCTTCACGTCACTGAGGCCCAACAGGAAAGCAGTCAGCTCCTCTAGATGATCTGCCCTCGAAGGGAGAAAGCAGAAGGTATGAGACGATCTTCTACTTATCTGACTCTTCTGCCCATCGACTTCACACGTCTGCCACCACCACAAGCGCATAAGTGCCCGGCCTGCTCTGAACCTCCCAGAGGGTGCCGAACCAGCCATGGCAGGAAGCTAAACTGAAAGGTCCTGAGCAAAGGAGGAGTCAAGAAAAGCGCTTAGAGTGGGGGGCCGGGGTCCACTGCATCCAACCTCGGCTATGCAAACACCCAAACACTAACTGTTGCCCGGCGTCCAGTGAGTGGGCACCTAGGCTGTTATCACAGGCAGAAGCAGTGCTTCTGGGAAAAGCAGGCCAGAATGTGAATGAACTCGAGACAGCTGACGCTCGCAGCCGACAGGTGCAGACATGGAGCGTCGAGTTGTTGGCGTTGTACTTGTCGCTACAGATGTTGTGTCCAACGGTTTTGTTCGGCTCCCACACATTGTGGACGTTGGTGTCCTCGGGAGGCCAAGGACATGCCAGGCGCGAGTCTCGGAAACTGCCACCTGACAGCTATGCCTGTATTCACGTACTTGCGATAAGAGCAGAACTGAGGCCTTGGCGATGAAATAGTAGTCGATTGAGAAGTCAGGATAGCGCACCTTGACCTCCGACCGTGTGAAGGTTGAATGGCCCGAAAGATCTACAAGGACATCCACAAGAGCTTCGGGGTTGCGAGGAGATTCTGCAGAGCTACAAAAGGCTCGCAAGAAACCAGCTCACCAAACCCACCGCTACCTTCCAGAACTGGGCGGGCGTCAGCCATCTCTTGGAGGCGCCGGCCTTTGCCAGGAAAAGCTGTGCAAGCTGCAGCCGTATCGATGGTAAACAGCGACGTCAAAGGAATGCAAGGATGTTCCGGGAAGAGCGGAGCTTTGGGAGTCAGGGCTTTAGGATGTGCGGACCTGCCGATGTTCGGCATAGTCACACCACGTTTCCACCGTGCGTGCGAAAGCATAACCAACTTCCCAAAACCAAGCCGTAACCTTCTCCTATCCGCAAACCTAGACGGATGCAAGCCATCACTAGCTCCACCACCGAATGGCGAACTGCATACACAACTGCACATCCAGGCGGTCACTCTGTATGAGAATCTTCTGTTTCTCACATCCAGCTTGACCTTGAGGCCACAATGAACCCCAACCGAGTCCACGAGGCGTGATCCGCCCAGGTGTACCAAATCGTTTCGTGCCAGCCCGATGTGAAGAGGAAGCCTGAGTGGCAGGGAGAGAGGCAGTTTTGAGCGGCAGAGACGGTAAATGGATTTGGGACATGGTGGATCAGTTCCTGCCGCACAAAAAGCTCAATGCGCTCAATTTGGTCACGAAAGACCGGGCCCTGAGCCCACAGAGCGCTGCGATGACCCCTCGCTATGTATCTGGAAGGACGCCGAAGCGACCCTTGGCCCTTGGTCGACCCACAGCTGCTACTGGGATTCCCCCTTGTGCAACTGGACTGGAGGCCTAGCACAGAAGGAAAACAGCATGCGATGGATAAGCTTGTCATCAGGGTTTGGGGTAGGTTTCGGACATGACATGTATGGGCTTGAAGTATGTTGAAAACAGCCCCTCGAGCCCGTGTCGTTTCAGCTCGCAACACACGCCTGAAATCAACGCTGGCCATGCAACTTCTAAGGTTGGAGTGGGTTATGAGAACCTCATTAGGAAAAGACATGTGATGCCCTGAAGCCCAAAGCAATCTCCCAGCTCCCAGGCTCGAACTAGAAGAGACTACAACCGCCCTCAAAGTCTGAAACCAGGCTCCACGCAACAGTTGCTACGAGGGGCCTCCATAGTCGTGGTTCCCCAGGATTCCCAGCCACTGCCGTCCATCGATACCCGGACCTGCCAGCACAAGGCTTAGAGTCCTGTGAGGTTTGGGGTTCAGTGCGCAGGTACTTTCCAGCCCTCGTTCACATCAAGCAGGGATCCTGCAACTCGACGTCCACGATCATGACATTGGACTATGCCTCTGCTTCAAAGACCCACGAGGTTCAGCAGCCGGGAGGTGGCTCGATGCCTTTTCTCCCTGTCGTGCCAGGGCGACACTCATCGGTTGTCCGTGTCTGATCATCTCCTGGGCATGCTCGTCCTCCCATCCGACCCGAAGGTTTCTGCGATGAGACTTCAGGGATAGGGGGACACTTCAGAACGAGCCGGTCGACGTGCGACTTCCTTCCGCTGCAGATGTCGTGTGTGCGATACTCGTGATTCTTGTGTTCTCGTCGTCCCGTCGTTTCGTTGAGGTGAGTCGGCCCTGGCAGCTCCAACATCTCAAGACCGTCTCTTGAGCCGAAGCGACGTGTCCCTTTAGGTTTCAAGCTGAATTCATCGAGTTTCGGAGCCAAGCTGGACAGCTCAGGAAGTCCGTGTCCCTTGGCCCATGGGCTCGACACATCGCTCAGGCTAAAGGCAGAACGGGCCCAAAGAGCTGCTTTGATGCTTCTCCATGCATAAGAAGACAGACCTGCAAGCTCTTTTGCAGACTCGGAGAAGACCCCTTACAGGCCCTGCTGGCCTTTGTACATGTCTTCGTAGATCGGCTTCCACCTTGGAAGACAGCTTTTTATCGCACACGCTAGGCTCTTGGTAACGAGCCCATGGGCACGCGACTACTATCCTAATTCTGTTACTGCTGGCTTGTATTTAGGCCTTGCAGGGAGGTTCGTGAGCGGCCCCCTGTGCTTTGTTTTCGGTAGAGGGAGGTGTCATAAACAAATCATGCCAAAAAGCTGTGGGCTCTTGTTGTGTCCTATTAGCTGGGGAATAGTACAAAAGGAGTGCTGAATGTCTTCATGTCCGACAACAGATCGGCGGCTTTGACGATACGACACTCTGCCCAGGAAACAGGTGCCCTAACATGTCTAGAAGCAAGGGATCCGTAGTGTTGTGTTCTAATGATTCCGGGTGCCAGGAGTGTTGTGAGTAAGACTGGGAGGGGGCAACCACCCGCTTTGGCCTGTAAGACAGAGAAGACAGGTAGGAGTTGGAGCGCGATTCCTCGAGGGTGCAGTAAGAAGATGCTGCTAAAATATGCGTCGTACTTGTTTATGACGAAAGGTGTCTAAGCGTCTAAGTTCCTCAGAGGTGACACCTACTGAAAAGCAGTAGAGCTCACGCGCAACTTTCTCTGTGACAGTGGAGGCTTGGAGTTGTGCGCATTTTCAATGCTTCTCTTTCTGGACGAGTCGCTGATGCCAGCTGAATCCGTTCACAATCACATTAGAGCTGCAGTTGCTGTCTGCACCGCCCCAATAGAAATTATCTCCTGACGAGTTCTGCGGTCCGATGAATGCATGCCGCCTCCGTGCTGTCTACAAATTGTCCGCGACCCTGAAGATCGTCAAAGTTCAGGTGCGGCATGATTCCATACCTGCAATACCTGTACCATGAAGCCTCTCCTCATTTTCAGGAACATGCATACAGCTGACGAAACTGAGGTCCACCCCTACATCCCTGTCTCTCCCCTGTAGCACCACGGCCAAGAAATGGCATCGGGCCTACATTGAGAATGTAGTCGGGTGCGCTGTGCGTGGCCCAGTTCAGCATCTGTCCAGCCACCCGCTGCCTGCAGTCATCAAGGATGCACTGGCAGCTTGCATGGTAGAGTTAGGGCCAGGGGTGTCGGCTCTCAGCAGGCCAGACTAGACTGTGCCCGGTGCTCCGAACTCACGAAGCCGTCCTTCCCGTTTCCATGCCCTCCAGAGCATACTCTGGACAGCCACTGAACAAGCCCCAGACCTTTAGATGACAAAAAGGCCACGACGCCCGCAGTGCAGCCCGGGCCGCTGTGCGCAGTCATCGACACCTTCAACGAACTTCCGGTGCCTCTTCGGGAAAAGCCTCAGGCGCCGAGAGGTTCCGAAATTCCCGGAGGCTCCATCTCCAATTCTCACTCTTTGATGTCCGAATCGCAGCCTGGGCACGTAGATCGGTGGTCCGCCGGCATGATGGGCATTTCTGCCTCAAGCCGTCCACATGCGCCCGCTGCGCTGCATAACGAAGTCGACTTGATTCTTGCGGGCTCCCGCGGCCAGAATGGGATGGAGAGCTTCAGCGACTAATGGCATTTAGTGCTCAAGGCTTGGATCTTGGCAGGACTTTTGACAGTTCGACTCGGAGGTTCGCAAGTAAGGGGGTGAGCCCCGAAAAAACAACTGGAGAAGAAGCGCAAGGAAGGCCTCTCTGCCGAGTAGCTGTGTACTTCACGCCGCCCCAGTCACCTGAGAGCAGAACGGGAGCATCTCAGAGCTCCATCTTCTCACTTCAGCCAAGCGGCCGATCACGAAGATGTGCTTCGAGGCATCCCTGAGGCCGAGAGGATCCCAAGCGTAAACAGAGGCACTCGACCGTCGCTTCTCCATTCCCTAGGTCCTCTCGCCCCCAAAAGACAAGATCAAACAAGCGATGCAATCTGAGAGGCTTCCCGAAGCATGCATCCCGGAGCGCCTGGCGCATTCCGCATTGCACAACATGGAAAGAAGCCTGGCCTGGCCTGGCCGTTGTGCTCTGTTGGATCTTGCGGTCGCGGAGGAGGCTGGAAATGTCCATGTGAGCAATCCTGCGAGGTTTCCACAAGAGCTGCATCCAGCCTTCGCTCCAGGCCCTAGAAAGGTCTCTTTCTAGGAAGGGCCGAGGTGAGGTCCCCTCCAGTCTCAACGTTTCGCATCTCCACCAAAGCAGCCACACGAGGAACTTTCCCTGCACCGTGACAACCACGACTACACCCAAGTCAACCATACAAGCCGCAATCCTCGTCTCGCGCTCTGACCAACCTGTGCATTGGAGGGTTGATGAGTCGATGTGAAGCTCCATGCTGAAGTTCGACAAGTAAAGTTACCAATTTGCCCATCGAACAGAGGCCTTCTTGCCGTCATTGTTGTGGCGAAGTTGTGTACAGAAAATAAACCTAGCGAAACCCTTGCAAACCTTGAGCTGAGTGTCTTGGCACAGCCACTCTTGTGTCAACACGAGCCACGGCTTCGTGGGTTCAGTTGGCAACCCCCTCTACATGCGAAGCAGGATTCCTCAAGAGGCAACAGCATAGTTGCAATATTCCACTTCTCAAACTTAGTTCACACTGCTCGAAGAGAACGCACCTGGTCGCCAAATAATGGAGCGACCATGCCAGGAGAAGCCGCGTCATGGCGCGGCGTCCTACTCCTCGACACTCTAGCTACTCTGGTACATGTGGTGTAGGTCACGACAACCGATAACGAAGCAAGAACTTTCTCAAGATTGCTCAAGAAAAGCTGCGGAGTCGGGACCTATTACGCGCTGAAGTTAGAGCACCTCTGGCACGGTGGGTGTCGGACAGTCTGTTTCGGTGCATGTCAAGATAAGCGAGGCTAACGCTGCGGACAACATCTGATAAACCATGCCTGGGTTTCGACTCGAAAAATTCATCCAGACTGCTGCACTTTTTCCAACACTATACTAGACAGGAGCCGATTTTGATGATCCAGTGTAACATCTCTTAGCAATCTGTAGACCAGAGCTGGACTGAAGAGTTCAAGATGGCTTAAGAACCCAGACCCGCAACTCGGATCCAGGGGCTGGAGTAACACGTGGCTTTCATCGCTCCGACCGCGACACGATGCAGTGACATACCCGGCCTCAATGGCCTCTCTGACAGTTCCGATGACTTGCGCATGGTAGGCCTCCAGCAGAGCTTCCACCTGGAGACACTGAGACACGGAGTGACCGTTCGACTCAAAAGCCCTGAAGCGGAGCACCAAACGACAAACCTTGCTGTGCTGTGACCATGCAAACTCTCGACCAGCTGAGAGCAACACATCTGTCCTGCTGAAAATCGCTTCGTCGTCTGCTAGCCTGGTCCGCGCAGGGTTCTGCACACATCGAGGTGCATTTTGCAAGAGCGTCACAAACTGGTGACTAATCCCACATTGTAGGTACTTTCAAGCATCAACTTAACCCTGGAGCCGTACACCCCCTGCTCAGCGGAGAGGCAGTCGTCTGCACCAATCATGGGAGATCTGAGCTCAAGTGTAAAGGCACAAACATGCGTCACGACAGTGCGAATGAATCCTAAGCGGAATTTACACAAAATGCATGTGCACACATTATCTGCAGTAGTATATGTATGTGTATATATATATATATATATATATATTGTGTGTGTGTATGTGTGTGTGCGCGTATGTATATGCCGATGCGTCTACGTCTACGTGTGTGTGTGTGTATGCACATATGCACATATGAAGATATGAACGTACGGTGATTCTGGCACCCGGCCTGTCCGAGATGAACTCGGCCTTTTCGGACTCGCGGTCGGCAAGAAGCCGTTCACGCTTTGCTGCGGGATCAGGGAAGATGGGAAAGGTTCTGAAGCTTTCTTTCGTCGATTCTTGTTTGAAGGCCGTGGATCAATTGGAACCTGTTCTCACCTATGATTTTATCTCATCTCCCCGAATGTCTAATGGAGTCAAAGGTCACGTGCTGGAAAAGGCCATGTCTGCCGTGACGCTTCTGGGTAGGGGGCAATCCAAAAGAACGAAAGCTGCTTCTACAAGCAATGCCAATGCCAATGCCAGATGCACAATGCCCCTGCATCAACAACCATGCCAACGCGCCACTCGCCCCTCGTGTTCCCAAGGCTGGGATTCGTCCGCACAAACCCTGCCTTTGAAGTAGTTGATGAATCTGAGAACCTGGGCCTTGTTCGAGTCGCTTAGCTCCTGGGAGAGAAAGACTGTTTAGGCATGGTTTGCGAATCTGAACGAACTTCGACGGCCGAGGAAGACCTGTCGCTTTCTTTAAAGGTTTGCCCTTCCAAGCTCAAAAACAAGGGGGGCGGAAGGATATTGCCGCCAAAGCATCAACTCATCAACTCTGCTACCGAAACTGGGCCCGCGACTGCCATGCCGGCGGGTCCTGAAAGGGGTTGGGGACTGAAGTCTCCCGCGCAAGTGGCCCGGCTTCACAGCAAGTGCAATCGATTGGGATTGACGAAAAAAACAGCTGGGCACAAGAGGCTTCCACCGCCCTTATTGGCCTTATTGCATGCCGATTGATTGGCATTTCAAAGCGAACCGTGAAGGTGAAACCCCAATAAGACATTGCAACAACAAGCAGCAATGCAACAACGTCAGTTTTTGGATGCTTCGCAGTAATGAAAGTTATTCAACGATAAACTGTACCCAGCACTTTGTTCCGAACCATTCGAGGGAAGTTGTTCACACTAGGAAACATCTCCCATTCCTTCGAAACGCACCCCAGAACTGCGCCCATAATTGGCCAATGCAGCCGCATGAGCCTCTTTGGAGGCGTTGCCAAACGGCCCGTTCGAGCCAAAGGGGCTGCTCAGCGAGAACTGCACCCACGCAACGGCGATGCAGCGTAAGACCATCAAGCACAGTCAGGCTGGAATCAGGGTCTTGGGTTTCGGGTTTAAAGTTTACGCAAATACTTTGCACATACAGCATTACGGTTGTTTGCTTCGGTTGGCATGCTTTTCTGGGCTTGCATGGCACTGGTTGATTACATTCGAACCTCAATTCCCTGGCTACTTGTGGTTTACGGTCCTCACTAGGTGCCCATGTGAACTGCTCCGATGACAGCCCGAAATAAAAACTACGCATGAACACGTTGCTTGCTTACAAGGAGCAACTGCCAAGGCCCTCTATACTTTTGCCTCGCCATGCGATATGTCACAAGTGCTGGAGTCATGTTGTCAGAGCCACCGTGCTAAGTCCCATGCACCGTCCCCAACGAGGAGGGCAGAATGCCACGCCTGTGCCCAACCGCACGCAATCGCTGTGCGACAGCGAGCCCGCACAGTTGGAGGGATCGCACTGCGCACTTCATCTGGTGTTGGGACAGCACAGGCAAGGTCACGACGAGTCACGAAAACCATGTGGACACCATCACAGACTGTGAGCCTGCCATCGGCCGAACCAGTTATGATACGTGCCAACTGCCCGGAAACCGGCAACTTAATTGCATTGCGTATTGAGGAAGTGCACGGTAGTTGCCGAACACCTGAGAAACTTCGAGCTGGATGCTCGTCTGAGGGCGAACAGCCCTAAACCCAGGACGTCGCTTCAATCGTTGGGTACGCCTCACATGCGTGGCCACCACAAATGAAGTGCAACCGATGGCTCACAGGTCAGCATACCCAACCTCCACACGAGTCCGCTTATGCAAACACAACCGGCACTGGCTGCACGGACGGCTCTTTAAAGAGTTTCAGGTGCCAACGAGCGCGAGTGGCTCCAGTCGGGGCAGCGCCATCCCGCCTGTACTGCCACTACCTCACCACGTGTTGCGCGGACGCCAGAGGACGAGTCGTGTTATGCCTTCACTGGAAGCGCTCTTCGGCTTGTGCAGCTGTGCCCTGTGTCGAGCCAAGACAAGAAGTCGTGACTCATTCGGCACCCTCTCGTTGGAGAGCCGTTGCGTTGGGACGCCTGCTGGGGTGATATTGACAGGCTGTCCATCCAAACTGCGATAGCCTCTGCAGTCGGCTGGGCTGCAGAGCCAGCTTTGGGCAGGGAAGATTTTCCCTGACCTTTTGCCTTTCCTTTGCGTGGTGGTTGAATTGCTCTCGCCGGCAGCTGGCTGCAAGGTACCGCTCGCTTCTACGAGCAGAATCTGCTGAATCCGAGGTTGACATGGCCAAGATGTGAAATCGGAGAGTAATTGATCAAAAAAATTATGTGAAGAAAAAACTCTGCCCATGTTAGTGAATGCTGATATAGTCTTCCGAAGCGTCTACGCCGAGTAGAGCTGCAGGCGATGGGGGCCCTCTCCAGAATGAAGAAGCATGGCAGCGGAGATCGCAAGCACAGGAATGTTAGGTATGCACATGGGCAATGCTTGGGAAGGAAGGCGCTGAGGCGCTGGCAAGAGCTCTCCTTAGGGGAACTGTGGCGAGTGCCGCGCTGATGGTTTCTCGACGACGAATCATGCAATAGTGCTCACACACTGGTTAATGGAAGGCAGTAGCACAGGCCTGGCGACTGTTCAGGGTGACTGCCTAAGAGCAATTAAAATGCTCTCAACATGCATGCAGGAGTTTTAAAACAGGGGTGCATCTCTCCGATAAATGGCTGGTGCGCACGTTTTTCTCGGGCTTCGCAACAAGTCCAATGGCCAGCTTTTGTTTCCTAGGAGGTTACCTCACCAGGCAAAAAGGACGTCTACCAATATCGTTCCGCAGCTGATCGCAAGGCAAAGACATGGCGGCAGTGTCCGCAAATATGCCACCAGTGATCCGGCTTGAGACGAATGCAGCCAACCTTGCGACAATCCTCACGTCTGTGCGTACAGCTGTGCATTGCACCGGCAGACAGAGGATGCCCAGGAAAATTTGATTTGCCTTTGCCTGTGGGCCTCAGTAAGGAGAGGAGCGGGCGCCGGCAGAGCTGGCAGCATCCGTGAGAGCAAGTACAGGTCCTTGATTGGTAGCGCTTACCATTGATGCTGTGGGGCCCCCGTCGTGGCGGCTCCACTACCACCACTACTACTACTACTACTACTACTACTACTACCGCTGCTACTACTACTACTACTCCTACTCCCACTACTACTACTACTACTGCTACTACTACTACTACTACTACCACTACTACTACTACTACTACTACTACTACTACTCCTGCTACTACTACTACTACTACTACTACTACTACTACTACTACTACTACTATTACTACTACTACTACTACTACTGCTGCTACTGCTACTACTACTACTACTGCTGCTACTACTACTACTACTACTACTGCTACTGCTACTGCTACTGCTACTGCTACTGCTACTACTACTACTACTACTACTACTACTCCTGCTGCTACTACTACTACTACTACTGCTACTGCTACTACTTACTACTACTCTTGCCACTACCACCCTACTACTACTACTACTACTTGTGCGGCCATTGCGCAGACCAATGTTTACGGTCTGCAAGGCCGGTGTAGGCGGGTGTCTTGTGTTGCGCTCGCGTCGACACACACGACCGACCATCGATTTGCGGACTTGCCTTGCCGGAAAGTCCACTGTCGATGGCCCTCCGTGACTGGGTGGTATTGGATGCTTACATTGATGCAAATGACCTGTGTGGCGCGCCTTTCATGGCTACTTTGGCCGATTATCTGTTACACCGCCTGTGGCGGGACAATTTGGTGACTGCTGTGCGCCTTTGCCCGTTACAGTGAAGATTGTCCCGGCCTTTCTCTTGGCGCTAGTGAGCAGTTATGGACGCTTGCCCACTCCATGAGGCCGTGACGCAGTCCACTGTCCACGGTCTGCAGGGCCTGCGTGTGCGTTTGGCCTTTCATCTCGTCGACGCAAACGGACGCTTTTCGCTTGTGGTGCGCCGGGCAGACGCTGTCGACCATCGATAGCCCAGGCATTGTGGCAATTGCGCTTGCACGTTGTGGAGGGCCGGTGGCGCTGTCTCTGCTCTTTGGCCAACTTCGTTACACCGCATACTTGGCATTTTGGCGCTAGTGGACTACTGTGGAGGCCCCTCGGCGGCAATGTTTTCGTTCAACCCCCCAAAACCGGGCCCTCATTGGCTGGTTGTTGCCATTGCCACCTTATCTGCTGATCCATGGTTTTTCCCCACCTCACCATCTGATAAACTTGGAAAGAACGATCAGACCGACACAGAGAAAATTAGTATGGCCCCTGTGCAAGAATGACACGCACAAATCGAGAAGTGTACCAAGTCTAAGTCATCACCTGGTTCCATTTTTCCCACATAAGTCCCAGGGTCACGTTGTTGTGCTAGCCGGGTCCCATCCGGCTCCCACTGCGTGGTTGACCGGGTCTAGCCTGGTCCATCCGCGCATGGTCTGTGGCGCATTCGTCGGCACCGCCCCGCGAGCCTCGTACTGCACCACCAGGGCATCCGCGGGCGCGAGCCGGCGATTCTCCCGCTCGNTTGACCGGGTCTAGCCTGGTCCATCCGCGCATGGTCTGTGGCGCATTCGTCGGCACCGCCCCGCGAGCCTCGTACTGCACCACCCGGGCATCCGCGGGCGCGAGCCGGCGATTCTCCCGCTCGTTGATCTGCAGCCGCTTCGCATGGGAGATGACCAGGCTCACGTCGGGCTCCCCCCGCCTCGGGAAGCGTCGCCGGGCCTCCCGCACTGCTTCGGCCAGCGGGACCTGCTCCGGCTCATCGCCGCCCGCCAGATCGTGCAGCAGCTGGCTGTCCTTCTTCTTTCAAACATGCGATGTTTGGGCATATACTCAATCAGCAAATATATTTGCGACATGTAAAAGTCACACCCAATATGTGGCGGACCGTTGAACTGGGAAGCTTGAAGAGTTTCGTGAGCAGTTTGTGCAAACTCCTGCTGGTCCTCACAAAGGAGTAGACAGAAGCGGTGAGTCCGAAGAGGATGGAGTTGGCCAGGTAAAACTGATCCTCTCCGGCCGCTCCTTTGTGATACACGACCACTAGAGCTCGATGGTTCTTAGTCATGGGCATCTGCTTGTATGCTTTAGACAGGTCAAGGCATTTTCCTAACCAAGCCCTCGGAGCAAGTCCCAGAGCTTTCGCTCTTTCGAGTTCTCCCAGAGCAAGCTTCGATGCCATGCACGTGACGAAATCACTCGTCTGAAGTTCGAGCTTGATGCAAGAGGTGTAACAGCTGTTCACCAATGCCTCGTGCCCATCGTCAATGGGACGAGGCTTTCCTTCGGTTCCTTGAAGGATGAGAAACCGCCGTATGCAATTCCANAGAGGTGTAACAGCTGTTCACCAATGCCTCGTGCCCATCGTCAATGGGACGAGGCTTTCCTTCGGTTCCTTGAAGGATGAGAAACCGCCGTATGCAATTCCAATCATCACTTTGGAAAATTGAAGACACCTGGGCCTCAGTGAAAGGTCCCTCCAGAAAACCCAGGTCAACTTCTTCAGCTGTGGCCTTCGAGAGCAATGCCTGAAGATCCTTTTCAAGAGGCCTTGACGATTCGGTCATGGTCCGCCTGCGAAAAGCAGCTGTGCTCTTCAAGTCCTGATTTGACATGGTGGCCGGGACCACTTTGCTCTTGAAGGACTTTGGGCACTCTGAAGTTCCAGTCAGAGGGACCCCTGACATCATGAAGTCGGTGACCCCCATGTCATCAAAATCAATTTGCTCAAGTAAATGCTTCCAAAGAATCAAGCGCTTTCCCTTAACAACCTTTTCAGACCAAGGTTCAAATGAGGAGTGCAATTGGGTCTCGTCAGATTCAAACTTTTTGGCAAGGATTCTTATCTTAAGCAGTTGCAACTTGCGGTGATCAAGGATCTCTTTATCACTGTGCTTCNCTGATCAGGATCTAACGCCACCACAGTGTCGACTGGATGCTTCAAAGTCAAGGCTTTTGCAACATGGTCCTGAGCAGACAAGTAACGCCCTACCTTCATGAACCCTTGGCGGCCATGGCCGGAATTGGCAAACGACCTCTGAAGTAACATCACAAGCCTCAGCTGCGACCCCCCCCCGCACCATCATCTGAGGCACAACCCGGCGGCAAAGGAGGAAAAGGTTCATTCGAAGCCATCCTGTTCAAAAACAGAGCGAAATGCGCGACGGACTCTCTGCACGAACTGCTCGATCCACGACAGTCTAGCACGATGCTGGTCGCGATCGTGCTGCAAAGCCTGCACGCTAAGATGCAAATCGCGGATCTGAGCTTGCAGGCCGCTGACTTCCACTTGAAGGTCAAAGAGATGCTGTGACAGGACTTCCCAGTCACTTTCAGAAGCGGAAACCGCAGAGGCCTCACCGTCCATCTGCCGGTTGCCGCAAGACAACCAGCGTGCCGCCCTACCGCCCGAAAAAGAATTTCTCGCGCCCGTCACCTTGAAAGGGAAAAGGGCTGCAGAAGGAGAAATTCTATCACCACTCAACCAGAAGTTGGAACAGCAAGCTAATTTTTCTCAAACGAAAAATTTTCCCGGAAACGAAAGAATAAAGTACCATCCCCTCGTCGAGTATCAAAACGNCACCACTCAACCAGAAGTTGGAACAGCAAGCTAATTTTTCTCAAACGAAAAATTTTCCCGGAAACGAAAGAATAAAGTACCATCCCCTCGTCGAGTATCAAAACGGGGAGTGGGCACTTCCCCCAAAGCTCAAAACCAACCTTTAACCAATCGTTCCCGGACAGGCCTGCAGTGCGGTGCACAAAGATCTGCACTTCCTTGCTGCGACGGTCTGGCCCCGTCGTCTTTGTGCGCCCCAGCTTGGCGCGGAACCCGGCTGAGGTCAGCTGCATCGTCTCTGGTCTTACCCCTTGCACATCATCAGCACGCATGCTACAGTAGNGTCTTTGTGCGCCCCAGCTTGGCGCGGAACCCGGCTGAGGTCAGCTGCATCGTCTCTGGTCTTACCCCTTGCACATCATCAGCACGCATGCTACAGTAGACCATCAGCAAAGCCACCCAGGCCAGAGCCCGGGCATACTGAGGCGCTTCTGAAGTAACATAACACTCCAAGGCAACCACCGTGGCCACCGTGTACATTGGAGCCTGCTTCACGGGAGGGCACTGGCTGACCACTTCGGTGGTCAAAGAAGAAAGCTGTGCCAACCAAGTCTTGTCACGGGAGAGCATGCTTCCCCCATCTACTCTCCCTGTGATCTCCAGGACCGACAAGGCTGCCTGGAAGCTTCCAAGGACGGTCTTCCCGCACCCTTCTTCCACNGTCTTGTCACGGGAGAGCATGCTTCCCCCATCTACTCTCCCTGTGATCTCCAGGACCGACAAGGCTGCCTGGAAGCTTCCAAGGACGGTCTTCCCGCACCCTTCTTCCACTCGCTGGTTGATGTACGCCAAGAGTTGTGCAATCGAGGTGGGCCATGTCTTCCCGTAGACGACCGTGAGCCACTTCTCGAATGCTCTCCAAGACCTGTACCTGTTACGTAGGGTCTTGCTACGACGGTTGCCAAAGATCCTTTTCCAGGCAGACTCTGGATCATCGACCTCTGCAAGTATGGCCACAAGGGGCAGCTGAGCTTCCTTGATGACTTCAGCAAGGAGAGCGGCATACTTCTCACGGGCGAGCCTCTCATGCTCTGCACGCTGAGTCGCGTCTCTATCCAGGCGAAGGGCTTTGCTCCGCCTTTCCAACCGGCAGCAGCACCAGGGGATTCATCCTCGCTTCCGAAGCGAAGGTCTCCTGAAGTGTGGGAGGCCTTCCCACTCCACTCGACAGCTGTTCCATCATCCCATAGAAGGAGTCCCTCCTCAACACCTTGGACGGCCTTTGACACTGATCTCTCCACTTCACCAGGGTCTGCGTGCGGGCTTCAAGCCCTCCTGAGCGATTCCCGGCAGCAGCAGCTTGAGTAGTTCTCTGGCCCCCTCATCGTCATCGAAGGCAGCTTCCAGATGCTGAGGATTCCTGAAGTTAGACTTCAGCTGCGCGACCTCCTGCCCCTGGAGCGGGGGCCAGTCCATGGCATTGAGTCCCGAAGGTCGGGATCCTAGCCGGCTACCAAAACAAAACTGAGCTGAAACTGCTGCCCATTCACAAGATGAAGGACTGAGCAGATACAAGACTGACGGGTTCTGAAACACATGCTGAGGTAAATCAAATTGGCGTCAAAACTGAAAACTGAGGAATTCGAAGGTAAAGGAAAACTTGCGCCAAGCGGGAGCGATGAGCATCCTGAGCATCACCCACCCCCCCAGCCCAAAACCCCGAGCTACAAACAGTTCAACCGGGCAAGCCCAGTATGGCATCTGTTCCTCACTTAGTCGCCAGGGTGAATCCAGGGAGGCCTCATATGATTTGACAACATACACCTGCAATGACAAGGATCGCTTCTGCAGGGTGAGCGAGGCTTTTGGCCTGAAAGCATCCGACAAACTCTGCATGATATCTTCATCGGGAGCTAGAGCCTTGCCTTGTTCAACCAGGCTGCATCCCAAAGAGGTGGCTTCGGGTCGAGCAAAATCAGCATCTTTAGCCTCTTGAGGGCGCTATCTCGAATGTCGGCGTCGGACTTTGGGATCCGGGCCTTTGCCAGTCTCCTGGTCACAGTCCAAGGGATCTCGTCGACGTCTGGTGCCGGGTCCACTTCAAGCGCAACGGTAAGAGCTTCACGAACACCAACGGATGGCATGCCCTCAAAGAAGAAATCGAAGCTTTGATTCAGATGCGAAGGTTTTGACTCCCACGGCTGCTTAGCTAGGTTCAACCGCCTTCTCTTGTTCTCGGCCGCGGACACTTGCTGAACTGCGTCCTCCTCGGCAGGCCTCCCCTGTAACCAGGAGACCTCCCTCGAAGCCCCTGAAGTCCTTGCTGTAGCAGAAAGATCAGATTTATTCGGTTGTTCGTCCTCCACACATTCAAAGCTGCCTAGGTCGTTGTCTTGCACTTGAGAATACCAATCCCTCTCGTCTGCAGACCCAAAATGATCATCCCAGTTGAAAGGGGCATCCGCAGTTTCTGATAACAGGGAGTCATCACCAGCAGCCTGGGCCCAAGGGATCGGTATGGATTGATCACCAGAGGCATCACTGAGCAAATCCCAAACCTCAGGGTCAGAAGAAGCTCCTGCCGCATCACCCCCTTGAGAAACAGGAGCGGCGGAAGCCATTAGTAGTAGTAGGCGCGCTGCAAAAGACGTTGTTCGAAGTGAAAGTTCTGCAGGATCTGTTGAAAGATGGCAAAGATCTCGCGGCAAAGCAGCCGCAAGTCCTGGACGTCGTCCAGACCAAGATAAAGCACAACCACAGCACTAGCCTGGCAAGAGCCCAACAGCTGGGGAAGCGAAGGTCCCAAAATGATGGCGCGCCAACCCGTGAGCCGAGTCTGCCGAAGCAGAAAGAAAACCAGCAACCGACGAGGCGGCACAGGGGGCCGGTGGTACCGAAGGACCACTGCGGGCCGGCCTCTGTCCATGCAGCTGCAGCAACTACAAGCCTTGTCGGTAGCCCCCGGAGCCTGGTAGACAAAGCTACAGGCCTCTAGCAGCCCACGGAAAAGTTTTGAGATCGATGCCCTGCTTGAGATGACTCTTGAGCCAAAATGGCTAAGGCCTCTAGCAGCCCACGGAAAAGTTTTGAGATCGATGCCCTGCTTGAGATGACTCTCGATTCACGCACAATGATGCACCCACAGACATGGTAAAGTCAGCAGCAGGCTCTCGCCAGGCAGTGGCTCACGGGGTCCTCCACTCGCCGCCCTGATGGGTTCCGCCTCACACTGCCCCTTCAGCCCGGTGACCTCCTCGTAGCGATAGACGGGCGTGCCGTCCCGGTGCGACATCTTCAGCAGCCGCTCCACGGCGGGCCGGTACTTCTTGGGGACGTCCTGCATCACAAGACAATCGGTCTTGATGCATTTGAGGTACCGCCTGGGCACCTCCGCCAGAGCCTGGCGGATCCGCGCCACTGCGACGTACTCGGCCCCCATGATGTAGTCATGAACTGGGCGATAGCTGCTGTTCGAGAGCAGCTCCGTCACAAAGACGTGGTCCCAATACTTCTTTCGGCCGCATCCGTGAAGGTCTGGCGCCAGCTGCAGCCCTCCCCGGAAGTCTTCATGGAACAGACCAATTCTAGATTCCGAGCAAACAGGCCCACGAGGCTGTTGATGGCCAGCTTGGCGTAGTGCTCCTCGCCCTCGGGCCAATTGTGCTCCATGCGCTGCAGGACCTGTTCGAGACACTGCTGGTCGACGTGCGCTGTGGCGTCGAGACTCCACTTGAACTGCTGCCACTGGGCGAGGCCCGCCTCGAGCATGTAAGCGCAAATGGGCTTGGCGTACCAGCCCCTGCCGACGAACGCCCTTGCGGTGGTCGCAGGGCAGGTCACCCACATGAGATCCGCCAGCTTGCCCTCCTCCGCGGGGACGATGCAGTCCAGCGGACAAAAGACGGGCAGGGGGAAGCGAGCGTTGGCCAGGCCGTTCTTTCGGCAGCGGCACACATCGATGCCCTGGCAGGGTCGGTCGAGATCCCACTTCTGCAGCTGGAAGACGAGAGGCGGCAGCCTGGGTGTAGTTCTGGTACACGTAGCGACAGAAGCGGCTCTCGAGGGTGGTGCTGTGGTTTGCCGGGCCAGCCGGCTCCGGGTGTCCTCCCGCTTTCCCTGCAGCAGGCCCAGGCTGGGTTCGGCCAGGCAGCGCGGACCACTCGCACAACCCGCGCATGCTGACTCTGGGTTGGTGCCCCTCGGCCAGCAGCTCCGCTCGCACCCCGCGAAGGTCTTCGGAGTAGAAATATCCTGATTTGATATCTCCCTCCCAAACCTGCCACTCCTTGAACTCCGGCACTGGATTGTGCCTGAGCCGGCGGAAGCGCTGGTGCTGCTCGGACTCGTCGCAGCCAGCCACGGCCCGGGCGCTCTTGTAGAAGAAGGCATGGCCGTTTTAAGAGGTATAGGCTATAGCCTTCTCCTCCTTCTCCGCTGGCTGAAAGCAATCCAACAACCGACCCCTGCAATGGACGTAGAACATGGGGGCCTTGCGCTACACATAAAAGGTCCGGATCTCTGCGGGGCAGACGCCCCGCTGCTGCCAGTTCCCGGCACAAATGGAGTTAAATCTTCCATGACCTCCTGCAGCGGGAGCTTCAGCAGCTCCGCTATCTGTCTGGGCACACACAGCATGTCCCGGCGCTCCTCGAAGGCGCTGGCCAAAATCTGGTCTCCGGCGAAGAGCTGGTAGCTGACCTCTCGCAGAGCCCCTAGCGGTTGACGGAGGCGGATCTGGGTGTCGACCCGATTGTCAATGACCTGCATGCTGGAGGAGCTGTAGGCCCACTCGTTGGTTGGATGAAGGAAATATACCTCGCCACTTATCATGTAGATGGGCTCGTTAGGGGGAGGCATCCTCACCGCCGGGAAACAGGAGAGGGTGCAAAGCCACTGGCGACGGGCCGTGGCTTAGGGAGAAGTGATCGCGGGGCGCTGGATCCTGCTGGTGTGGTGCGTGCAGCTCAGCACTGCTTGGCGAGAAGCCGAGGCTTGACAGCGCACCATGCCCAATGGGGCCCAGCATCAGCGGGGCTTCCCCTGGCTTGACGTTACTGTGTGGAGTTAGTTTTTTCCGACGTTGGGCAGGGCTCACGGTCTGCCTCTGCAAGGGGCTGAAACGGATTGGGGCCCAGACGGTGGGCACCGACACAGCAACTGCAGAGGTGGATGGGAACAGATAAAGTGGTGTGGGAAAAGCCGAATCGGCCAACATCCAAGAGGCACAGGGCACACTGCTTGTTACAGAAAGTGCCATGGGCTTTATAAATGCTACGAAAGGGCGCAGAGCGGGTCGCAGGGCTGGGGCTCGCTGAGGAAAACCTAACCTTCAGCTTGCTTTGCCCTGCCCCTGGTCCCTACGCATGGTCCGTGCGGTCTCTGCTGCGGGATCGGCGTGCTCTGCCTTCATCTGTTCCAGTGTTGCCTGGTGCCCTGACCTGGGGGCGAGGCAGCTGGCTCTGTATCTTGGGTCTTCATTTCCTCGTCCCGTGCGTTGTTGGCAACCACCTTCCTCCGCTGGGCAGCCGTCGTCTATCGTGAGAAACAGCCTTTCCTTGAGGTCCTGGAGGTGGTCCTCGCTGAGCTGGGTGAGGTGCTTGAAAAACTCAGCCTCTAACTCTGGTCCCCCTCCTGGCACAGTGGCTGCCGCAACCGAAGACTGGAGCTCGGCCTGCAGGTTGGTGACAGTGTCTTGCTTTGCTTTAAGTGTGGCATCAAGTGCCTGCATGTCCCGCAACATNACAGTGGCTGCCGCAACCGAAGACTGGAGCTCGGCCTGCAGGTTGGTGACAGTGTCTTGCTTTGCTTTAAGTGTGGCATCAAGTGCCTGCATGTCCCGCAACATGTCGTTGTAGGCTTTCTTGTGCCGATCCAGCTTGAGTTGCAAAGCCGACTTCCGCGTGATGAGGAGGCGGAGTTCCGTGGTCGCTTCTTTGTACTTCCTGGAAGTGTCTGTGAGCTGCTCTTGTGCAGATAGGGGCTCAGGGGGTGGCTCTTCCACTGCCTCCCGAACCGCTGGTGGCAGCTGCGCAATGTGCTTTTTGAGGAGCTCGGTGAGGTCAGGCGTTGGCTCTTGCGGGGCCTCAAACCCTAACTTTTGCAGCAGCTCTTTCTGATCCTCCCCAGCAGTTGCATAGAGTGCTCGCAGGGTCTCTTGCATCTCATCAGATGGTTCGCTGGTCAAGTTCTGGGAAGCGGTCGGTTGGCCTTTGCCCTTTCCTTTGCCACCGCGGCCGCTGCCAGGTTGGCTCCTCACGGTGCTCCTGCTAGCTGGAGCTAGGCCTGGCGGGGCCGGTGGCTCCGGGGGCGGCCACCCCGGCTTTTGCGTGGTGTGCTTTATCTTGGCTGGGTGGGGTGTCCAACCACGGGCGCCGAGGGTGCGGGGCACACTCCTGCGTCTCTG
>BGNK01000585.1:206515-227191 GCA_003297005.1 Symbiodinium sp. clade A Y106 | reverse complement strand
GGGCTAAGCCGCCGAACCCCAGGATTTCAATTAATTGAAATAATTGAAATGGGCCCGATTTCAATTATTTCAATTATTTCAATTATTTTGGGCCCCCAAACAATTGAAATAATTGAAATAATTGAAATGGGCCCGATTTCAATTATGTCGGCCCCCCAAACAATTGAAATAGTTGAAATAATTGAAATGGGCCCGATTTCAATTATTTCAATTAATTGAAATCGGGGGTTTCTGCGGGGAAGGCCACAAACCCACCGATTTCAATTATTTCAATTATTTCGGGCCCCCAAATAATTGAAATAATTGAAATCGGCCTTGCTGATTTCAATTATTTCAATTATTTAAATTATCTTTCCTTTAGAGTAGAAGAAATAGGGCGTCAAATAGACCCTAGAGGGATCTCTCTCATATATGTATATACATATAGAGAGAGTAAACCTTAAACTCTAGAAAGAGAGAGAGAGTGAGTGAGTGAGTGAGTGAGTGAGTGAGTTCCCCAAAGGGAATTGGAATTTGAATATATGGGAGTTTCCGAAATAGGGGACCCTACTATAGTACCCTGAATAGTATAGGATCCTTATTATAAGGTCCGCAAAATCAGATTCCCCTAATTTCGGACACTCCCATATGATTAAACAAAGGCGAAGACACCGTCCTGCGGCTCGGCGGTGTAGTTGGAATAGAACCTGTGGTTTCAGGGCCCTTCAATGGCCCTTTAATGAGCCCTTGTGGTCCTTAAGAGTGGGTATTTGGGGTATAATAGAGGGTAGTTGGGGGGGCCTAGGCAGGGCCCTTCTGCAAATTGGTTCAGGGTTTTTTTGCCTCCCACCTGGCTAGAACGAACCTACGATGCAGAGTCAGTTCCTGCTCGCAAAAGCTAGACAAGGCTGTGGACAGAATGTCGACTTCGCTGGGTTTAGAGCTTCAGGATTCTTGGGCCATTGGTTTGGGGTTTTGAGTTTCAGGGTTGAGGTCTAAAGGGAGGTCTTGCGTTCAGGGTTTCTCTGGGCTCGCAAGAGTTTCTTTTCGGGTTGATAAAACCTGTAGTACGCATCTATGAGGGTTTGTACGTCTGTATACGGGCAGGGTGCAAAGTGGTCTAGAGGGCGTGTCGGGTTGAGGGCTCTGATATGGTTTAGATCCCTGAATGGATATGTGATCTTTCAGGGTCAGGATTGTAGTTGGGCCAAGAGACTTGCCAAGCGATCCAGGGGGAGACATACGAAAACCATGAACCTGAAAATCCTAAACCCTTATAATCTAGGGCCTAGGACCCTCAGGGTACCTGCATCCCTCCGTTCTCCGACGATCCTCTCCGCCATTCGCGCAGAACGTGCGGCAGGTACGCACCTGGTTAGGGCCTCGAGTTTCGGGGGTTCAGATTTTTTTTAGAGCTGAAGATTTCCGATTTACAGTAAGGTCCTTTTGTGGCTTTGCGGTTGCGGGCTTCGAGTTGGTGCCTGCATTCATCACAAAATGAAAAGCCTGCAACTTGAAGAGGAGACCATTTTAGTTCTCTAAACTAAAGTCCCTCTTGAGGTCCCGACATAGTACGGCACCCTTATAACAAGCACCCTAAAAGGAACCTCATTTAGAGAACCTCCCTATTACGCATGGAGGAAGGGGTGTAAGGTGGGAGAAGCTGCCTTCCCGAACTCGTGGGCGGTCACCAAGCAACCGCCTGCAACTGAGCTGAAATCCGTGCTCGGATCATGTCCAGCCATCTCGGCGCGAATTGGCGCGACATCGCTGGTGTAGGCCATAATACCACCGAAGCACAGGATGGGCCCGAAACAGATGCTAAGTCCACCAACAAAGCGGAACCACATCATCACGTAGTCGAGCGAGCATCTTGAAGAGACCATTGCACAGCGTGGCAAACGATCGCGCGTGATTTGGTGGTGATTGTCGAACCATACTTTTTTGGTGGAGCTGTTTCAAACTGTGCTGTCGTGCTTGATTCAAAAGAGACATGTTCGGACGTAAAGGCTGCTCCACGGTTTCACCACGAGTTCGAGACTCCCTGAGCCATGAAATCCACGGAGCAGTGTATTTGCTCACTTGTGTCTTGCTATGCCAGCACACGTGCAACCCTCCACCCATTGACATAAATCCCCAAACCTGAACCACTGAGAAAAGAGACCTCAACGATCGTCAGAATACTATAGTGCATCGATCAAAACAAGACGAAAAGAATTGCAGTGGACGATTAGACGGTCCTGACGAAGCAGCAGGCTGCAAATTCCAAGCAATGAGACCTGGACCTGAAGCCCAAACCCCTGATCCTTAAACACTAATATAGAAGCCTGAATACGTTACCTCTATTATTCCTTAGGGCTCCTTATTATAACTAGACTATAAAGGGGCCCAAAACCCTATTCTAATTGTTAAGGCCCCGACATTATTTCCTCAACCGTCGCAAAGCCAGAAGCCCCATAAACCAGACATTCAAACCCCAAACAAAATCATCTCAAGCTCCTGAATAAGACCATGCCACTCATGTCACCAAAACCTTTTGAACGCCCATGCCCAAGATCCCTTGAAACGTTTTCCACGACAGAAACCCTGAACCCCCAAGCCTTATCTAAACCTGTTGAACGCCAAAGACCCAAAGAAGTCCAGTCTTGGGGAGTTTCCCCTCCGATCTTTTCTGTGCTTTCCGAGATGGACAGCACGGCATCTCTCCACAGTGGAGTCTTCACAAACGAGATTGGGCTCCGAAATGCAGGGGCGAACCTTGGGTTCTACATAGCTGTTATGACTTTACAGGGTGAAGGGTCTGCAGAGGAGGTACAGGGTTTAGGCTATCAGGGTATTTGCAAAGTCCTAAGGCATTCTGGGTTTCAGTTTAGACTTGGATCCAATTAGATATTTTCGGTTGGAGGTTTGGGAAACTCAAGAGCTTTAAATACTGAAGCTGCGGTGTGTGTTAAGGTTTGTCCCGGATGTGTACGAATCTACAACATCTGCTGGACAAAGGGTGCTGCGCACATTTCTTTGTTATTCGGTGTCGTGCACACTAGCTATTTTCTGTGGCTAGTGCCCTCAACAGCCGAATCCAACAGCCCCGAAGCCCGAAGTAGTGGACTCTTCGAGGAAACCTATCCCTGAAAGCCTCGAAGACCCGAAACTCTTAAATGCCGCAACCCTAATTACACGTAACCCCACGAGAACCCTGAAGACCGCAACATGCCAGAGTCCTAACCCTACAACTTCAGGATTGAGGTTGGTAATCTCCTCCAACTCCTCAAGCCATCAACCCAAGCACTACCTCGCCCGCGACATCCTCTGCGGCTGCTTCGCAGCGCTGCAGCTAGGGATGGGCTAAGGACTTTGGATCTACTATACTATACGAAAACATACTGTAATACTTGGATCTTCGAAAACCCATTAAGCTCCAGAGTTTATTGACATGACATGCTCCTTTTTGTATGTCTTTCAAAGGCATTTGCGGTAAAGCGCTATACCCGTCTACAACCCCAATCTCTAACCTTGATGCTAAGGTCCTTCAGCCGGTAGGCAGAATGCAGTCTTGATCAATCTGCCGAGGTTGTGTGGCTTGGCCATCTCTCACCATTCTATAACCGAAAATTACAGCAAATGCTAACAAACCAGTGAACCTCTTTCATGAGATATACGGGTACAGACTGGGGGTTGCAGTATGTTGTAGCATAGTTATAGGGACGACAAGGAAATACAGTGCTTATTGTTCAGACCTCTACCCCTAGCGGCCCTAGCGCCTAAGCTGCACAACTGTGGCGCGGGGCAGCTTTACTGCCGAAATAATTGAATCTGTGGTGCAAGTTTTTGTCGTTAGTTACATACCGCATGCATAGGCACATCTTTCTCTATCCTTATCTTCCTTTAGATATGGCAATCTCTGCAACCAACCAGCCAACTAACTGACTGGCTGACGCGAACGAACAAACGAACTGAACGAACGAACGAAGCCCTCAACCCGCAAATCTCCAAACTGAATCAAACCGAAGAGCCGAAAGACAACTTGAGCAACGACACAAGGTCAATGTGCAGATATTGCAGCTGCTTGCCGTCGTAGTTTGAACGTCGTGGAAGGACTATTAATTCAAGCCACTAGTCCCGAATCGCACCTAAGAGGGCGAGTGCAGCCTGCCACGCAACAACTCTCTGAACAAGCTAACAAAAATATGTGCCCACAAGTGTGGCACAGTTTTAAAAGGATGAACCTGTGCAAGTGGAAGCTCTGCATGAGCTAAGTGATCACAAATCACACCAAGCGCTTCTCAGACAAGCAGCTCCTTGGATAAATTCTGCGGGTTTAGGGTTTAGGGTTTAGACCCTAAACCCTAAACCCTCGCTCCCTAGCTTTAGGGCGAGGAGTAGAGTCTACGCATTTCATGGGTTCTTGTACACATCTTCACGAATTGGGATTTCCTTTCACCAGAACCTCTTGGTCAGGTTGATAGACTACCCTGTAGTGCTGTGTAGTTCGGCTTCCGGCACCATGGCAGAAAACCCTCTTCTTCTCATCAAAAGCCACCGGTATTGTCGTCTTGCCCACTATTCTAGCTCAATGTCGGGCATGTTGTCCTCTGACCAGTAACAGAGAAGTCTGAGCCACTGGTCATCTAAGAGAAGCACTATACAGCCATACTGCTATACTTATGCTATAATGTACTCCACAAGCGCCTGTAGTGTTTCTTTCTTAGTGCCGCTGCACAGACGAACATGTGAATAGTTCTTCGACACTGCATCGCCATCGCTCGTCAGGCACACGACTCTGGCAACCGCAAAAGCCCTCAGTGCAATGCTTAGGGTTCGGGTTTAGGCTTGAGTCTAAGCTGTTGACAAGAACAACTCAAACAAAATGTCGATCCAGCCGGTGGTTAGGTGGAAACTCAGCGAATACAAGGACTACGCAGGCTTCATTGTGTCAGATGCAACATTCCCACACAGTACAACGACTTTTCACGATGTACACACCCCCTTCTCGCATCTCCTTCATAACTCAATCCCACCACAGTTGCCATCTCCTCGGCCCCCAGACCCCAAACCAAAGCCAAAAATGATCTGAAAACACATGAATCAGTAAGGCTTTTGGGCCAACACAAACATACTCATGATCATTATGGGTTGAACGTAGCTCTACTGGCGGCGCCTTATGCAGCGGCCTTCATGACCAGATCATGTTTTGGTGTTGGTATTCAAACACAAGACCAAATTAAATTCTATTTTGCAAACCTTTACATCAGCATGTTAGTCCTCTCGAGACCCTTACGTGAAAGCTCAGCACTGCTGAGGCTCTAAACGATATTGCTTCAACCGAAAGTGTAAACTGAAGCATAAGACCTAACCCGCAAAACCCCCTAGCCAAACTCGATTTTCTGTGAACTCTTGGGACGAGAATTTAGGCAACCCTCACACTCCTATAATCCCCTTGAGTCGGTAAATTCCCACCCCAAAGTAAGCCAAGGCTCTTGATGCCCTTCAACTCCTTCTCACCCAAATTGCCTGGGCTGAGCGAGTGGGTGTTTCAATATTTTTTTTTTGGGGGGGGGGCCCTACAAATTGTTGGCTATGACCCCTAGCATAACCCCCATAACCTACGGGAAAATACCTAGATCCAGGAGCTGAGGTCGGCAGGGTGTCATAGAGGGGAGCCAAAATCACGTTGCTTTTGTTGAGGGCGGCTTACCTGCTTGGGGCGTTGAGACTTGGCGCGCACAGTGGCACGTCGGGCTACGGGGATCATTGCAAGGGGTGATGAGGATCACTAAGTAGACATACTAAGTCAACCACTTAGTCAGACCCTTGCCAATATCTCGATCCTGACTCCGGCGAATGACACCTCACAGATATGCGCAGATGAGAGGGGCAAGCCGAATGTGGCTAGATAACCGCAAACCTTACAAAATAAAACTTCTGACCTCATATCTGCATGTAGGGTTGTAATAGGAAAAAGTAGTATGCTATAGGACCGTGAGGTGAGAATGTGGGATACGTGCGAATGATTTTGCAAACCATTCGTGCCGCTATCCTGAAAACACCTTGCTTGTGAGATAATGATGAGAGTTTTTGCATGTAGTTCTGCCATCACGAGACAGAACAACAAGGACACAGCCCACAAATCCAAACCCACAAGCCTGAACAGCAAAATCCGAATCGATGCGCCCTGAACCGTAGCCTACCGCAGCAGTAGGAAAAACCCTGAAGCTGCAACAGTAGGTCGAGCCCCGAGCTGTTAAATTCTTACCTGGGTCGTCGCAGGACACGCGAATTTGAAGCAGCCAGTGACAGAAAGGCCGGAATTAAGCTCTTCAACCCTGCACTGTTTTTTGGTCTACGATTGTGATGCCTTTCCGGGGTTACCTGATTTTCATACATATGGGATCTTATCCCTCCACAAAAATGCAGAAGTACCAGGGTTTCAAGGTCCAGTTAAGCCCGGACAGACAGGTGGCCGTCGCGGTGCACAATCCAGTCGGGCAAATGGTGAAAACCTGAACCAGCACGAGGTACTTTGGCACAGGTCGTACAAACCCTCCAAACCATGCAAAACTCAAAACCCTAAACCTCTGAACTCTAGTTGTGGCGGACGGCTTTTTGTCACCGACGGAAGGTTCTTTTTTGTATAGGCTTTCGGCCAACAAGATTTGGACTTGATGGGGTTATGGGTTTTAGGGCGCTTAAGCTTCTAGGTTGTGTGTTTAGCTAATTGTTCATATTGTCATATATATATAATATGTAGCACCCAGTTCAGGTGCAGCGCATCTCCGAACTCAACAAGAGTTCCGGAGCAGCGTCTGGGATACCTCTAAGCCCCTAGACCCTAAACCCCAAACCCTTAAACCCAAATCTCCCCTAAACCCCAAACCCTTAAACCCAAATCTCCCCTAAACCCCAAACCCTTAAACCCAAATCTCTAAAACCCTAAACCAGTTCTAAGGCCCCCCCCCACGAGGACTAAGCCTGAGAGGCCTCCGTGCCAAACGAGACCCCAACCTCGAACCCGAACCGCTTAGTTTTTAAAATTTTAGAGTTTAGGCTTTTGATTCTTTTCAGGCTCGTTGTGAATTGTTTTAAATTTAAAACAATTTAGGCTTTTGATTCTTTTCAGGCTCGTTGTGAATTGTTTTAAATTTAAAACAATTTAGGCTTTTGATTCTTTTCAGGGTTTAGGGTTAAAAAAAAAACTTGGTAGGGTTTAGGGTTTAGGGTTCAGGAAACCCCAACCTCGAACTCAAACCCCAAAGGGCCGAAAGCTCAAGCCTGCGAGGTTCAGTGGTTTCGAAGCTAGGACTTAGGAGGGTTGAAACCCTAACCCTAGATCCGGAACCCAGATCCAGATTATATGAATAATGTTGTTTTTTCCTTCTATTACGTGCTTCAAAAGGGGGATTATTGCGAATTAGTGCAATCCCCTATAAACCCTAAAGCGAATCGCACAGCCAGGGGCTGCTGAAGGTCACCACGCACTTGTCGCTGAGGACTCCGGGCACCCACCCGAAGGTGCCTTACTACAAGCCCTAACAATCAGAATAGTGCTTTGGGCCACGTTATACCATAGACTATAGTTACCCAGAGGGTCCATATACACTACCTATGGAATTAGGCCCCCAAGAAACCATCCCTATTTTGGTTTTGGGGACCTAATTCCATAATGGTAGTGTAGGTGGGACCCTCTGGGTTATAACAATATAAGGAACCCTAGGGAACGTTTTTTCGGTAGAGTCATTGTTCAGGCTTCTACACTCGCCGGCTCCGAGCTGGGGGCTTCGGGTTCTTGATTTGGTGGCTTCGGATTGCTCAGGGCTTCTAAGGGCTCCTCCAAGAATAAATTTTCACACTTCGTTGTTTTTTTGTAGAAGTATGCCCCGAAACACAATACTCTAGACCTCTCAAGTGCCTCAACCCTCTTATCTTGGAAACGAACTGAAGCTTCATCTTGATCCGAGAGCGCCTGGAAATGCTAGCTTTGCGTTTTGGATTCATTCAGGCTCTTTTAGATCTTGTTCGAGACCCTCGTCTGACTCCGAAACCCTGCACCCCCATCAACCGAAACACATAGAGCCCCATTTCATTTCACGTTGCCATGCAGTTTCTACATAAATGCGATATCCTTCTTGGGGCTGCTGTTGGCTTTAGACTGATTCAGATGCGTGAAACATTTGTAATATCATTGCTCGCTGGTCTTGGTTACAACTAATAAGTAAACTGTAGAACCCCTAAGAAGCCCATTCTAGTTGTTTAGGCTTGCCCTTTAGCACCCTTGAAACAGGTTCGCAAATCAGATCCTCTTAGGCCCAAAAGCAAAAATCTAAAATGTCCCAACGGCATACCTCGACTAATATGATGATGATGATCCCTAAACCCTAAACCCTAAACCATGTCGTCGGGCTCTTATTTCTACATTCTCCCGAAGCCTGGTCTGATTTCTCAGACGTCAAGTCCCTAAACCCTAAACAAAATAAACCCCAAAGCATCATAAACATTAACCCGAATGCCCGCCTGTTTTTGTAGGCCCTGGATCACTGTAGAATCTGTGATCTTAACCATAGGGGAATCTTACAGAGTTCATATAGAAGTGTTATAAGAAATCTCAACGGAACCTCAAGAACCCTTGTAGAACCCTTAAGCTGGCCTCATAGATCTCTTGAGGCCTTAAATTAACCGAAAGAACGCTGATAGAAACCTTAAAGGGACCTACAGAACGCTGATCGAACCCTTACAGGACACCATAGAAACTCAGATCCCAAAGGCTCTGTGCCAGCAGAAGGATGTCAGCCTGTGAGCATCGGCAGCCGGGAACAGAAGCCAACGTTAATATACACGTATGTAGGGTTCCTGTGGGGTTCCATCTTATACGGCTCACTATTCCATGTTGTAGGGTTCCGTTAAAGTGGTCTCTCAAGGATACAATAAGGGTTTGGAGTGCAGACTTGGGGGGTCGGATTTCTACAAGTATCTAGTTATCAAGGGAACGGACAGTGCAACTCGTAACCCACAGCGATTCTTGACAATGCTCTTCGTATTGGCATTAATCATTAAAGGCTGAGACTGGAACGAACTAATAGTAACAGCCGTGAGCTTGATCATGTAAGCACACCAAAGTGCCTCCTTTCATTCTTTGGTGCCGCAATTCGACTATCAAGCACTATCAGCCCTGGACTGATGCCCAAACCAAACCAGAAACGAAAAACCCAAAATCCTACACCTCGAACCCGAAACCCGTATCCGTGGCCTGAGCCATGTGAGCCCAGTCTTCCTCGACAGCTCCATCGAGGTGAACGCTTACGCCACGATTGCCTCAAGATATCCCTGGACGTAAGCTCCTAAACCCTCGGGTCCCCCACCCTTAACTCCTCGACCGCCACTAAACTCCACCTGTAAGCTCGAACCCCACAGAGTAGTAGGTAATCATCCCACACTTGGGTGTTATACAGTACATAACACTTAGAACACGAGGCGTTTGGATCCCCGCGTAAACTCTATCAGAGCAGTTATCCTGGAACTGAAGGCTTCAGTGGTTTCACGTCTGGAGGTTCAGAGTTTGGGGGCTGAGGGCTCTGTGGGTTGTCGAGGACCTACCTAGGGATCCAACAAACTACGGCTTGTGAAGGTTTACCCTGGGTCCAACACACTACTGCAAAGGGCCCATGCCGTAAAACTATTGGGTCATATATAGGCTACTGCTTTGCACGGCTTTAGGGTGTACAGGGAGGGGTCCAGATCTAGGATGGAAGTCTCCAAGGTGCGTTTGAGGCTGCAGTTCGCTGCAGCATTGAAGCGTTCCCCAAAGGGTCCAAGGTACTGTTATGGGGAATACCTTCCCAAACCATAATAGTAATTCCTAATATAGAAACCCGACATTCTACCATATAGGTACTTAGGACCCTTTGGGTTCTCGTTGCCTAATATATTTCTGGTGCATTATATACCCAGAAATTCCATGCCCCAAACCCCAGAAGCCGAAAAAAAACCTTGCCCAACAATCCTCAATTCTAAACACTGTAACATCCTGCAATTCCAAGCATCTCAGGCCAAAACCCTAAAACCCTGAAAACTCAAACACCGCAAGCTTCGCAGGAACCGCAGATTCTGTATCATGATAGCACGGAAGCCCTTGTTTTGAAATTCGTGAACATCTTAAGAAACGCTCAAGCCCCCGATAAAGAATGCTTTCGAAACCCTCGAGAGTGGCACTCTGAACCTGAAAAGCTCCAAACTGAAATCCTGCTTGGTTGCGGTAGCCATCGAACTCAGAATCGCTGTGCTTCCCTTCTGTCGAGCTGTAAACCTGAAGAAATGCTCCAGGTTACTCGGTATGTCTTAACATGGCTCAGGGTTCTCGGTTAATTTCACCAAAAGTCCTCAAACTCTGAACCCGGTTCAGAACCCGAAAACCAAGGTTCAATGGGCGGAAAGGTTGACGGGTTTGAGCTGCAGAACTCCTCTTGCTGCTCTGGCCTTCGGCATGTGTTACATGACGGCTAAGGGTGCTGTATCTGAGCACTTTGATTCATATTTGTGCACTGCAGGTTTCAAGTTTCAGGTTTAGGGCTCCAGCTGTTGGGATGCAAGCCTCAAGTTCAAGCAGCAACTCGAACTGGACCCACTATCAAAACCCCCGACAAGCACATGCACACACAGATCTCTCTTTCTCTCTCTGTCGCTCTCTCTCTCTCGCTCTCTCTCTCTCTCTCCCTACGTATATATAATTTTTGAGTGTATATACTGATAGATAGACATAGATATCCCCACACACATCTGCATGCATGTGCCCGTGCTTTCTTGTGCGTACGGTGTCAGCGGGTATATGGAAATTAGATCCTCAAAATACAGGTCCGACCGTGCAAAGGGAAGGATTGCTGGTAGTATTGCTGGTGTAATGGGCCTTACATGGAACTCCTCCCTCGACGTGACGATGCCAGGGCTCCATGCATCTACTTTCGTACTATAGGGGCCCTGATGATTACTTATACTATATAGTTATCGTATTCTAGATTTACCCCAAAACCCTATTCTAATTATTAAGGCCCCTATAATAGGTCCAGCTGCTGGCGGTGTCAAAAACCCTCGTCCAACTTGCCTTTCGAATGCTTCACGCGAAACCATTAGCCATCAAACTCCAAATGGCAAAATCAAAATCCAGAGCGGGCCACATGAAAGTCAACATTGTCGAATGCCGACTTGATCGTATCGATGATGCGATAGTTCCTCGGAGCACAAATCGGAAAAAACCATTAAGCTGGGGGATCGTGTTTCAAAAGCTGGTCAGTTGGAACTTTAAACCCTACACCGTTTCACCTGCGACTTGCCTTAGCCTGCTTGAACCCCAAAGCCTGGCATGGGCCACCTTAGCTTGGACAGAAGCGACCATTTGCAAGCCGAGCCGATGACGACTCACAAGCATTGCTGACAAGGGCCCGTAATTTAGAACATGGAGACCCGTGATAAATGGAACCCCAGCATTCAACGGCAGCATCATTATAGGATCCCCAGTGCAATCTGTACTCAGCGAACGGGACCATACAAACATATACATACATACATACATCACGTAAGGCCTCAGGTGCACTTATCCTACGTATCCTGAATTAGGAATCCTACGGATCCTTATTAACTAAGGTACTTACCCCTACAATAAGTTTAAATTAAGAACTCCCCTAGATCAGATCTGAACAACCACCAAGACCGGAGCTTGGGATCCCTTCACCGTTCGTCCCGAGGGGCGTCTCGTCTGGGACTGCCCGCCAGGAGCCCGTTTCCAGGTCTCCGCGACGGACGTGCATAGCGACGGTGATCTTGCCACCCTTGTTTGCGCATGTGTTGGGGTTTAGGATTCAGGCCATCTTACGCGTGCGTTGACTGTAAATGAGCGAGCTGCAGTCTGACACCCTGCGTGAGTAAAGCCTTCCGCCTGCCTCTGGGTTTCCGGCGAGGATTGGTTAGCATCCCAAAACCGCTCCAAGGCCCAAAGGCAAGACTGCCCGCCTCTTTCAGCGCACCCTCGAAGTGGGGGACTTTCTGTCTCATCAGAGGAGAGGACCTGAGCGGATGCGAAGCATGTGTTTAGGGTGTTTTGGGCTATGAAGAGATCATGAACCTTACATCCTTCAATGTCTTAGGGTCCTGAAGACTTCCGCGTTCTTCTTTCGACTCTCAAGGCTTTGGTCTTTAAAGGGCCCTATAATTATAAAGACTACTAATTATGAGTTGTAGGGGTCCCCTTGAAGGGGTTCTGTAAAGATTACGACAAGCCTTCCTGTAAGGGTTTGTATTGTTTCGGGTTTAGGGGTTTGGGGTTCTAGGCCCTTGGGATGTGGCCTACAAGGTTCTCGGCGCTCACACTCGGACAATCCAGGCAAGGCGTGTGACTTTCAGCCTTCTGAAAGCCTGCCTTTCCGACTGCCATCCTGTGATCTCAAGCAACCTGTTCAGGACTACTCTGGATCACACTACGTAAGCCAAGGGGGAAGGGTGCAACAAGGCCCGCTATGGGTTGCTAACATCGGGAAAGCCCCAGGTAATAGACTGCAACCCGTGGAGTCATCACAGATCCTCAGTCGGTGACATTATCTGACAACACACACACAATAAAATGCCCGTAGGCAATCCGGAGTAAGTTCAAGCATCACCCCCCCCACTGAGATGCAGCACAAACCGGCCCCGAAGCCTACGATTTCCCAATAAAGAAGTAAACATGTGCAGTTGTATGTATTACAAAAAGCTTGCAATGAACATGCACCGCCTCTTTACAAGGTTTCAGTTTTGGGCTTCGGGGTTTAAAGTTGGTGCTCGTAGGGCTCTCGGGTTCCAGGGTTTAGGGGTTTTGTGTGCGCAGGCCTGGATTTTCGGGTCAAGTCTTCAATCTTTAATTCCCAAAGGGTCCAAGTATCATTATGGTATATACTTATAGGGTATTTTGGGGGTCTAAGTATTTACCATGATGATACTTGGACCCTTTGGGATTGGGGGCTTTCAGGCTTCCACGTCTGGAGCACTGAAGGGGGTTTACATCGCGGGGTTTCCAGGAGTAACGCCTAAAGCCTGAAGCCATAACCGTGCTTTTCTGCAAACTGAACTGAACTAACCCCCCAAACCAGAAACCCGAAACAAAACCCCAAACTCTAAGCCCAAAGCCCTGAAGCCCTAAACGAGGCCTTCAACCCTTGCACTCAAAAGCTGCAAAACTCCCAAACTTAAACCCTAAACCCTCAAACACCGGACGCCAAACGCAGCTCGGAGGGCTCACGGAGTTTCTTCCGGAACTCGTCGGTGAGCAGAACGTCCGCGAACCAGGGCCTGCTTTCAGTGATTTAACGCTTTGGGGCTTTGCGGGTCCGGGGCTTTAGGGCTTTACTGGTTTAAGGCTAGGGCTTCTTGGGGGCTTTGGGCCTTTGCAGTCTGGAGTTTAAGGCTTTAGAGGTTCTACAAGGGTCTCATGGATTAGGTTTCCAGGTTAAGGAAGATCCCTCTGAAACTCTTTCTGTTCAAGGAACAGCCCTGCGAGGCTTCCTGGGGTTCTGGGGTCGAGGGGTGTAGTCGGGAGCTTTACCTGAAGCTTGAACTTCTAGAAGCATCTTGTTTGGCACAAGGTCCCTGTAAATTCCGTGCTGAGTCGGTTTGGGGACCCAACAGAGAAGCAGGTCTTAGCGGGATACGGCTGGGCGTCAGGGTAAGCTTGGTGCTTCCCAAAACGATAAAAGCTTACTGGCGCAACTGCTAAGTCCCTACCTACAGTCCCCATTGTAGTTCCTTTTTGGGGTTCCCTTTTCGGATCCTTAATATAAGATTGGTTAAACAAGAAAAAGGAACTACAATGGAGACTATAGGTAGGCCATACGGCCGGAACCGTCTCGAGGGCCGTTCGTGTGCGACCAGGTCGCCCTGTGCGGCAACTAGCGAAGAGCACCGCCTGGCCGTTCGACCTCGAGGGGCTCCGATATGCGTTGGGATTTGGGATGTCTACATAGTTGACCATACATTTCTACAGATTTCTGCATATATGAGAGATATGTATATGTACATGGTATATGATCATCTTTGTGTGCAGGTTTGGGCCTCGAGTATCATTGTAGAAGCTGAAACCTTAACCCTGAACCTTCCACTCCTTAAGCCCTGAATGCAACACTGAGTCAATTCCGTCGAGGCATTGTCGTCTAGAGCAGCCCCGAGGCAAGATCAGGTCAGGTTTGCTTTCGTAAGTCCCAAAACATCTGAAGTGTGTTAGATATAGGTTTTTGGACTTACAACTCATGTTGAAGGCTTTCGCCTTCTCGGATGGGCTTTCCGGATCGGTGAGGATTGAATTTTAGGGTGGTTATACAAGTCACTTCGTGCCTTGAGCCCGCACTGTAGCACTTCATTTGAAGGAACTGATTTGCGATAAAATGTTGGAATCAAACATGGAACTGTGATAGGTATTACTCTCGAGGGTCGGCGTCCAACAAAGATACGAAAGCCTTTACATGCCCGAACCATACTGTGCAAAAAAAACGCCGCTCGTCTCAACACCAGTAGTATTTTAGGGCCGAAGCACTGCAATTCGAGCTATGATGTTGCAAGGCTCGGGACATCTAACAGCTCCCTATAACCCCCAAAGTCCAAAGCCAGCGGCCAAGGGGGGCTCTTCGCAGCATCAAGGAAAATCTCTTCCTCTGAGTAAAAGCCTTGGCTGGATACACAACAGATGCTTTTGGGCTGTTGTACAGGAACCAAAACCCCCCTTAGAACCATAACTCAAAATCTGTTCAGTATTGTCTTGGGACTTATATGGACAAGAACAATTCCTAAGGAGACTATAGGTACCATTGTTCAGCTGTGCCGTGAGCTTTTCTACGGTACTTCTGGGGTTTTTGCGAACTGAACTTAAAAGTTGAATTAAGTTTTCAAATTCAATTGTTCTTGACCCTTCCGAGTCTGTACATGAAAGCATATACCGTGAAGAAATCGTTCTGCAAGCATGCCCATGATCTTATGGCTTTTCGATAGTAGATGGAAACGATGGTTTTGCTTTGTTCCGGTACCTTTACTAGTGGTCTGACGACATGGCTCCCGACAAAAAGCCACGAAGTTTCCGCCACCCACGTACCGACTCACATGCAATCTGGAACCACACCGAAATCATACAGGGGCATTATTCCAGCGGCTGATCATGCTTGCGAAAAGAACCCTCAAAGGAACCCTAGAGCCTGTAGAAACCCGTAGTTAGGGGGCAGTGATCGAATTGAGGATTTTCCGTCTTCACCAGAAGCTTGCCGTAGTCTGCTCCCAGCAAGACCGACATGCCTTTCCTGAGTTTCAATGGGGCCAAAAATCCTATATACACCCTCTGGGCTTCTTGTGGGTTTCGCTGAGTTTCTCCCGACTTCCTGCTCTGGTGACTACGAACATGCTTCAAGATGCGGCCATTAACGATTAGAGCAGGGTTGTGGGGTATGTATCATGGTATGGAGGAGCCGCGAAAAAAGGGATTGGCACTCATGCAGGCCCCTATGTTACCTGGGCTTGTTTCGGCAATTCTTCATTAGGAGCATGCTTTTCCTGGATTTTGCTACTTCGTGTGTCACACCGGCATCGAGCTTCCATGGCCTTGCTTGATCAAGATGCCTGGAGCCCGGCCCTCACTCATGAGGATAAATACCACTCAAAGGTCGAGGCCACACATTTCCAGCTACGCAGTTGGTCAAAATAACTGCTTGGCAAGAGTAATAACTTCAACAGATTCGGCTTGGTAAGCTAAAGTGTTATCGTAGCCGGGGGGTCTCGAAGGATTGGATTTAGAAGGTGTTTTCCAAGATCTCCACAGCTGCTACATAAACCCATTCTATGCTTATGAAATACACTGAACCGTACACCCCTCAAGTTAACGCTCTAAGCCGCGTAAACCCCTTGCACGTAAAAAATGGTATCAAAAAGCGACTCCCTTAAATCCCTTAAATACAAGCCTAAACCCGTCAACACCCAAAATAGAAGAGCGGCGGCATGTCGACGCCGTGCGAGGACTCGTTCCCACTGGGAAGCAGCCCACCGAAGTTCAGCTTTGCGTAGTCGGCCATGGCCAACATCCTGATTTTTTCTTCAGCGCTACTGCATCCTGAGGGTTTAAGGCTTCAGGTATACAGGGTGTAGGGGTTGTGGTTTCGGCTTTTGTGAATCGGATTTACACTCTCGCAACTCGGACTCAACCAGACGAGGTTTCGGTATGCATGTGACACATCAGTGTTCGGGATTTATGGTACCGGTTGAGGGTCCCGGAACCCTTCAAGGTACCCAGAATAGAGGCACATAGACTGGGGAGCTTGATGGTGCTGATTGTGGGTTAACTGGGTCACAGAGTAGTTACTGTGTCTACGTAGGTCGAGGTTGCATGAAGCATGGGCTGCCGGGCATTACCCCATCCGAAGCTCCTTCTCCAGGAAGGCAGCCGGAGGCTTCAACCGGAGAAGCCAACTGGAAGCCACCCAAGCTAATTGCAGTATGGCTGCTGTGAGGACATGTAAATTGCCGCTCACTCGTCATCAAAAGAGGTCCCTCTCAACCCTCCTAAACTCCTCACAAGTCCTGATTAAAAACCGCACAGCTCTGGTTTGCTAAACTGAAACAAATTAAACATCACTAAACTTTGCTCCGCGATGCTTCAACCCTGAACCCCACCACAATGCAGTCAAAGTAGCTTGATCAGGCCAGCACCCCGCTCGCCCATCCCGTCAAAGCGCTCTACACCGAAGAGAGTGGCCTCAGGGGCGATTGACGGATCCTTCACGCTCATAAACACATGTGCGTGATTTGGACGTACACTGATTCGTGTGTACGTGGGTCTGAACTTAGGTTGAATTGCTATTATGGGTTTCGTGGTGCTTTGAGGGCTTAGCTTAGGGATCATTGCGGATCCGGTCATGTGTAAGGGTGTCGGTGGGGGCTTGCTCAGCGTCTTTCATGCATCGGACCTCGTAGCCTAAACACGTGCCATGCCAAACTTCTTGGGTTGCGCGAGCGTTCCGCATTTGGAGGGGGGGGGGGAGAAAGCACCACGCCCAAATATCCTATGGGACGAAAACTTGAGGCATTCGTGATCCAGCGTTTGGTCTGTCTTAAAAGAGCGAGAAAGAGAGGGAGAGAGAGAGAGAAAGAGACATCTAACCAATGACTCGAGAATCGTGCAATGGCGGCTTTGGGATACATCAGGTTCCCGGGAAACCAAAGCTTGACTTTTCGCGCTGTATAGGGACTATAGTACCGCAATAAGCCATTATATTAAAGGCTACATACTCTCATGCAAAAGAGTAGTCACTGAATAGTCGTTGGAACATCTTGCCTGCCGGGTCCTCTTCATCTTGGCATTTCAAGCTCTTAGCTGTCACCCAAACCCGTCGAGCCTGCAACCCCCAAACCTAAAACTTCGCCTAAAACTGCAGGAAAGCTGCTCCGCCATTCCCGGCTCCGTTGCACAACGGGCAGTCCCCGGCCGGCAGGTGATCCTCGCGATGCGGTTTGGTTGGCTTAGCCAAGCTGTCATGACAACGGCCACAGCACCAGCATCAGCGCCAGCAAAAACACGGCCGCAGAAGCACCAGCAACAACAACAACAAAAAGAACAACACCAGAAACCACGACTTACCGCCGTCGCCTAGACGACGACTACTGCTAGGACCACTACCACTGCCACCGCCACTACCACTACCAGAACCACTACCACTACGACGACGACTACGACGACTACTATTGCTACTACTACTACTGCTGCTGCTGCTACTGCTACTACTGCTACTAACTACCACTACGGCCACCACCACCACCACCACCACAACCACCGCCACTAATTACCACCACCATCACACCACAAATGCGATCATGGGCTGCCCATATTCCCCCAGAAGGAAAGAAGCAGAAGCAAAAGCATAATTTATGAGAGCCCAGATACACCATCTACTGCACGAGCACTAAAACCACTCACAATTTTGAAGGTCTCTCTTTCTGAATGGTTTCTCTAGGTCTGCCTCTGTCTGCTTCTCCCTCATCCGACCCTGTGGCCTGTGCACGTCGTTTGAGCTCCCCGACCCGAGCCAAACATAAAACTCCAAATGCTTAAACAAAAACCGGATGAATCAGCGTGGCTGCGACGCCTCCTTGCCGTCAACGCCAGTCTCGTCGTATGGTGCATGACCTTCAGGCAGTCGAGGCGCTACGGTTCGAGGCAGAACGGAGTACCCAAACTCTCAACCCGCAAGTGGCCCAAATTCACTGAACAAACTCTGGAGAGAATGACAGCACTGTGAATTAATACGAGGATAGGGTTGAGGCTTCACGCTTCTTTAAAGTTTAAAGTTCATGCGACTTCGGGCGTAGGCACAGAAGCGAATGCTTTGGGGCTTCACAAGAGTGAATGGATGGTTCTTTAACAGATTCCTGCACCCGAAGCCCAATGCTCCGCAGTACCTCCTGCACAGACCACTACACTCGGCATCGCGAAACTCTATTACCACTCTGAAAGCCAGCCTTTGAAGGGGTATCGCCCCTGGGTGGTCATGCAGGTATGAGCCTCGGCTGTCTGGCAAGCAAGCACGTCTGTGTCGGGTTGCGGGGGCATAATGTAGGAGCCTAAATAATTACCAACACTATTTTTTTTTTGGGGGGGGGGGGTCCTTATTATAATTATCGTATAATGCGCCCCAAAACCCTTTTCTTTTTTGTTAAGTCCCCTAAAAAACATGGGCTTAGTCCTTGTGAGCCCTACAAGCCCTAAACCCCAAGCCCTAACTCCGAAATCCTCCATAGTAGCCCCCCCCCGTAGGGGAGTTCCTGGAAGTGGGGGGTTCCAGCTTCGGGTCCACGGTAGGTTCCTTGTTCTGAAACTCACTCACTCACAGAACCGGAGGCGACTTTCAGAGACCTCGGACGTCCTCAAACTCACAGATGAAGAAATCCAGGAGGCACTTCAACCTCGACCCAAATTCAGCAAGCTCTTAAGTTGAGATAATGTGTGCACTCCACAACTCGGTCAAACCCTGTACGAGTATAAGCGATGGCCCATGAGCCTTATAGCATCGCCATCTTGCCATGTTGCCGGGACTTTTGTGCACTCCATCTTGTCTTCAATCTCGTCACCCTGCGATGAGGAACCCAAACGTCGCGTCTAAACAGACAACATCAGAGCCTCGAACACTAAACCCTAAAGCCCTCCACCCTTTAAGCCCAGCTACTACAGGGGCCTTAATCATTAGATAATAAGGCACCCCCCCAAAATAATACAGTATAGGTAATTATAGTTAAGGCCCCTATCTTAATCCTAAGAAGCCCCAAACCCAGAAGAAAGGCGATGTTTCGATCACCGGCCTGGTCATAATGGTGCATCTGCAGGAGGGATCCGGCATCACCGGCCTGACCCGACGCTTCGGTTCTACAAAGGTTTTTAAGGTTTAGGGTTTTTAGGTTAGGGGCACCTGGGGATTCAGGGTCCATGAAGGGGATCTGTACGGTTCGACTATAAGGCCTCGACTGCCGTTTTTAGGGCTTCAGGGTTTAGGTGGGTTTAGTGCTTCATGGTTCAGGCATTTCGGGGCGCACTCGCGGCCATGCCAGGCGAGAGGGTTTTAGGGTTTCAGAATCTGGAATATGAGCCTCTGGGCCGTACAGTAGCACCTCCAGAGGCTTGTGGTTTAGTAGGGTGCGAAGGTTGCGGTTTGTTTCAGTCTGGACTTTGAGGGCTCAGTCATGTAGGGTTTACTTTTACTGAGACCCCCCAACTACGCCGTATTGTATCAAAGGGTGCTTAGGGGTGTTAATATAGAGGCCTTCATATTTAGAATAGAGCATGGTATACATTTTGTATGATACATACATTTTCTGAATAAAACCCACTTGTATATATCGATTAAGGCCCATATGTTCGGTTTAGCCCCCCCCGCGCCCCCGCAAATGCCTGGCAACTGCTGCTTCGCGCCGAGCCAAAGGCCAAGGAGGCCAACAGAACCTCAGCACTTTCAGGATTCCTATGAGGGTTCTATCACGGTTTCCACAAGGGCTCCTTTCAGGTTTCCGTTAGGGGCGCCTATACGGGGTCCCATAAGGGTTCCATTGAAGGTTCTAGCTTCTAGCAGGGGACTCTGCGTGGGGGTTGGGCATTGGCGCTATAAGCTTCCGGCTTCAGGGCACGGGGGTATACACCTTGGGCAATCCGAGCATCGTGTTCTACCTGCTGTGAAAGCAAAACAGCTTTGCCGGACACGTGCCATCATCTATCCAAATCCTTACTTGACCATAGTACGAAATGTTGTCACTTATAACATCCCCTCAGGCTATGGGGGGCCTGCCCCCCAAACATGCAGTCCAGACCTTTTTGGGGGGTCTGGATTGCGATTTCACAGGGTGTGGGTCAGGATGCCCGCCGGGTAATTCAGANGCTATGGGGGGCCTGCCCCCCAAACATGCAGTCCAGACCTTTTTGGGGGGTCTGGATTGCGATTTCACAGGGTGTGGGTCAGGATGCCCGCCGGGTAATTCAGACCTTCGCCTAACTTCTTAATCCAGACCTTCGGCTCAGTGATTCTGTATGACAGTCTCTGTGGTTTCGCTTCGTTTCTGCTTGTTTCTGTCACATTGCTGCGGTTTTGTAGTGATCCCTATATCCTTTCGCTACTGACGCAGGAGTCGCGGGGGGAATGGGTTGCTATTCGGACTGGGGCACTGGGGCAG
>BGNK01000585.1:31040-206454 GCA_003297005.1 Symbiodinium sp. clade A Y106 | reverse complement strand
TAGCGGGGGTCTGGATTGCCAGTTGGAAGGTCTGGATTGCCACCTCCCGGCAATTCAGACCCCAAGCCGTTTTGCGCTCGGGCGCGGGGTCTGAAGTCCTCTAGTCAGCTGAGGGGATCTTATAACCATGGGATCATGCCCAAGCAGTCTGGCCCTTCACGCCCGAAGCGAAACACATTAAAACATTTCCACACCGCAGATTGGGAGGATGCGTCGGAAAGCACCTATAGATCCTGCATTGAGCTCCTTGAGGCAGCTAAGCGGCTCTTCTCCAAGCGCCCTGACGAACCATCGTTCGAAACCACTTTTCGTGGAAACGACGTGAATCGATTCGGTCTCTGACACGTTTCTTGGGGCATGTACTGCGAGCCAAGGAATCACGCAAACATCCAGCATATCCCTGATAATCTACCTACTGCTCTACGGGTTCTATCTCGTACTTATGGGCCCATGGACAACTATGTCGTAAGGGCCTGAGGTAAAGGACAACTATTTTGTAGGGTCTAGAGATGAGATAATCCCGGAACACTGAATCAGGGCTGTGCGCGCGCAAAGTTGAGGTTGTCTTCACTTCACGCTTTAGCTACGGGTATGTCTTCCGGCAGAAGCAGCGCCCAAGCAAGAAGAGGGCTGCTCAAGATGAACAGTGAAGCCTCTACTTCCCAGACCCGGTAAACCGTTCGCCAGATTTTACCATCGCTCGCGAGCGGTCGGATGCCGCTTGGCGGCAACACGCTGAAATGAACGACTCCTGCACTCTCCGTGGTAGCATCAAACTAGTTAGCCTGGTCTATAATCGTCCGAATGCATACAAATGTATGTGTATGTGTATATATATATATATATATATCATTGAATCCCGCCCACCCTAAACCATAGATATGTATAAAACCTGCAAGCACACTGCTCGATGAAAAGAACCAAGAACCTCATAATGGACAGGCGCCTTGTCTCCTAAGCCCTACAGACCCTGGTTCCCTAAACCCTAGATTCCAGAACCCTAAACCCTATAAACCCTGGCTCTTGTTGAGTTTCCCTTAAACATCGCTTCGGCCCTAATATCCCAGAGGATCCAGGTACCTAAACTCTAAAGCTGAGGGAACGTCGCAAGAGGTCTGTTTTAGGAGTTCAGGGTTCAGGGGTTCAGGGTTGTGGATTTTGGGGCTTGGGGATGAGGGTTTGGGTTGCAAGTGCACTGTCTATTCACTTACCAGAAAGAGGCGTCCGGCAACGCTCCGGAGGAGCGCCGGGTCCGTCTATGCTTTCTGCCATATGGCCATGCAACCTCTGCGGAGCCCATTTCCCAAAGAAAGTGTGCTGGATATCTTCTCCAGAATGCAGTGAAGTTAGGATCTCAAGCCACTTTGAGATAGGGCTTGGTCGGGGCTTGACTCCACTGCGGGTGCTCGCTTTCCACAGGATCCTGTCGGAAATTTTAAAATTCTCTAGGGAGTCCGAACTGCCTCAACAGCCACTGGTTGTCCCCAGCTAGACATGTTCTGACTCCAATGCTGCATGGCAAATGTCCTGTGACCGATGCCAGAATCACTTACTTCCCGAGTCTCCTGGGTGAACTAAAGTTTAACCTTTTGGAGCTAACGGCTACCTACTCTACAACTAGGATCAATCGCACACCACATCTGGAAGTACTTAGCCTGCAAAAGCTATGTAAAGGACGTCTTGCACATTCACCAGACGGGTTGAGGCGCACGGAAGAAAGTCAAGCTAAATCCAGCAGTATCGCCACCTGTGCATTGAAAAGTCTAAACCTAGCTCAGGAAAGACTGTCGTGCCAGACCGGTGTACAAAGGAGCTAAACAAAATCGGATTATTTGCCCTTGACTGCAAGTCTTTATACCTTCGTCTGGTGTAGTAATACAAGGCTTTTGAGTCTTTACCGAAGGCTCGAACGCCTTCCCTGATCACCGGTAAAGTCTCAAAAACCTTCCCTACCTTCCCTGATCACCTGCCATGCTTGGCTTTTGCCGCCTTCCTCTCCTCGATGCACTTCTCGAGCTTGGCCCTCGGCGAAGTCTTTGGTTCATCTTCGCGCTTGTTCGACTTGGGCAAGGCCCGAAACAGTATGATGCACACCCTCAACCATGAACAATACGGTCTTTTCTGTCGGGGTGCTCTTTCAGGTGCTACATTACTAATTCATTGCGTAGAAACCTGATACAAGCTGGAAAGGGTACACCGTCAGGAGTTTGCAACACACCACATGTCTTGAACGTGTTCAAGTTAAAGCAGTAGAACCCTTCTTGACAGTAGATTTCGACGTATTCAGACACACTTGCTTTCAAGGAAAAGGCACAGCAACCCCTAAACCCAATAAGCTAATGAAACCCACCGTCGATCCAAACCCCCAAGCAGAACTCCCTACACAAGCCTTCAGCCCTACTCCCAAGCCCTAAAACCCTAAACCAAAAACCTGACAATCCTGAACCCTAAGCCCTAAGGCCCTTGAAGCTGCGCCGTGGCATCCCCAAGCATGATACCCCAATCCTCACGCCCCGAATCCGAAAGACCCAGTGCAGGTTGGGGGGAGGTATGAGTGCTAGGTAAGCCTAAATCCAAAAGCCTACACACGCAATACAAAGGGTCCAAAGTCCAAAGGACTCAATGCAGGTCAATAGTTGAGTCTTTCTGCAGGGTTTGGGGTTTGGGGGAGTTATGATTCTTAGACACTCGACTTGGGCACTCGTGGTAAAGCCTAGCACCGGTACAGCCAAGCCAAGCCACAGAGCCGACTGAGAGAAGTCGCCGTCCCGATGGACAGCCCAGTGTCCCATCGGATAATATCGGTTGAACCCGACCACCTCGGACTGGATACATGGATAGCTATCCAAATTAAGGTCCCTTTGGGGATCCCCAAAATACATCCATAGAACATCAACCCAACAAGGGGACCTCATTTAAAGAATCCAACATATACAGTTGCATGAACTTTAAGCCCTCCCTTACGTGGCCCTACACAACACGTCTTTCCAGAGCTCTAGCTACGGCTTCTCTGGAGGGTGCAAGCACTAGCAAGGCAAGAGGAAAGAACCGAAGCTTTCAAACTTGTTAAAACCCTGCGTACCCCTTGTAGAAATCCTCGACGGAACACCCATTAAGAAGCCTGGAAGGAAACCTTAAATGACTTTACATGGATCCACAGAGAAGCTGCTCTCAACAAAAAACGAGGCGGTCTGCAACTGGCCCCGCTTTCCAATTCTATGTCGCCTGGGGGGAAAGTGACACGTTTTTGAGGTTCAGAAGTATACTGAATTGCTCGCATCCGTCATTAGCAGCTACTTTTTGTTGGTTACCACGTTCTCTTATGAAGGATGCCAAAACACGAATTTCAATAACTCTCGGCCGGGGAGGTCGAGCCATACTCACTTACAGCCGTCCCTAGCCACCGACATGCTCCCTACCAGGACCCCACTTTGCTCCCAAACGCGACGTGACAATCCTTGATGATGGTGGGTACTTAGTTTGTAGCGCGTAAAAATTCTTGAGTGCAAAAATCGCTGAAACTCTGGAGCATGATGAGCATGCCGCCCATCGGCAATAGTGCTGATGATCGTCGTGACTGGCCCTGGCAATTTCTGCTGAAGGCTACACATCCAAAACCCCAAAGCCCCATACCCGGAATCCCTCAAAATCTCCAGCTTTCCACAGCTTAAACTAGAAAACGCCCAAACATGCCTAAACCCAAAGCCCCAAACTCGAAGACACCTTAGTCCCAAGTGTGCCCAGGACTCCTTGCTTGCAGTGCGGCGCAGTTCGGATTGAAGACCCCCGGCACCCAGGCAAAGCTGCTCGGCGACAGCAGAAGCACATCGGCCTATTCCGCTGAGAGGGTCTTTGACGAAAGCTGATACAGAAAACAATGTTCCAATCACATGTTGTTGCAAGAGTTTTTGTCTTGTGCTGTAGTGGCCTTAGATTTTAGAGCGCAGGGTAGGTTTAGAGTGTAGTACGTGTAAGATATAACTGAAGTGCTAAAGGTGTGGCTGAGGTTCCGAGTGCATGGCGTCAGCAACTGCCCCCAGCCTGGCTCCTAGAAGAGTCGATAACTAAGCACTACTGACACCACTGGACTACAGTGATATAAGTGCTTCCGTAATTAGAATACGGTTTTGCGCACTCTCTGCTATACTTAGGCATGACAACTGAGACTTAAAATCCTTGAAAGCCAGTTAACTTCGTCATGGGCTGCTCTGCCACGGGTACTTTACGGCCGGCTAACGACCGGGCATCTGGGGCTGGGGTGAACTAAACCATTCCGATTGATGCCCTGAGCCGCTGCACACAAAACCCTGAACTTCCAGCCGGCGGCATCAGCAAAGGTGAAGACGTACCGGAATACACAATCCCACGATGAAGACAAAACTCGCCCGAAGACTGAAAGTCTTCTTTACCCCCAAACCGAAGCCCTCTTCGGAATCTATAAGTGGGGTCAGGATCTCACGGAAATGAAGAAGTTGCACCTGGCAGTTGCTGTATCGTTTGTTTGGGAGGTATGAGGGCCTCCTAGCGGTGCGGGTGACCTTGCATGACACCTAGCGGTGCGTGTCTTCGATTTGGTCCACCCTTGAGCCTGGTTGATCGGCAGTCCAAAACCTACATAAACCCTCAGCCCGCAAGCTAACCCTTACGCCCTAAGCTGCCATTAGGGGTCGTCAGTGCGGAATTGCCTGCATCATGTGGGCCCAGTCGTCCACCTCGTTGCCATCCTGAGGAAGTCGGAAACTGTAGGATCCTTGAGAGTTACAATGTGGTCTGGTTCCTTTCATTAAAAGGCCCCCGTATCGAACGATGGTGTGCTGACACTAGGGAACCGTGGGATGCTCAGGTGCTAGGAAAAGGGGCTCAGAGTTCCCGGATTTACCTAGTTTTGGGGCATGGGGTTTGGGCTCAAGGAAAGGAAAACTGGCTCAGGGGTAGATCCCATTGGCCTTTTTTACACAGGCTTTCATTGGAGCTCGCCTACTCATGCCCTCGTCATCAGCGTGTGTAGGAAAGGAGAACAATGGCAGGTTCGACTTTAATTGCGTATGCATGGAAGGGCAAGAATCGGGTTCTGGGTTGCGGTGGCTCTCAAGTCTAAGTAGAGTAGAAACAAGGACTGGAAGTGCCCGGCGGAGGATCCAGTTCCCCGAGTATAGTATACTACGACTGCGACGACCGGCACCAACAGCAGCAGCAGCAGCACTAGCACTAGCACTAGCACCAGCACCAGCACCAGCACCAGCACCAGCAGCACCAGCACCAGCACCACCATCACATCACCACAACGACAACAACAACAACTACTACTACTACGACTGACGACTAACTACCACTACTACTACCACTACCACTAGACCTACTGCTACTAGCACCGACCAGTACTAGTACTAGGGCTCCCTGAAAGGCCTAGCCGGGAAGTCCCAGCACGCATAAAGACTTGAGCATGCCGTACAGCCGTCAACCAAAGAACCTCGCAAACTTACAACCCGGGAAACCCAGATGAACAAAACTAGGCCATCTCAACCATCAGCTCAACGCCTAAACCAAACCAACGGAAACCTTGAAATTCAAAACCTCTCAGGCACAAAGTCTTACGCAAAATTCTATGGATCAGGCGGATCAGGTGCCGTAAATCATCACCGAATTACCAAACCCAGAACCCTTAAAACGTAATTAGCCTAAGCCCTATATCCCCCCTCATTCACTTTCCGGCAAGCAGCCAGATGGACTTCCGCACCCCGGTTGCGGTAGCCTCGGCGACTGGGCTTCTGGGCCATAGGCTAGGGGTTTATAGGGTCTTAGGGCCCAGGGTGCGCAGTAAAGGGTTCACAGTTTCGAGGACAGCGACGGTAGCAGTCACTCCCACAACCGACAACGACAAAAGAAACCAACCGTTGCGGTCTGAAGTCTTAACAACTGGGGCGGCGTTCCTACCATGTAGACACGTCTCTGACATGCACACTCAGAGACACACAGACACAGACACAGACACAGACATGCACACACACACACAAACAAACACGCACACACATGTAGCCCGCAGTGAACCTCCTACACCCTGCTACCAAAATCCCACAACTGACCTGTTTCGGGTTTCTCTCCTCCCACATCGGAGGAGGCGCTCTTGAAGGAAGCAGGCTTGTAGTTCTTCTCGGTCGAGCTGAATACCTGCTTCTGCTTCGGATCCTAGGGCCCTTGGTTTGTGTTTAGGGTTTAGGGTTTAGGGTGTATGCATCCAGCGGCCCAGTAGTTTGTGGGTTGGGGGCTGCAGGTCGGCTTGGGGGTTTAGGGTTTAGGGATGCAGCCCTGAGCCCTGTAAACTCGTAGGTTGTGCTCCCAGGCTTATGGGGTACAGCCTCTCAAAACAGCAGGCTACTGCTCGAAAGGAAGGGCCCCAGCGTGTCAGAGTCTGAGTGGCTTCGGGAATTGGTGGATCCTGCAGGTCACCATCGGGACCTGATATAATGTAGAGTAAGATTGCTGGCATTTTGTAGTTACATTAACTGTATAGGGGTTTTGCCATTACTGGTTGTTCAGATCCCTGAATGGCTATATTGCTTTGGGGTGAAAGGACCGACCAAATGGACCGTGAAACCTTTTGGTTTCGGGTTTATAGGACCCCACACCTAAACCCCTCCCAGAACCCACCCTCTGACAAGACTCAACTCGAACACCCCCCCGCCAAAACGGAGCCAGTTTACGGGGGCGTTGGAGTCTACGAAAGTTTCTGCTTTGGGGGTTTGCCCATTTCGCGGCCTGCCGATCGGCAGTGTGGGCGGGTTTAGGGGATCGAGGGCGCATGGATCTCAACATCGTCGCCCGCTATCGACCGCACGGTGTTCATAATCCTGTGATACATCTCGTCCGGCATGCCTGTCGGCGCATAGTCACAGCTGGGGCTTGTGGCAGCAAGGGCTTGGGCTTCGAAAAGGATCTCCGGCTGTGGAGTTCAAGTAGTGTTCAACTCTTGGCTTGCCAAGTTGGTCCAAGTCAGTACGTTCCTAAAGTATACTCAGACTTAAATGCAAACCCGATCATAAAGAGCTCCCTTGCGAGGGCATGTCGGACTGGCACAAGGCGGAAATTACTGTAGATCGATTAGCCGGCGAACCCCACGCCCTCAACCCCCAAGTCTGGAATTTACCAGACATAAATTTTGGAGTAATATAGGGGCCTAAATAATTAGAATAGGGTTTTGGAGCCCATTATACTATAACGATATTGAGGAAACCCCCCAAAAAACCTGAGCCACCTCGGTTGGTTCCGATGTGCAGGTCCCCTCGCCGCAGGTGCATAGCCACTCGCAGCTTCTTCGTCTTGAAATGCCTCGAGACATTTCCAGATGGGCTCTCTGCGGAAAGTACGGTTGGCCTATTCGGGAAGTTACCTGTTTCGGATCCTACTAGTCGTATAGGGTTTAGGGTTTGGGGGTTTGGGGTATTAGGATTTAAGGGTTTAGGGTTGTTAGTGTCTATATCAGGGTCTCGTATGTTCCGAAACTTTTATCTGGGCAAGGGCTAAGCCCTCAATATCCCGAAGCCCTACATCCCTGATACCTGATCTTTGATTTAACTGCTTTAGGGTTCAGGCTTTGGGGTTTAGGCCTCTGGAGTCACTAGTATTATACCACCCTGCTAACACTCCAATGCACGCCCATCAGGATCCCCATCAGGAGCCCTACCCTACATACATTCGCCAATCTCGAAACTTTAAACGGATGAAGAAACCAAGCAGTAAATAGCTATCCTTTGTAGTAATCGTAACCCTTGTTGAAACCTCTATGGCAACGCCTACAGCGACCCTTGTGGTAGCCCTTACAGTAGCCCTGAAAGTAACCCTTACCCAAACCAGAACCCTGATTGTAGCAACCCGACGGCACTTAATCCTATTTAAATCCCCCCCCCAAATGCTGAATTCGCAGCTTCTCCCTGTGTGTCTCAACCCTGGTCCGGCTAGTCGGGCGAAGTGCTCGGCTGACAGAAACCCATCCAGATCATCTCTGACCGGGTTTTATAAGTTTTCGAAGGTTTTGATGGCTTTATATGGTCCCGTTAGCATCGGAGAGATTTACAGTCAGGCTTGTCCGGTTGTGAAGCTTGCGAAGCGTCCGGGCGAGCCCAATTGCCTCCTGAATCAAGATGCAGTTCTTCAATCATGGTAAGACGCTAAATGCCTAAATGGGCGCGCTGAGTTTGAGGTTTAGGCTTGGAAGGCATCGCCCCGCTGCTGAATGCTTCGTTCGGAGCTTGAAACTCTGAAACTCTGCTAAGGGCTCTTATTGTCCAGGCGTTGGCCTCTGGCTCCAACTACCTACTGTTTGACAAAGAAGTCGTGACGCACGACTTCGTGGGCTTTGGGGTATGGAGCGTAGAGTTTGGGAGGGATCCAGCGGCCTTGTGTTAGAGTTCTGGCATCGGTGCAGCCTCTGAATATCCAAGACATTATAAGGCCTAAGACGACCCCCAAACCCATCATAGCACAAGCTCCCTGATTGATTCGGGGAGCTCGAAGGTTCAAACAATGCCTAAATTTAAGAGGAAAAAAGACACTAGCGGCTGTGACATGTGGGGCCCGGGCCTCAACGCACGTCTTTGTACATATGCCAAATTTGAATAAGCATAAACATGTAAAGAAAAATGCAAGAGCAACACGAGACTTTGAAGATCGAATGCCCTCGTCTGACACCTAAAAACTTACCCCCTTAACTTCCTTAACCATTAAACACCATAGAACGCTTTTTTGCAGCCTAAAGCACGGTGTGGCTCGTTTTAGCAGAGGTGTGGATTTTCGGAGCTGGTCCTGATCTCAATACTCTAGGATTCCTAGTGAAGGCTCTAAGCAGGGTTGAGGGGTTGAATTTTAATGTGTTGACTTATTAAGGGTTCAAAGGGTCTTTGGGGTTGGGGTCAGGACGCTCTCAAGGGTTTTCAGGGTGCCCGGCTTCGAGTCTACGGTTTGGGATCTGCTAGGGCTCGGGTTAGAGAGGTTCTGGAACGAGGGTCGGGCTTTGGGCTTAAGGTTTCCGGGTTGAGGGGTGCAAATGGTTGTAAATGTCCCCACTCACGCTCGCACGGCCATGCAGTTTAAAGTTTATGGTCATCAATGTCTTGAAGTTGAAAGCTGTGTGTTCGGAGAGCGGGCATGACAGCATGATCGCCTGTGACCTGGATAGGGGGGTAAAGCAAATGAAGGCTCATGAGGTTTTCAAATTGATTCCTAAGCTAAGGATTCGAGCGTTGGTCAACCGCAAGCTACCAACACCTACTGTACTATTTTTGTGTGGCTGGCAGTCCATGTTGAGGTTTCTAGTAAGAACTTGCGGTAGGGGCTTTTAGCATCACAAGCACACCAAAGCTAGGCTGTCGCAGAAGCAGTTCTTGAAGATCTAGGTCGCAAGTGAACCCTCAGAAAAACGCACTGCAACACCCGAAACCTTGCGCTATAACCAGGCTTCCATGCTGACCGTAAGGGGAAAATTGTGGGACTCCAGAATGCGGCAGAACGACCAATAAATGCAAGCGCAGAGTGCACCTCTGAAGATGGATGGCGCTTACCATTGTGAGATGCGACGACTCACTCTGCACAACAGTATCCAACCTGCAACCTGCAGCCTTAAAAACCCGGTTGCTTGCTTCATAAGCTTTTCTGCTGTGACGGTACGAGGACGGAAACCTACAATGTCGGCAAGTGGGTTTCTGGCGGGGGTTGAAACTTTTGTGGTTTAGCCCGGCTGAGGCTTCAAATTTCACACCTTGGTCGACGACAAAACAAGAACCTGCGTGAGTGAGTGAAATTCTGCCCCAAGCTTTTGTGACACAGCCGAGGATCCAGGAAGCTCGGCGTAAGAAGATCACCGTTGTGGACCTGTTTGGCACAACATCCGATCTGACTGCTGGCTCTTCAGATGCAGGTTCCTCGATGCTCGGCCTTTAAAAACTTCTGGCCTTTCTAGGAGGTACTCGTAACCGTCGGCACGATGCGGCTTTATGATTTGCAGCCGCAAACGGTACCAAATAGTGCTTCATATGTTATGATTCAAATTTTTCAACTGTGTCTTGTAATTAAACCTTCAAAACACTAGGGTATGGGATCCACGGGGAGGACCCCTTTATCTTCCTGTGCTTGCTCGGCCGAACCCCCTAGTCCTCAAACCCAGTGTCCCCGAGCCTCCGAAACCGCAATGGTGCGAAATCAGACCCTAAGGAGGGATCATCACAGGGTCGCAAGACTCACGCGCATAGTCCCATAGGGACGCGCGGGTTATTGTCCATGCATCTTCATTATCCTACACCTCTCACTGCTCCAGTATGTTCCAATGAAAACCTTAACCCCTCAAGGCTTGCTCCTTGATCCCTTGATAGCCCTTGTTCTTGAACCATACAACCGGCTGAAAGCTGCCAGGGCCCCTACCAAGGCCTTTAACAAGCCTGTGTTATCCTTCACAATTTGACACTCTCATGCTGCAATGATGTTAAGGGGGCCCGCTTCTCACGCATGGGCGTGAGCTGGTAGGCGTTCTTGTTGAACACCATGACAAAACTCTAAACTCTAAAGAAACGGGGTGGCACCACGGAAACGAATGGCCCGGACCAAGAGATGCTTGACAGCTTCTTGCACAGGCTAGAGCACTTACAACAACGCTTAGACTTCTCAACGATCACTCTTCCGTGCACCTTAAGCCGATTTCAATAACAAAAAACACTATAATTCCTAACACCCGAAACCCGAAAACACTTTGTTTAAGACACTTGAGCACAGCCCTCTTGGCCTAAACCCTACGGCGCTTGTAGATTTAAAGCCCTACGTGTGGCTCCGAAAAGGTACAGTCTTATGAAGGCAAGTGGTCATATAAACCTTTGGCCCTTACGCCTTAATCTCCCGTACAGACCCCTTAAGCCCACAACTGAAGCCCTAAACTCTACATGTGGGCAGGCCCAGCTGCCATGCCCGTGATGCAGCCCACAAAGAGCACATCTTGTCCGTGATGCCATGGCGCCCCCTGATCGCTCATCATGGGGTTTGGGTTCCGTGGGGTTTCATTCATCGGGTTTTACCGGGGTTTGCGGGGGCCTCATAAGGTATTAGATGTTTTCGGGCTTTGGGGGATTTCGGGCCGCAATAAACTCGAGGTTTTCGTGGCATGAAAGAGAGAACCATGAGCGAAGTCATAATCATAATCTGAAGGGGAGGTTCTCAGTAATTAGCGTAGTATCTCATTCAGATGCCCAAACCTAATCTCGAACAGGGTTTCGGGATACATTATGATACTGAAGTATACCAAGGACAACAATTGGAAATGGTACTACAGTAGCAATTATTCAAGCTTCTGCGCTGGAAAACTTCCCCCTGCTGCGAGACTTTGGCTTAGCGCTTAGGCTTAGGGGTTTCAGCACTCGCAACCGGCACAAGCCAGAGGTTTAGGTATTTAGGGCGTGGGGTTTAGGGTTCAGGGTTTACGGATTTTACGGGTTTAGGTTCTCTTATGATAGGGTATTTTCCGCAAGGTACCAAGTCCTCCACGCCTTAAGTTCACCCTAAACCCAAGGACCTCAATCGTCCAAATATTCGGAGCTTTCGAAACAAACAGATCGCACAGCAATTAGGATCCATTTCGTAAGACCTCCAATTGCAAGCAGCTAGCATGCTCTGCGGCGTCCAAGATCTGCTGCTCATCTACGAAATAGCAATGGTCGAAGTGGGGCGCGTGAGCCTCCAAGGCAAGTCTCTCTCTTCGGGATTTATCATGCTTCAGAGATCTTGTAGAAGGCTTTTTGGTACTGCTGGCTTTATGGGGCGTACTGTTTCCCGGGCTTGGTGGCTTGGAGCGATCTCGGAGTTTCGAAATCAAGCGTTTCAGGGCTTGAGGCTCCGCTGGATACATATAGTTCATTGGACCGTAATATTTTTAATTGGGTTTTGGGTGCACAGTACTTCTTTTGGAAGGGCATCGTAGCACTAACTAGTTGACCCCAAATATTTGGGCGTAGGGCTCGTGGCCTCAAGGTTCCGGTCAAGATGGATGTTGCAAGCGAGTTTAAGCTCAGAATCTCCAGCCCCTGATTTCGGAGACTCACAGGTAGGGCTTACAGGGTTTAGGGTTCAGGGTTTGGCGCTTTCGACCTGCATGATAAGCCCATCTCTACAGATGGCGCCTTCTGTAAGATCCGGCGGTAGGAGGTGCCGAGCAACTCGGTCATGCCTCGGCCGCGCAACGTTGGAGAGAACCCATGGACCTAAACACGAAGCCCTAAACCCTGAAACTCAATCTTCCAAGAACCCAAAACCATCCTTGTCGAGGGCTCCATAAGGTCCCTAGACCTGAGATCCATGGACGTTCGGATCTTCGCGCTGTTGGTCGGCGCAAGAGATCCTACTACACAGGTTTCGGTCGGCCGAAGAGCTGACTGGCATATAGACGCCATGGACTTCCTTCTTCGCCTGGCCCAGATTGTGGGTTTCGGGGTTTAGGGTTTTAGGGGGCGTCTGAGGCAGTTTAGGAGTTTAGGGTTTAGGGTTTTAGAGCTCTGGAAGCCGAAGGCATGGAATGAGAGTGGCTTCGAGACTACGCGAGAACTCCTCCCTAGATGTCGACTGCCAGCAGCCACCCGACCAAGACCCTTCCAACCTCTGGGTTCTCTAAACCCGAAGCCCTGCACTCTCTCTCTCCTCTAGGATCATGTGGGCCGAAATTTCGGGGAGCATGGGAGTATGAGGAACTTAGCCTCTGAGGGTAGGAGCCCAACAGCTAGTTCACCAACCTTAAACCCTTAGAAACCCTATTATATCCCCTAAACCCAGACCTGCTCAAGAAGACCGCCGAAGTTCATCCCCACTTTGGCGGCCAGCGCCATCCTTTTCCAGGGCTTGGGTCACGAGGGTTTAGGGTTTAAGGTTTAGAGGGTTCAAACTTAGGGGTTTAGGGTTCTAGGTTTGAGGGTTTACGGTTTAGCGGTTCAGGGTTTGGGGTTTAGTAATTTAGCGTGCTTGGCAATCGCCGCTTTGGGTTTAGTTCAACTGAAAGACCGCAAAGAGACATGATAATTAGAGCTTCTCGATTCGGGTTGTTTAGAAGACTGTAGAACGAGTCTCAAAAATATCCCAAACTGCCACCAAGCATCATGTTGATCAAGTTGGCTGCCCTCTCTCCTTGGCATGATGTCCCGTTCTGCAAACTGGCTCAGATTGAAACTGAGACGATGCACAACTCTTTAACTTCGGCACGTTTCCATAACCCGAAACCTTGCCCAAGACACGAAGCCCTTGCGCAGCCGCATGCGGATGCACGCGCGTCATGGATCTAGGCATGCCGCGGCTTGGAACTCCGCGCACTGACAGACGTTAAAAAAGCACACACAAAGACACAAAGGCGTTCGGGGTTTATAGGGTGTAGAATCAAAAAGACTAGGGTTTAGCAGTTTTCGGGTTTGAAGATTTAAGTCCTCTCATTAAGTAGTTTTCGTCCGGATTCAGAATTGGGAGTCGCAGCGTGGACCAAGACATTCCTACAAAGCGGTACTTGTGGGAAGCCACTGAAGCCACTCCAGAATCCCATCAACACTCCGGAGGTATAACTGCAAAGTAATGAATGAACATCAGCAAGAAGTAGCCTCCAAGAGATCAGTTATCTGTGCTGTCAGCTCTGGCCGCCTTCACAAACCAGGAAGAGCTAGAGTTCGTGACGAGGAGGACACAAGATGCCGGAGCTATAGCCTGCATTGGAGACATCAGGAGCTGAGGTCACTCCTTCATCAGTTTGCATTAGATCGAAACCCCCTTACACTCAACGTTTGACCGACTGAGCATAAGCCGGGAAGCCGAGACCGTCACGCCTTTCGACGGCATACAGAGTCGCTGGTTTCTGGCGTCAGGTTACAGCTTTCGGGTAGGGTGATGTGTGTAGGGTTTAGGGGATTGGGGTTTAGGGCTTCCCATGCAGGGTGTAGGCAGTGTCGGGTTGAGGATGCCGGGCAATGCCTAAGCAAGCCCTTGAGGGATGTAATGCCTATGGTCATCTATGCCTGTCCTAGCCTTACAGTAGTTTCTGAGGCCGCATATCACAGTTGAAGGCATACATACCAAAATCTGCACGCATCCGATTGCCATGTCTCGGGCAGGGCTGTTCGATTGGTTCTGCGAATTCAACGGCCAGAGGTAGAGGGTTGCTTCCATAACTAGGCTAGGCGTTACAAGCTCAACGGCATAGACCATAGACGTCAAATGCTCATTGGCTTCCACGGCAGAGAACGTCGAAGTATCACATGTTATGACCTACTCTTTTAGCATACTATTTCTTCGTACGCAAGCATCCGCGAAGCCGCCTTCGCCCCCAACTTGCAGAGACGGCAGTCGGCAGGGCTCAACTTGTCCTGCTGAGGGTGCCGGGACTGGGGAGCTTCAAACGGCTCGCTATAATTGGGTGGTTCTCTAAATTCGGGTCCCTTCTTAGGTCCCCAAAATAGAACACTAACCGAAAAAAAGGACCCTAACAGGGGACCCTAATTTAGAGAACTACCCATCTGCACATGCAAGAAGATGTATCCCAGAGACATTTGGTCACGAAAGATGCTTCCGGTCCACTGGCATGATGGTGACGATGTTTCGACGGACAGGCAAAACAAGAACTTGCCAAGTCATGGGTGCCAGGATCTGTCTTTCAAGATTTCGGGTTGCTGATGCCTGCGACTTCAATTACCTGGTGGTTCGAGCTGTAAATTAAAACCATACCATTACTGGGCATAGCCTGCTGTTTTGAAGGGTTTGGGGTACAAGTACATCTTGCATGAATCAGAACCATGCTAGCAAAGCCTTGGCCTTGCTACTTTACATGTACTGTCTGGTAAACACAACACAGAAGCCCCGATAACAGCTATACCTGATACGCATTCGAGATGCATCACTTTGTTTTCCAACCTCTGACCTAATCTTTGAAGTCCTAGACCTTGAATTTCGACATTGCTGCGAATCCCCCCCCCGAAAGGTGACCAAGGAGCGCACCCCAGTGCTCTTGCGAGTCTGGCTCGTTGTGGCCCTTGGGGTTGCAAAAAAGGCGGCAGAGTTTCAGGCCTAGGGCTCATAAGGGGTTTTAAAGCTACCTATAGTCTCCATTGTAGTTCCTTTTCTGGTTTAACCAATCTTATATTAAGGATCCGAAAAGGGAACCCCAAAAAGGAACTACAATGGAGACTGTAGGTACTGTGACTTTGGCATAATGCTCCCAAACCAGCCCAAACCGCCACGCGTTACTCCCAAAGTTTGCCGGGCCCAGATCATGATGGGGCCGTAGGGTTTAGGGTGTAGTACCTTCGGGTAGTACCTTCGGGCTTGGCCGAAAACCAATGCAGAGAACATTGCAGTCTAAGCTGTAGATACTTTGGGTACTGCCCGCATATAGTAGGGCTAGTACCTGTAGTAAGGACTTTAGATACTTGTATGAAAAATAGTATTGTTCAACTCTAGATACTCAAGAACCAATGCAAGCCCTGGCAAGCGATGGTTCGCAGGAGGAGGATCTTCCCTTTTCGTCGGCTTCTTTGTCTTGTCGTTGTGATTTTCCCTGTGTTGGGCTCACAGCTGGCAGTTGCAGATTTAGGTCAGGCTTGACCGCAAGCACAAAAAACATGTAGCACAAATATTCGCGGCGTTCTGGCGGGTACCGATATTGAACAAGCATTGCAATGCTGCTATCTGGTGCTGTCTCTTAGATTCTCGCTTGTGATGGAACAGGCCACAACAAGCAGCAACTTTCGCAAAGCTTCGGCATTTCAGCTTTGCCCAATGGAACTTCTGCTCAGCCAAGCGTCTGGAAGGGCTGTCCATAGATGCTTGTGCAGCTGTGCTCCTGTCGCGATTGTCCCTAGACTCTGACTTGTTTAAGTCTCGATCGCACAGTCTGGCCTCTGATATTCCCGGGGCGTGGAGGGATTCTTTGCCGCAGCAATCGGAAATCCCTTTTCCGTTCCTATTGTGCGAAGCACAGCCCTCATGACATATAAATGCTGCGGACTGCAAATCAGGCGTAGGGTCTAGTGTACGGCAGAATATTCTGAGCTATTCCTCCACCCGAGCCCGACCAAACACAGCAGATGTGTCATGGGTTCATAAACAGTTGGCGACGCGAGATAAAGGACAAACCAACACACGAGACCTTCAGTCTAAACATGACGAGCAGAAGAGACCCTCAGCCCAAGCCTGCCTTGGGGCAAGATTGGACACGCTTTTCCCTAAATCCGGTTTTCCCAAGGCCGAAAAAACTTTTGCCCTAAACCTCGTCTCCGTGCCAAACCCAAGACCATTCCGTCCAGGCTAAACCCTAAATCCGTTGTGAGCACGCAGCCCTTCTCCCAGAACCAGTATCCTAGAAGTCCGACCCCAATAACCCCAAAACCACAAGCCTTGTCTTGTTCCCCGAAACCCAAAGCCTTTCCCTACTTTCGCTCTGAAGCCCTACACGTCCATGTCCCCATATAGCGTTTACTTCGGCCGTCCAGCTGCTCCTGTTCTAGTAATTTTATAGGGCCAAGTCTATCAATTATGCAGGCCCTACACATGAACCCTTCAAAAACCAAAAGAGGCCCTCAACCCTAAACCCTCCATGAACTCAAATCATCCTAAACCCCTAAACCCTAAACCCCTGAAGCCCTAAACCCTGAACCTTACATGAACTCTAGTCTCCCTCCGCCAGCCCCCGAAAGGTCTCCGGAACTTTCGCGCAGCCGACTTCCTCTTCCTCAACCTCCTTGGGCCCCAGGCACTTCTCTCAGGGCTTTGGGGGGCTGGGCCCGGTTTGGGGGTTTGGGGTTTGGCATTTAGGGTTTAGGGGTTTATCGGTTTATACGGATCCTACAAAGGTTCCTTAAAGGGCTCCTTTAGGGTCCAAAAAGGGGTATGTTATGAGGGTTCCTAGACAAGTTCCTGGAAGGCAGAAAGGGTTCTTATTCAAGTTCCAAGTTCATTTACGGGCTCCAGATTTGTTGGGACACTTGAGGTTGCTTATATATGATTAATATAAGGGTCTTAATAGTTGGAATAAGGCTTTGGGTCCTTCGGAGTATACTGATAATAAGGATACTAGCCAGGCTTCTACATTAATTCCAAGTATCGCGAGGTTCACCCTGAACTACCAAGGGCAACGGTAAACACATAGTCACATAGTATTCACAGCAAACCTTGAGCAGTGAGTTTCAAAAGGGAAGCCGAAGCCTACTTTCTTCGACTCGGTACCGCCTCGACTTCAAGTACAACCATCGGCAAATGTTCAGAGAAGTGTCTATTTGCGACGTAAGGCTCACCTAAACGCCCGAAACCCTATCTACCTGTCTATACACATATATAGAAATGTGTGTGTATATATATTTTTATGTATAATTCAGTCTGTGTATACATAAACAAATTCCGGCGATTGGAAGACATCCTATTGACAGCATATACAAATTACACCCCCGAGCCCTGATGGTCGATGAAGTCTCTGTCTCCGACATGTTTTCCCGCAGTTGAAGCAGCGCCAGACCCTCTTCTTGGTCGGCGCACACGTCTGCTGCAGCCAGCGTTGCAAGGGTCCACAAAACCACCTGAATAAAACATGCGCACGGGAAAATATGTCTTCATGGGTCCCCTACGTAACATTCAAACACTCACGAATACCCTCACGGTCTGACAAAGGGTCGTGTTTCTCAACCGCCGACATCGATGGTCCAACCACCAACTGCAAAGCTCTTACACTAGCTTTTGAGCCTTGCAAGAAAAGGCACGCCCTCGGACGGAGTCACCCAACACCTAGCACCTGCAGCGGAAGCACCGATCTCATGGTGCCCACGGCGCAGGAGGAACACCAAGCTCACTTCGGCGCCAGAGGGAGCGGAGCGTATCGGAGGCTTCGTTTGGGATCTATATATAGGTGACTTGACTAGTTAAATGGCTTCGCTTCGAGGTGTACGTTTCGGGTGTCTTGCTGAGGGTCGTCGGTTAAGGGAGGGACTTTTGCGGTGCTCCGGATTGTTAATTGCAAGCCAAGAGGGCTGGAGGACTACCAAATCGGTGATCGGTGCTTGTGGTTTCGCGCTTAGGATCCGGTCTTGTGCCGCCAACCTTCACCAGGATCATCGATTCGGCCCGGCTTAGATATCTGTTCGACTATACAATGACTGCCGGCGTGAGGAGGGTTCGGTCTCGAGCCATGACTGCAACGAACCGGCCTCGGTATTTTCCCTCCTACCTTGGTATTTGGGGTTTAAGGTTTGGTCCCGTTTGGTTGTTAAAGTTTTTTGCCTCCCACCCAGCTCGGACGAGCCCGCATTGCAGGGTGAGAGTTCAAGATTTCTAGGGCTTGGTTTTGGATCAGAATTTTTGCAATATCGTAAAGCCAGCTTATGCTGGAGTACAGAGCTTCGACGGGTGAGACTGTAACTTCGGTTTGATAACGACCCTAATCCCAAGACCGACGGATGTAGTTCCACTTTAGTTTACACGGACTTTACGCCCCACGCCAAGAAGCTGCGGGCGTCGGCAAACCTACAAGTCACATGACAGCTACTTGTCATCCCGACGGAAGTTGGTGAAGGATTCAACGTGCCTAAGGTTTCTTTAGGGCATGGCTTTCAAGTCTGGTCTCCTCGACAGATACACATGAGTAGAACTTGAAAAACCTTGATCTTGGTCCACTTGCTCTTGTCTGCGGATGTGTGGAGGGTTGCCAAGGACTCAGTCCACCGGGTATCCATGAAACAGCGGTTGACACAATATGCAGAAGTGCGGAAGGCCAGCACGAAATTCTAAGCCCTCGACCCTATCCGGTTGACCCCTTTAGCAAGACTGGTAGTTGCAGGGTCCTGGCTGAGCCGCAAATCCCTAACCGCGAATATCGATAGTTAGGTATGTATATACGGTTGTGTATATGTATATATATATATATATATTAATATATTATACATAAGCATATTCTTTGTTAAACAATTAAACAAAAAATCAAGCCCTGAAACCCCGAAGCCAGAGGCGAATTTGTGCGCGACGGGCTCGACTGCTTGAGCTGTCTCGCTGGATTCTACGATCTGAGGAATGCTTTGCAGGGGATCACGGACAAAAGGCATGATCATGTGCCTTGAGTTGTTCTAACCGTTTGGGGGAGGGGGGGGGGGCTTTGGGTCCTGGGCCCTAAACCCCAAATTGACAAGCCATCCACATTCAAAACCCCAAAAACCGCTGTCCTTGCCACAATACCTTAATGCAGTTTCCAGTCCCAGAAAAATCAGACGTATGAAAGCCTTCTCGCTAGAATGGCACAGGCTAGTTGCAGAGCTCCGCCGCCCAATAAACAGCTAATCTTTAAATTCTGGCTGGGTTGTCTCATGTAGGGGTCAGAGTGAAGAGTGTAAAGATACCTACTCAACTACTCACAAGACATTCCCCTTCACAGCCGCAGCCCGATGGCCAGAACCTCAGGTGAGGCATCTACATACAGACAGGGGCATTCATATATCAGGGTTCGGGGTCTAGGGCTTTCAGGCTTTATAGAGGGGTAGTACAGGGGCCATAAGGCATAAGGCTTAGAGCCAGGTTTTTGGGTTTCACAACACAAGATAGTAAATGGAAGTATACATGGCCCGTAAGAGGATATCAGTATTGCTGCTGACTCAGACCGCTTATGGTATCATGCTGTCACCAGCCTCCGACTACACAACATGAACACATACCTTGACATGCGTAGACTTCTTCTGTTGGAGGGGTAGCTCAATCAGGGGTGGGCCTTAGTGCAGGCTTCAAGACTTCAAGTCAAGGCTACAAGGCCTTCCAAGTATCAACCTGTTTTGCCTTAAAGCCTCATGCAGCGGGGGCTTTAGCCCTAGGGTACACCGCCCATAAGACCTGCAAAACGGCCGGACCCTAGTGCCGGAGGACTCGCCATAAGCCAACAAGGGCTAAGGAGTCCTCTGAAAATTAAGGGGGTAGAGTGCCCTAGTGAGAAGTATCTAAAACAGCATTCCGACAGTAGGTGGCCGAGCTTCTAATTAATGCCGGGACGTACTCTCGGTTAATTCGTCTAGTGTTGGTGTACATTGCAGTAGACTCCAGCGCAAATGTGTTAGGGCTTGAGGTCTGGAAGCTCGAAGATGGCTGCGCAGAGAGGGATTCCCTAACTCGAAAATATTCTGAGTACCCTGCTAAGTTGGAACATCCTGATGCTGATGCTGTTGAGGCAGGGTACAAGGAAACTCAGTTCATACCTCAAACACCCCCTAAGGCCTAAGATGCAAACAAAACAGCGCCACCCAAGAGGAACAGCGGGAGCGCAGCGCATCCTTTTCTCCGGCGATCGCGAAACCCCACAACCTACATCATGCCACAAGGTGCTGGCTAAGGGATTCTCAGCTGTACAGTCTTGGTTTCTTGCTACCTAGGGGTCCATGTACTCAAAATGCAACACATTGCCAAATACTGACCTACATTACTTCGACCCAGAGCTAACATACTTCGTTTCGAGCACCATCGTAAGGATCGACAGTAAATCCTGCTTTTCATGGTTATGGCATTCAACGTATATAGCATCAAGAGTCAAACTCCCGAATGCCTACCTATGTAGCTTCATAAGGCAAACTAGACCGTCCGGCATACACGCGTATAGCGAAGATGCGAAACAAGTCTGTATCCAAGGCCTATGCAAGAAATATTTGCTTAGACCTAAAACCCTAAACCTGTATGATTGTCTGAGACTCCCAGGATCGCTTCTTTTGAGACTAAGGAGTCCCCTACTGGGCAAGGAAGCAGCTCAAGTCCCAAGGATGATGAACGTCATGCCGGCGAACTGGACCTTGACAAGTTGTTTTTTCCGTCCTAGCAAGGAGAAAGCCCGCAATGCAGGGTAGCGTCGAAGCAACTTGAGAAGTTGTTGGAGCTTAGGGTTTAGGGATGTTTGGAGTTTAAGATTGAGGATTCATATATGGTGGCGATCTGAAGCTGATGGCTTAGTTGACGGCATACTCGTAGTTGTCATGGATTTGACATTTTGTTGGAAAGGCTACTATAACCTACAATTAAACACGATTGTGGCAAACATTCCGACACTACATTACCTTCCAGGAGGTGGGTGCCTAGGACTCGTGGGGAAGGTGTGAAAGCCGACAGGACACACTGACACACTCGTCCCCAAACCCTGGCCCTAGACCCTATAAACACGAAACCCTAAACTCCAAATCCTGAACACTAATCCCCAAGCATAAAAAAAGCCTGAGAGAAGGGACAAAGCATGAGCAGGCAAACCAGCGCAGCTGCCCCCGCTCCTGCGAGACATTGGCCACAGGATCTTTTTTGGTTTCCCTTTTCGGAGGTGTGTCGCTTTGCCTTGGGCATGGGCTAAGAGCTCAGGCTTAAACTAAACTTACCTTCAGCACTTTCCTGTTTAAAGTTATGCTAGAGTATCGGTGTTCGCTTTCGGGGTAAGGGGTAGGACGTCGGTGTGTGGCGATCTGTGGTTCTTGGAGTTTGGGCTTCGGAAAAAAACATGACCGCCTCAACACCACACGGTTTACCAAGAAAGCTCAACTCCCCTGAGTAAAGGAACTCCCCTCTGAATCAAAACATGATAGCTTAATCTTACACGTTGATTCAAGGGTATTTCAGAGGATTCCTTGCTTGAAGGGGTCAAGGGCTCTCCGGGTAGGGTCTGGGTTTAGGATCCAAACCAAATGGATGCCACAACAGGGGTAACACCACAGCCGGCACCTACATCAACAAATCTCGTCATTGGGCTTTTCCATGTTACGACTGCAAGCCTAAATGCTGTGGCCATGTACGGCTTGGGCTTGTTTGCAGAATGCTTCCAAAGGAGGTGCAGTTATTGCTGCGTTCTTTGCTAGTGTTGAGACCGTGAAGCTGCAGTCCTTGATCTCTTTGAAGACAAAGACGGAGATCAGCTGCGACACAAGCACAGGACCTGGCATGGTCTTTTATCATCCACCGCCAACCTCTAAGTAGATACGTGCCAACAAAGAGCTTCATCAAGTCGTCATTCGAAGAGGCTCTGCTCCGAACTAAAAGGACTACTAGCCGCTAGGGCACTCTGCACCTACTTCTGAGGGCGGTGCCAAACTCCTTGACTCTCTTGGCACATCATGGGGTCAGCAGGTGGGAACTTTATCCATAATTCCCGTGTTTGGAAATCAGCAGTAAAAGGCCAGCTTCTGACACTTGCAACCCTGCTATCTTCGAAGGTTGTTGCGTGGCAGCTGGGATGCGCCACGAAGGAAGTTCTAACGAAATGGGCATTTAAGTTTATGTTCGGAACCCCAACGCCCAAAATCCTGCGGGTGAAAACTGATGTAATTAAGCAATAAGGGAGCAAGACAACCCAACAATGAAAGCACATCGAGAGACCTTCCTGACAGCTGGCAAATTCGATTCCCCAAGCCCTCAACCCCAATATGCCCTTCACCCCAATATACTGCTTGGAAGTAATTGCCAATCGTATCCCTCGGGGTGCCTATCATGATTGTAGTATTAAAAAAACTCCAAACCGTACTGCAATCATTACGGGCCCCGGTGTTACGGAGATGGAGGCTCAGGCTCGAACCGATGACACTGAGCATGTAGGTGGCAGTATAGCGAATGTCATCCAGCCTTGTTTAAAACTCCGAAGAAGTCAGGATGGCGGGTCAGGTGTGCACTTTCCTCCGGATAAGGTAGCTTGCCGGACCGGCTGGTTCACACTTGGGTGTGATAGGGATACCGGCAGAGTTCTAAGAACAGCAGGGGCCAAAGACCACAGCGGAGAGGCAGCACCAACTCCGAATCCCTGAAGCAATTGTGAGGTTTAGGGATCAGGGCTTACCCCTGCTTTGGGCCCTCAGCCTGGAGATGTGCATCAGCTGAAGCTCGGGACATGGATTGAAACCGGCAAAACACACTCTGCGATAACCCTATGCTTCCAGGGACTTCATGATGGCGCCATCAAGGGGTCTAGGGCCCTAAGGGCCTAAGTATAAGGTCCTTGGAAGCATAGGGTAAGATCAGGATGTATGTACAAACAAAAACAATCGCTCGAGGTGCCCCATAACAGTTACAAGTCCTCCGAAAGCCCGACACCCGGAAGCACGGCTGCCGTCAGCCCCGGACGACTTTGCGAAGCAGGCGAACCCGGCAGCCCAGAGGCCTTGCGCTTTTGGGGAACCCTACACCTATATAGAGCTACGGTCTATAATCTGTACATCCTAAACCATCGTACACCCTGAACCCTAACGCCAAAATCCTAAACCCCAATCCTACACCTGTCCCTGAAGCCTGTCAGGGGAGGCAATGACAATGCAATGGGGCGCTTGCTTTCAAAGCCTTCCTTGGGGCACGGCATCTCTTTGGGGTGGGGCGGCGAGGATATTAGAAAAGGAGACGCAATGAAGCCCTCAACACCCTAAACCATGAAGCTTTGAAAACAGCCTAAAGACCCGAAAGCCTGCAACAACCCAAACACCCTAAAGCCCAATCCTTGGTGCGAGGGCCTGGTCGGTCTTTATAAAGTCAAGCTACAATATCGAAGGCTCAATCGTGGTTCCCCTCCAGACTACACGAACCCCGAATTCGGTCAGAGCTTCCCGCTGCGAGCCCCTGTTTCCCCTCCTCTTTTTTGCATCTGGGTTAGGGTTTGGCCCAAAACCCAAGGAAATAAAAGTTGAAACTCGAAAGGCCAAACCCTAGAACCCACATCCCGGAAGCCGGACATACTGAAAAATAGCAGGGGTTAATGTCGGCGTCTGTACAATCAGGACACTTTGGGCTTTCAGGGTTTACGGCTCGGGTCTTTATTTCCATCGCCTCATTTGTCAAGAGTGCTGAGTGCCCTGCACCCAGAGAGAAAGGCCGGGCGGATACTTGGCTTCGCCGGCGAGCGGAGGTGCAACATCTGCAGCTGAGCTTCGGGAGAAAAGTTGGGGAACCGGGCTAAGGTTTTCGCAGCCTCTTTCATCCCCTGTGAAGAGCACCAGGGCGGGGGGGGGGGATCCTTGTAGGATTCGCGGACGCGTGGACCGAGATTGAGGGTCTTGGGGCAACGAGGCTCAAGGAGGCTTAAGTTGAAAAGCTCATGAGCTTCAGAGTGTCCTTCAAGGCTTGTAGGGCTTCAGGCTTAAGACTGTCGGGCATCGAGGTTTGAAGAGTTCGGCGTTCTGGGGTTATGCAGGAACCGATAGGACGTAAAGTGTATACCGTGCTCGAAGGGCTCAGGACTTTGGTTCGGAGAGCAGTGCTGATCATAAGGCTTCAGCGTGTGGGGGAATCAGGATTCTAGGTTTCAGGATCCTAAGCCCTGCTTCGGCGTTTTGGGTATCCCTGTCGGTGCTCAGTCTCCTGCATTACAGCTCCAGGGTTTTCTTAGATAGGGAAGGGGGTAAAACCTGTGAGGGTTCCATCCGGGCTTTGCCAGAGAGTTGTATACGTATGTAGGACTTGCATAGGTGTAGCCCACGTTTTGGATCTACGAAAAGCTGCAAGAAATCGTCCACCCACTTGGAGGACGACGCAACTTTGGAATTTGGTCATAAACAGGTGTGAGAGTACCTGGAGCCGGGGTCATTGTACTTGCAGGTTGCTGTACCCGACCTACTGACCACAGCCCGGACAGGCCCCTGAGGATTGACCCGACACCCCTCAATGGTACATCAAAAATGAAAGCATCAAGCCCCACAGCCTCAAAGCCGAAAGCTGGGGCCTTCTTGCACGAGGTGTAGCCGAGGTAGATCACAGTGCTGGAGGCCCACACCTCGCATTCACACGATGTTGAGGCTCCGGGGCCCCCGAAACACACTTTGGTACTACCAGCATTTGCACAACCCTCACATTTTCAGGCGCAAAAATTGCAAATGTCGAAAAGGAGCCAAAACATGTAGGAATTTAGGACTTAGGGTTAGGGCTTAGGTGTTTAACAACTGGGCTAGGGTTCAGATTTAGGATTTACCTACCAAGCTTGGCACGGCCCTTACCAAGGACCATGAGGGCCACTTTAAAGGTAGTCCTGCTAGGGCTTCGGGTGTGGGATGGTCTAGGAGAATTCCGATTCCGCGGATCTTTTGAATTGGGCATGCTTGTCACATTGTCAAGGTCCCTAAGCCCTAGAATAGACCCTAAACCTTACCCGAGCCCCTGTACCTGAGTCTGAAGAACCCTTACAACACCGTACAACCTTGTATGATGCCATCAAGAGCCCAAGAATCCCAGCGTTGAACCTTAGGGAAGCACTCCCCAAACGAACATTAAAAAGCACACAAGCGCTGAGGTCGCCGCACCCAGGGCCATAGGGAAAACGAAGCAGGCAGACTGCGCACAGAAGGCTGCGAGAAGTGTAAAGAGTACCGACAGGAGCACATGAGAAATTGAGCGATGGCACCATGACATCACGTGGAACCAGAAAACTGACTGTTTCCAAAACCCTAAACCTCTCTGCACAGGGCCTGGGTGTTGGGATGGTTGCGGTGCCACATAGCGAAAGGCCTCGCATTTGAGCTCATAGCTGAAGAGTCTCGGGAGGTGCAATCGCAAAACCCGACTGCAAGCACTGAGGGGCAGAGGGGGTGGGGGGGGGGGCTATAGCTGCTATTCCTAGTTTTTAAATGAGTACGATCACTATTGCTAGTATTGCTATAATCATAGGCTTTAGGGTTGAGGCTTTATTTTTAACGGCTGGGATTCGAAAACCACAAGCGAATCACAAAAGTCAGCCTTCTCTGATCGGAATCTCAGTCTCTGACAGTAGAACTGAAGTGTCGGGTGCGGGCGGGGCTTAGTTTAGAGCTCTCTGGTTTTGGGTCCCTGCGACTGATAGGGGTCCTGGAGTCTAGGGGTTCAGTGTCTCGTGCATTGCAAGGTTCAACCTTGAAGCTGCGATTCGCGTTTTTTTTTGAACGCCTTTTTCGGGTTTAGGGTTTACGGTTTAGGGCGGACCAAAACCGTTCACCCATGTCACAAGATCGAGAAGGAACCTGAACTGTAAATCCCAAACTCGAAAAGGCACAATCTGTAGAGATGGACTCCGACTCCGGCACCTATTCCTAATTCTGCTGCTGCTGCTGCTGCTACTACTACTACTACTACTCTACTACTATACTACAGATACGAACATATCTATAAGCAGGAATACCAAATGTCAATTCCTGTAAATTGTAAATGGATCATGTCTTGCGGCTCCTGTGGAAGGTTCCACATGGCCTTCGTGCCTTCATCGTACATTGGCTTGTGCAGCCCTCACCTGCTAGCCTAGGTTCCCCAGCAGCCCCTTAAAAATCAGGGTACCCTTGTTCATACAGTTCGGTTTTGATGAGGGGACCCAAAGAGAAAAAGGGCAACAGGGTACTTCTGGTGAACCGCATAGTCTTTGCCCCGTCTGAGGCTGCGGCACAGGGCTCAGGCCACGACCTCTGCTGGCGTCGGCAGAAAACTGGGGGTCTGGGGTCGGGTGCAGGCTTTAGGGTTCGGCTTTGGGGTTTCGCAGTTTCGGTATTGGGTGCCCGGTATGTAGGGCTTCGGGTTCGGAGGATAGGGTCGGGCTTTGGGGTGGAAAGAGGGCCTGCTTTCCGGAAGCCTGTTTGAAGCCAGCTGACGTCAGCTTGAGCCCTCGATTTGTGGAGTCCCAAGTCTCAACTCTGACACTCTAGGGGCGGTTCTCCAAAGCACTTTTCGGGCCGCCCTATGATTTGACATCTGGATTAACACTTTCTGAAGCTCTCATTTTAATGAAAGCATGTTTGCGGATCATGCTACAGTAACGTCCAGCAAGGTACACGCACAATCACACACACACACACACGCACACACACACACTCTCTCTCTCTGTCTCTCTCTCTCTCTCTCTCGCTCTCCCCAGTAAGGGATATGACTACTACATCTCGAGTTTCTCTACACTTTTCCCTTGCGGGGGCTGCTGCTCCATGGGGGCTTCTCCCAAGCCATCAGCCTTAAGCTGCGGTTCTTATTTACTACGTAGCCCTACCGTGGAGTTTGTGGGTTTAGGGCCATGGTTTCGGTTCCCGGCATATGAATATGAATAGGCCCAGGTGCAAGAGGGGCATGCTGCCACAGTTTTACTCTCTGGCCCACAAGTACCAACAACTGACCAGAAGCATTGCAGCCTGAACCCCTAAAATCTAAAACCCCGAGCCCCTAATTTGCAGGTTTCTATGTTAGGCCAGCGGCACACCCCAGCCGCCACGGCCAAAATGCCGCCGAGGCCGCGAAGTACCGGACTTGGCTTTGTCTGAGACACCTTCCGAGATCGATTAAGATTTGGGGTTTAGGCTTTAGGGTTCGGGGTTTAGGGTTTGCAGGAGGGCTTTCAAGGACAACATTAGATTTCGGTGTGTGATATGCTAGAACCAAGTTTATTGGGGAAACCCCTGAGGAATCGCATTTTAGGTTAGTTGCTCAGGCTCCTATATGGGAGTTTCTGAAAATAGGGGACCCTAAATCTAGTACCCTAAATAGTAGATATCCTTCTTATAAGGACCCCAAAATAAGTACCCCTAATTGTCTGAAACTCTATACATCCCTTCTAGACCCCCTTAGAGGGATCCTTGTAGTAACCCTTTAAAGGAACCCTAATGTACCCCCTAATATCATAGGACTCGGACCCTTAACGAGGGCCCGGCCTGACTAGCAAGGTCCTCCGGCTGCGTGGCAAGGTCCGTCGTGTCGACAGCCTGCGATCCCGAAGCTGCGGAATCACAAGGCTTACTACTCTCTTTTTCAACAGCCGGGCCCCAAAAAGTTCAAACTTTCAAAGAAAGAGCTAATGTACAAGGCCGAAAAGTTTAAAGTTCCCCCGTTCACTAAGTAAGACTAGAGAGTGCCAAGTATTGAGTTTCAGGCCTTTGGGATTGCATCCTGTTTTATATGTTCGAGTTTTTAGCTCATGCTCCACCCCGGAATTCCGAGATATCACGTGCAGAGCCCAGATGCGCCGAAACACTCGAAAGCCGAAGAATGGCTCGGAATGCGTGGCCGACGCAGGACGTGCAGTGAGTCATTGCCAGTTGTCTGACTAACGGGAACTACATGGGTGGTTGTCAAAATCAAGGTCCCTTTTGGGTACCCTAAATACTAGGTGCCGTATTATAATCGGGACCAAAATTTTGGTCTCGTAGCAGACTTCGGCTTGGGCCAGAAACTCTGACACCTTATACTTAAACCCCTAAAACCCATAAAACCCTATGCCTTTAAACCCTAAACCCCTTGAAAGCCCTCAACCCCTAAAGTCTTTGAAAATCCCTTGAAACCCCCGAACCAGCGGTCCGAGGAGCCTCGGGTAGGTTCTCGCCGAACTCCGAGCTGCCTGCAGGTCGGAGCCATGAACACGTTTAAGTGCGAGGCCTGAATATTCGGGTAAGTTCTGGGAGGGGCTTACAGGGGTCTTGTATGGTCTAGCAAGTTTCTTTTGTTGTTTCTTTTTGAGAGGGGGGCATTGACAAATTACAAAAGATATTGTAGAATTTTTATCAAGGTTTTAGACTCCAGCACAAGGGCTTGGAGGATGGGTTTTAGTACGTTTTTCTTTGAGGACAAGAGCAGGATACTACTTTTTGTCATTACGGCATCTGGAGCTTTGTGTTTCGGTGTGTGACGGCAAGTCCGCTGGTCAAAGGAACTTAGTTGTGGTTTTTTCGGGTGAATTTGAGACGACAACTCTTGTTTCTTGCTGCTTTAGGGGCATGGACAAGGGGAGTGGATAACTCGTTCAGGGTCCTTCCTCTATAGTCTTTACAGTGATCGCTTCAGCCCCATGACATACGACGAGACGCACGATTTGGGCGATGAGTACGACTATTACACTCCTACAGTCTATTCAAGTCTAAAGCCAGAAAGTCGAGACTAAACCATGGTTCTCTTGACAAAAAATCCCAAACATCATACATGTCGAGCCCTCGACCGTAGCTACCTCAAATTCCGAACCGCACTCATGCTAAAGCTACAGCGGCAATGTCACCCCAAGAAGGGCTGAAACTTGTGTGCCAGAAGTGCTGTGGTAGCTGGCTTACATCAAGCGGATGCGAGATGTATTTTTGCTATTGGTTTTGCATGCTTGCTTCGCCAGGCATTTCATCAAGATAATCATCATCATCATCATTGCTCCGGTTAGACTCCGGTTAGGCTACTCTTATACAGATTCCTCTTTGACAGCATCACTGCCGTCGGGTTTGGACGCCGAGCCATCGATCTAGCGGTTCTGCTGATGGTGAAGCTTCCTTTTTGCCAAGCAGGCTGGTCGAGCTGTGGAGTAGCTCGACCAGGTTGGCTTTCGTTCCAGGATCCAGATCGCTGCCTTTCCCTTTCCAACTCCGCATATCCACGAAGTGATCCAGCTGCCAGCTGTGTTTTCTTGCAGTTGCTGGCCTTTTGGGCCGTGCCCATGGAGGGTAAAGTCTCAGAACTATCCCTGTGTGCCCTATCAGCTTGTGTTGTGCTAGAACAGAGTTCGGGAAAAGAAAGAATCCCATCAAGCGATCAGAATCGTCCAACAGCGAGACTATGAGGATGTCAAAGTCTGTCCTTGCATAGGCAAGCCGGCCCAGGCAGCCGCCGCGCTTCCGAAGGTTGGCCAGGTAGTTACCATCCGCACAGATATGCGCTGCCTTCTCCTGGATGCGCCACTGATGACCTTGCCAGCTGAGCACGGAATCCACAACGGCCGCCAAACCAAGTGGGCGATCAAGCCGATGCCCGACTGATGCAAATGCCAAAACAAGTTGTGCGTGCGCACACTCTTCCACGATATGGCTTCCGCTGCATTGCAACAATGCATCCTGAAGTGATAAGCGTGGCAGTCTGCCCTTCCTGAAGCACTCCGCAAGTGCAAGCCCGAGGTGGCTCACTCGCCATTTCCTGTCCCGGTTCGATCCGAGCGTGATACGCAGGCATTTTTGTGACACGTCACTTCCGCGAACCATCCAGGTCATGTCACGGTCCAGGGCGATGAGAACCAGGAGCATGCCATCGTAACCTTTCGTGTTCTGAAAAACATAATATTTCGCGTCCCTGCAACTCGAGGACTTGAGCTGAAGGGCCAAGCCTTCACTCTTCGATCCCCGGGCCTGAAACAAAGCATCAACTCGCGACAGGGAGGGGACATTGACAATCTCAAACTGTGACGCCTGCGGAGATGTCGAGAAGCGATGCTGGAAACGCTGGAACGACTCCACATCTTTAGCAGGGTTCGAATATTGTTTCAGGCACCGGGAACGCCTGTCCGACAAGCTTTCTTCGTACGATGCCTCTTGCTCCGTAGGAAAGTTCAAGGACTGCTTCAATCGGATAGGGTCTAGACAAATTGCACGCAACTTCGCATCAAAGGCATAGGCTGCCTCAGTCACATCGGCAAATACTCCGGCATAATGCAACTTCCCTTTCATACTCACCAGGACAAGAAACTTCTGGATTCCCTTACGCCAGTAAACTCCGCGGTTCTGGCTTGTAGCACTGCGCAGCTGACAGGCTCGCCCTGCTGGTCTCTTTCGCAAGCACCAGCTACCGACACGCACAGAAGAGACCAGTACTGGCTGTACGGCCATGAATTTAGTTCCTGTCCTCTTGTTTCTAGCATCACGGTCGAAGCAAGAAACAAAAGNGCAAGCACCAGCTACCGACACGCACAGAAGAGACCAGTACTGGCTGTACGGCCATGAATTTAGTTCCTGTCCTCTTGTTTCTAGCATCACGGTCGAAGCAAGAAACAAAAGTGGCCATGTCAGGGTCAGATCGAGACCCAGGCCGCCGAAACTCCCATGAGCAGAGCATCAAACAACTCATGCACAAAACAAGCAGCCAAGGTCGCCATGGCCAGAACATTTGCGCAGCCTTCATGGATGTAGTACAAGCTTGGGCTCTCCATTCGCTTGAGAAAAGCATAGTATTCACTGCTACTCCTATTCACGGAGCTCCCGGACTTCAGCTGAAGGGCCTAGCCTTCGCTCTTCCACGGGATCGAAACAATGGTAGCCAGCCCTAAACCCTAAACGCCACCCCTAAGCCCAGCCTGATGCCAGGCTCGTCACAGATAGCCGGGGTGCTTCTCCCAGCGGCTCGGGGCCTCCAGCACGTGGTTTAGGGTTTAAGGTGTTTCGAAAGGAAGGAATTTGTTGCCTCCCGCCTGGCTAGGACGAACTTACGATGCAGGGTCTCTTGAAAGTAAGGAATGGAGTCTTGGACTTGTTTGGTCTCAACATGCCAAATCCTGAACTTTTCGGAGTTCGTTCTCTAAGACCTCACGACTCACAACCCTTAATCCCAAACCCTTCTAGATGTTTGGGGGTTCCGGGTAGAGTAGAAGGCACAGGTTTAGGAGTGGAGAACAGGATTCGCCAATAGAGCCCTGTGTAAGGTCGGCTTTGGGATCGTTGCAGTAGCTGTTTTTTTTTTTTTTGTGTGTGTGTGTGTTGCGTGTTGCGGTTGAGGCTTAAAGGCGCTTAGTTTTGCTGCTGATGTTTAAGGAGTAGAGCTTTGTCTGGTGTCTGAGGTTTAAGGGCTGTTCGCTCTGGGGTGCCGAGGTGCATTAACGAAGATCCTGAAGCCTAGAAGCTATACATCCTTGGCCCATTCCCCTTAGAGAGCCCGAAATCCGTCTCTAATTTCAGATCCTGTAGTTATAACACTATTGCAAAGCCCGCATAAGCTCCTGCATAAAATCCGATACAGCAGCCTAAATCAAAACAACTAAACCAAAGTTCCGGAAGCCCGCATTCCGAAACCGCCCGAAACCCAATACCCCTAAACCCTGAAAAGGCCTGAAAGACTGCCAAGGCTGTCAGAGCCTTTCATCAGTGGCCAACTCCTCCGGGCATGTAGGGGTTTAAGGATTCCTTGAAGGGTTCTGCTAAGGCCTAGGATTTAGGGCTTGAGGATTCGTTCAAGTGTTCTGTGAGGGGTTAAGATCTGGGGTTCCCCTGAGTCTTCTTTACAGGACCCCTCGAAGGGGTCCCAGGGATCTGCCTTTATACCTATAGGCATATCTTTGGGTTTAGGAAACTCACGCAGTTGTATTTCAAACCTGAGGCGAAAGGTCTACAACGGATGTTAGATGCTAGTAGGAAGCTTGGACCCTTTGTGGGGGCTGCAGTCGGGAAGGCTTCTGGGTGCACCTATAAACGCGGGTTATTCGTGGCTCAGGGCTTTGCTGAGCTACAGGTCGTTGTGTGTTCCTTTCAAAAGCTTTGATCGGGCTCAACAAGCTTACATTTGTTTCACAAAAAGGGGGCTTCTTCTACAGCTTTCTCAAGGTTGTTGGGTGGTTCTGTGGAGGTCCACGTGATAAGGACGTGCTTTGTAGGCCGCTAGTGCCCAGGTTGGAGAACCTCGGTCAAGCAGCCTTGAGCATCCGTTAGCTTACCGCCTCCCCTCAACCCTAAAACCGAGCCCTACCTCTACTCAGTGTTGTGCGATGCCTAGGTTCCCACATTTGGTGAAGTCCGGACAAGCCTCCTTCGCTGGAGGGTCTCGCTCGACTCCACCTGAAGACGGAGCGACTCCACCTGAAGACGGAGACCAGTTGTACATCTTTGGGGTTTAGGTTTGGGGTTTACACAGGGGTTTGGGGTTGTACATCTTCGGGGTTTTCGCTTTCAGGTTCAGTCGGGGGTCATATATTCCTCATGGGCCTAGAAGTCGAAACCCAAGCCCTGGACCCCGAACCCGAAAACGGGAATCGTCATGTCCGAAGCCCTGACCCTTGAGGCACTGAAGATCCAAGGCCGAAGCTGCCACACAACCCTAGAAGCCCAGTTACTTACACAGATCAGAGTGCACTATTGCTCCCTGAACCCTGTATGAGTTTTTAGACTGAATACCCAGGACCCAGCAAGATTTCCAGATATAAATCCCGACAAGGCCCTCTAATGCCCGATACAAAATCTCTTGTGAAACTCTATGCAGCTTTGTAGGGCAGGGCCTCCTCTTCATCGAGACCCTGCAGGGTGAAAAATCGCCTCCAGCGATTTGCGCTTCAGGGCGCATATGTTTGAGGAAATGTGGGTTCGGAGTTCGGGGCATAGGATCTCAAGCTTCCCAAAAGGCATCCGCAAGGTTCGGGTTCAGGGCTTAGGGGCGGTATCCGGCTGACCTCACCGCAGGGAGAAACGGGGCGTCTGTAGCTCCAAAGGGAAACCCTGCATCCTGTCTTAGCGGGTAAAAAGCGAGGCCGAAGGCATCTCTTGGCCCTCGCCCTAGTCTTGGGCTCCCTTAGCAAAAACCATGTATCCCACAAATGGTACAAACCAATTGAAGCCAAGCAAGTCCCCACAGCGAACTTGCAACACACAGTCTTAACTCTATGACTCTATGGATCTTTACAAAAGAAGAGATGAGTTCGTAGTCCACATTCAGACTATTGACGCTCATCTGCGAAATCCGTCCACCCCGACATTCAGGCGTCTAAAACTGACTTCAGAAATCTGTCCAGCCTGCATACATTCAGACTTCTAAAACTGATGTAAGAAATTCGTCCACCGCTGCTTACGTTCCAATGCCAGCCAAAGGTCCCGAGCCCGCGCTCCCAGGGACGATCTCCTGCGGACTCAGAGTGCCATGTACCTACATAGTATATACTAAGACCTTATAAAGTACCAGCTACATGGATCCTTAGGGGTAGTGGCCAACGACTCAGAGGGGGGGGGTTTCATAGCTTCTTAGTGGAAAAGTTCAGGCATCTGTCTTAAGAGCATTTTATGGTAAATCTTGGCACAGGCTTTAGATGGTAGTGTTGGCCTCGCAGGTTCAGGTGATTAGCGGTTGGGAGGCTCCAGGACAATGAAGTGTACAAGCAAGAGTGGGAAAACCGTGTCACTGCAGGCACGTGGAATAAAACCCGGCCCGTTTAGGGTGAGAATCACAGGCTTGGGAACATGGAGGGCAAGAATATGGTTTCGGACTCAGGGAGTGTCGGATTCAATCTTAAGACCTCCCTGAAGCCCATCAATCTTAATGTTATCGGGCAGACTCATGCTGGACGAAGGTCCAAGCGCCCAATGACAAGTATTGCCCGGAATCCGCAGACATGATGTCCCCCGATGAATAAGGACCCTGTCACTAAGAGCCCTGCCCTACATTTGAATCCCCATACAATCCCCTGAGAGGGGGCTTATGAATCAGGGGTCTACCTGGTTGCATCAAGAACGATCCCTGATTCAGACTACTACACATCTGCTTTCAGGTGGAGTGGCAAGTACAACTATGACAATATTATACATCGCAACCTGCGTTTCGGGCTTCGGGCTTGGGTTCAATCTGCTCAATGCTTGGGCTGTCAAGGCTTTCGGCCAAGAAGACGTACACCCAGCACCCCCTAACAAGAAGAAGACCTAAAGCCGCCGAGCACCTCATAAGCCAACGCCTCGACGCTACGCCCCAACGCAAAACCCTATAGGCCCTAAACTCCAGAACCCATATCCTACACCCATATCTTCATCAAGCTCCCCAAACCTGGACTCAGAATCGACTTCGGGAATTGGGGAACAGCGGCCCAGGATGTTTTAGGTGTCAGGCCAGGCCTTGCAGCAGAAGATTTTAATCAAAGCAACCCGGGTTTAGGGTTTAGGGTAAACCCAAAGACCGAATCGGAAGACCTTCTTCCCAGTTGCTCGCTTGCTGCGCGGCTCAGACCTCGGTAGAGACCCGAAACAATGACAACTCATTGACATTCATGGACGATGATGGCCTGCAGAGCTTGGTCTTTTACGGACCCATGCTTCCAAACTCTGAGAACATGCCACCATGTTTGGATATAAAGTTCCGGGTTTGCAGCGTTTTACATTGCAGCTCGTCTAGGAGACCCTTTTTTAAGCAAGATAGCAACTGTACAGCCTCATAGTGTCTGGGGTTCGGGATATATGACAGCGTGGTCAGTCTCCAATCTCGTGTGCGCGAGCTACAAAGACACGTGAAGCCATGCAGCCCTAAATTCCTATCTTCCCCTACACCCCGGAAATGCCGTGAAAGCCAAAGCTGAAGAACCGAAGTCCCTAAACCCTATAAACCCTACAAGCATTAACTAGAGCATCTTGGAGCCCCCTGGACAACACACTCACCAAGGCCTGACATGCAAACTCGAAAAATGCCCTGAACTCCTATGCGGCCCTGTAGATCCCCACATGGAGCTCGAAACATTCAATGCGCATCGCAACACTCCAAGAAGTTAAACCCCTAGACCCTTAGAGCAAGCATCTAGAATCTAGAAGGAATCCGTAAACAGCCCATTAAAGCCACAAGCCCTAAACTAAACCCACACCCCGATGCCACAGAACAAAAACCCTAAACCGGCTTTGTGTAAGCGCCAAGCCAGGCTGTGAGACCGACCTCGACCTGACGTGTCTGTTTGGCTTGCCGTGGATGTGGAAACCCAAAACTACAACCGGTTGCAACTTTACCCCCAGCTGTGATGCGCAGGGTCAGGAGTCGGCTTCCACCAGACAGGGATTACGGTACATATAGTATACCCTGCCTCGAACTTTGCGGGCGGGAGGCGACGAAAGGAGTGCAGCAAAAGCTAGAAAGCTGTCTTTCATGATCCGTGTGTGCAGGGCTGAAGGAGCAAGCCACCAAAACATTCTTCTAACACCCAGCCTTTTGCATAAACGTTACGGTGGGCCCATTACGCCGCACGTTCGCTTGCGGGCTCTGCAAGGTGCTCGTGGCCCAGTGAACATCAAACTTGATGGGTTCCGTGGCTGAGGACGAAGCAGGGATTTAAGGGTCAGCTGCCCTCGAGGTTTTAGATTTCCGAGTTTCAGCAGCCAGCTCCTCAAGCCGTACAGCTACACAACAAAGCACTAGAAGAGGCTCTACAACCTGCGCCTCACAATAAGGGGTCGCTCTGATGAAAGTGCGCGTTGAAAGTGCTGCTACTCAAGAGGAGTAGAAGCTGGCTTGGAGGAGGATCCGATTCAGAGGACCCCTCCCTAAACTCAATTGCAGGGGCCTTAATAATTAGAATAGGATTTTGGGTGTATTGTACTATGAATATATTCTGGAACCAAAATAGCAGAGGTAATTTTTCGGGCCGCAATATTACAACCCTAAACCCAAGAAAGGTAACTATATGGGCCCCTATATTATCACCCTCTATTATAACCCTAAACCCTATTTCCCAACTTGGCCGAAGGAGCGAGATCGTGTCTGGATCACAGCCTGCAAAGTCCTCACTTTCCGGCAGATGTTACGTATGCAGCGACTCTCCCTGTAGAAGTATATAGTGTAGCAGTCCGCTACCTAGCATAGGAGCCCAAAACCATGGCAATTGGCAGCCCCAAAAAACGTAGTAGACGACCTCCCGAAAGCTTCCGACCATGCAGAATTGGGATACTATCTCAAAAGTTCAGGGGCGCATGGATTAGCAACGATCAAAAATGGACAGACTACCGGTGTCTACCGGCCTACAGTCCAACACACTTCGGGGGTCAGGTGGCTTAGCTTTGTTTGGTAGAAGGAGCTGTGCAAATGTTGGACATCCTCTGAAGACCCTCCCTAAAATCCCTAAACCAGTGACTTCTTGAACACAGCTCTGAAGCCCAAACCCCGAAGCCTTGGCTTCCAAGCCCCACAGCCACAGGTCGGCGACGGGTTTAATATAGGGGCCTCAAAAATTAGAATAGGGTTTTGGGGCCCATTCTACTACAGTTATGATAAGGAACCCCCAAAGTAGTAAAGGTAATTATTAAGGCCCCTATATTGGGGTTTAGGGTCCAGGATGCAACACTGTGGCAATTTGGGGTCCCCATCTACTCAGCACGGCTGAAGGGCTGACCCGTGCTCGTTTTGACATCACGCATCTTTCCTGATGAAAACGCCGGTCGAACCCCCAATAAGAAATATAGAAAAATGTACATATACTGTATTATGTTGTTATATATATGTATATATATATACATATACTGATGAACCCTGAAGGACGGACTCAAAGTCCAAGAGCCCTAAGCCAACATGGCCGGAAGTCCTCCTCCGTCACCTCAATGAGCGGGTCTGAGAGCATAGACCTGGTATGCACAAATTCAACAGCTTTGAAGATTTTGCCCCATAGCTATGGGGCCATGACCTGCTAATGTGAGGGTTTGGGGGCCTGGCACAAGAGCAAAGACCAAGTCTCAAAAGACCCCAAGCACGAAAGCCCAGTGTGAGTACCCCTACCATACCCAGCCTCAAGAACCGCAAACCTTAAGCATTCTTCTGCACCAAACGATGTCTTCACTGCCTTGCCCTTAAACCTACAATCCTCTGTAAAACCTGATAAACTCAAAAAGCATGTGACTCAAACCATTGGCCAAAAGCCCCAAAACAATAAAACCCATTCACACCACTTGAACAACACGACAAACTGTCCTATAAAACTACTTAGGTTAACAAGCTAACAGGTAAAGCACCTATAAACCAACTTGAACCCCCCCCCGTCGCCCTCCGCCCCTTCGTTCTCAAAGCTGGCTGGGCGGGCATGGCACGCACGCGCTGCTCCGGTTGCTTGGAGATGGTCGCCGAGATGGACCTGAAAACTGCTGGGTATTGAATGTCGTCTTAGGGTTTAGGGTTCAGGTTGAGGGAGGGATAATAAGCTCGAACATTTCGGACTAGCCAGGCGAGGCCTCTTGGAAGGTTTAGGGTTTGGCTTTAAGCGGGCTTTGCGAGGTTTAGTAGGTCTTATCCCAGGGGTTTACATGATGCAGGACTTTGACTACTAGTCTTCCCGTCATGAAACCCAAACTTCCCGTCATGAAAACCAAACATGTAACTCACCAAAGCTCTTAAGGAGCTCTTGATGCAAACGAAATACAGTCTCGACAATTAACATGAGTTCACTTCATATGGTTTTAAGCAGGGCCTTACATGCAGTAATGCTTATGAAGTCGTTAAGACTGGGCTTTAAAAGCTTAAGCTTGAGAGATCTTGAGAAGTCTAGGTGTTGGGGTTTGGGGCAGTTGCCCAGACTTGGAAGCCACAACGTGTTTTCAGGATAGTTGGACAGGGGATTCCTCGGCACAGCCCTGGCTATGGTACAGCCCTTGCTCTGGATGATCGAACCCCTACGAGGATACGAACACATATACCACAACCCTGTTTGCATGAACCCCGGTTACCTACGAGCAAGGACACTAGCAATAGTAGTGCTCACTGACTTGCATTGCGGGTGACGAAATAACAAGCAGGCAGTAAACATTATCTTTGTGATTTCTGTTCTAAGCCCTAAACATTGCAAAGCAACTGCACCAATTTGTAACGATCTGTTAAGAATCCTATAACCCCCCCCCCCCCCACGCTCTCAACAAGCACTGAACCCTACGCTAATCCTGTAACCCATACCCTGCCCCGCACACAGAACCCTGAACCTCGACACCTAGCTAAATACCGGGACCGCTATGGCACTGCGTTTGTTTGTGCTAACGCCCTTGTTTGTCCCCTCAGCTCTCGAGGTCCGAACACAAGCTGCAGTGAGATAAGCAGAAGCACCTCCAATAGGGATGTTCACGGCCGAAAGCTTCCAAGGCCGTATTGCGGCTTCAATCGCTCTGCATCATGACTTGCAGTACATGCACTATAACATACTATACAATTTACACACGAACATGCACTATGATATACTAGAATTAGAGTAGTTCAGGCTTGTCGCTCTCCAGGTTCGAGGTTTCGAAGGTTGCATTGAATTTTGCTCAAGTCTTGTGGGGTTGGCTCGGCCAGTTTCAACCCGAAGCCCTCAACAAAGCATAAAAACTTTAAGCTTTGAAGGCCTAAAACGCATGGGTTTGGCAACCACACTTTGCCAAGTACAGTTGAGATTGAATGATTGAATGCTCATCTCTTTAGTGGCTGCTACCTGGGCTAAGCATCAAGATGCCCCAAGGCACGACAACGAAGGGCCTTTCGCCCTATTAACCCAATAACTTCAATAATGCTCAGTTGCTTACAGACTTTACGTGGGGCTTAAATGCAGGAGTTGTCTTTGGTTGACCTCCAGCGTAAAGTCAACCTTAAACCCTATAGTAGCGATGAACATTGCAACCACCATTGGCGCCTTTCCACCAACTCTGTAAAGCTGCCATGATCGACTTGGGCTGAAGGTTTCAGGCTTCGCATGAGGTAATTAACCTTAAACCCTAAACCGGCTCCTCTGCAAAGCAACGATGCTCAACCTTACCAGGCGAAGGCTGCCCTGACCAGTCCTAGACCCTAGCTTGCCTTTTGTAGATTCATAGCTGAGTAGCAGGTACCAGGTACCAGTTACAATACATCCGGGGCCGGAGCCATGGAAATCTGGAAAAAACCGACAACCACAGTAACGATGATCAACACTTGGGTGGTTGTCAAAATTATGGTTCCTTTTTGGGTCCCTAATATAGTACGGCACCTAATATTTAGGGTACCCAAAAAGGGACCGTAATTTTGACAACCACCCACTTAGATCCAACACATGCAACCCCTAAGGCCCAGGCCACGCCGATGTCTCGTAGCCAAGGAAGCTTTCCTGCCGAGGACCGTCCGTTTCACGAAATGGGTGTACACAGTAGGATGGGCAATATTCCTGATTTCACAATCAGGAGCCCCGCATAGCCACAGTCGAAGGCATGCGCTTTACGTGAAGGATGTTGGGCTTTCTGGCCAGCAAAGATGCAGTGTCAGGCAAATTTGTCTTTGGCTTGACAAGTCACGCTGCCAAAGTGGCAGCTGTTGTTCATGGTTTTCCGAGCAAGGGATATTATGGGTGCTTCGGGCAGAGGACTTCGGGACTTGCAGCCTCGGGAGCAGAACGTTTTCAAGCGTCTTAGGGTTGACAAATACGAGTTGGGGTGCCATGATCGTGTCTACAGTCTTCGCATCATGGCAGGGACGGCAATTTGAATGCATGCTTAAGCATGGAAAAAAACTGCACTGCCTTCTAAGGGCAGGCCAGGATGCATTAAGAGAACATGAGGTCGTTTGAAAAATCCTCCACGTTTTCCTAACAAAAAGAGGGCCGCAGGCCTTTGGGCCACGCTCACCGCTTTCGTTCCGGACCTTGTCAAGCCCCTGCAGCAGCTGGTCCAGGCCGACTCGTCGGACCTCAAGGGCCTAACGAGAGCCCTCTACAAATGATGTCATCCAAGCTTGACCAGTCCGAGGTGTGAAGCTCTGGTGAGCTGCCAGGTTCTCGGCCTGATACCTGAGGGACACCTTGCCCAGTACATCCTGGCAGGCTCAACCAAGCACAGCTTCTCTCCCGGTCACTCCTGGACCTTGGCCCCGCTCCAAGAGTTTCCTCGGGGCAAGTTGAAGCCCAGAGCCCGTGTCTCTCGGGGCTAAAGCCGCCCAACCCTGCTCGGTTAGCTGAGCAAGGGTGCTGCTCAGACCGCTATGGGCCACAAATGGGCAACCCAGCTCTGAGTACCCAAGGGGAAAGGAGCCTGGGGGGCCTTTCAAGCTGTTGTCTAGCCAAGCGGGTATAGCCAAGTGTGAGTAGACCCAGCTCGGAGTACCTACGCAGAAAAGAGCCTGGGGTTTACCACTCTGTTGTTGCAGCCTGCATGAAGAAAAATCCTCCATGTACCAGGACACCATGACCTTATGGAGCCTAACTGCCTAACTCATAAAATAAATGCTAGATGCCCGAAACTTCAAAATCTGGGCCCTTAACAATGGTCGGAATGACTCGTAATAGCATTCCTTGGGTCAAGTCGAGCTACTTCAGTCTCGCCAACCCGCCGAGAAACCCCAAACCGTCAACGAAGACACCCACAACTTGAACCCCCAGCTCCAAGAGACCCAGAACTTGACCCCTAAGCCCGAAACCCTGAAGACTCTTAGCCCCTGAGCCCCAGATCCTCCCCAAAGGCCGCCCTGCCTGGGTCGAGAGGGGCACCGAGAAAGCCAAAGCGGCCAACGCAATAGCCTGCAACGCAGTTCTAGAAGGGCTTAGGGTCTTGGGACTGTCTAGGAAGGTTTAGGGTGTCTAGGGACTGTCTAGGGTCTATGAGAGGCTTTTCAAGGTTTCTATAAGGGGGGTTCAACGGTTATCCTTTCTATAGGATTCGAGCTTTCAGTGCTTTCGTGGTTGAGGGTTTCATCAGGGGCGCAGGGCTTAGGGGCTGGGGATCTAGGGCTTTAGGGATTTCGGCACTCAGACTCGGAGGTTTGGGGTTCAAGGCTTAGTGTTTCAGGGGTTCGTGTAGGTGCTTGGGAGCTTTAGGGATTAGATGGGTTTATACCTCAGAGCGCTTGTCTACTGCATTGCGTCGTCGAGCCCGCTGGGCAGGTTACTCGGGTGGAGGGACTAGCTCAGGTTTCAGCGCGCACAAATAGGGACTATCCAGGCAAGGCAGGTGGCTCAAAGTTTCGGGTGTACTATTCCAACAAGCCGTTGTGCACTTCCAAGTCTGTACATCGAGGGAGGCAAACACAAGCTGCACCTGTGATGAGGTTTGCGGCCTGGTAGACGACCACCTCGGTCGGCCACATGGTCACGCTTGTTGGGCCGGCCCAACAAGAATACCTAGATCTCGCTCGCTCTCTCTCTCTCTCTCTCTCTCTCTCCCTCTCCAATGCACAAACCCCTAAACCTGGACCCTAGCCTCCAAAATTCGGTGTTCCAGGACAGGCACTAGATGCTTGGAGGAAATTCTTCCCTCATGCTCCAGGTAAAAGTGTGCAAGTCCTAGTATTGGAGGCTTCAAAAACAAGGTTTCTGTGTACACTACAGCATCCTATACTAAGGAACGGTATAAGGAATCGTACTTGTACTGTTTCATGCCCCATAGCCACAGGCACCAGGCTGCCGAGAGCGGGATGCAAAGGACTCCGCGAATCACAGAACCTACATACACTCGCGTTCATTGCAGGACTTTAATCCTTGTTGGTTCTCCACAATTTTCAACACAAGAGGACCCCCAGACGAAACCGAAATCACAGAACTACATAGCCACAGGAAGCATGTGGTATCGAGAACCTTTGAAGGCTACGACGAACCTACACTAGGTATCTTTGGAAAGTACTCTCCCCAGCAAATGACAATGATTTCAGAACTGGGTCGAAACGATTATCTTTAACCCGCTTTGAGCAGGTGCTGCAGCGCGCATTGCAAAGATCCTACGCCCCTAAACCCTACGGAGAATAAACCCTAATACTCTAGAATCAGCTGGACACCGAGGATCGCGCGCCGGTGAAAAGGCCCAGAGTTCGCTTCAGATGCAGAATGATGGCATTCGACCTCAGAGGGCTTGGGGTTGAGGGGTTTAGGTTTCGGGTTTAGGGACTAAGGACCTCACTCATTGCTGGACAAGGCTGGCGAGGTAGCAAGTACGATGACGAAAGCACTGTGGCATCAGGCAGACAGCGGCGCTCATATCCACCACAATTCCACTTGGGTTCACTATAATGGGATCTGTGAGTAGTAAATAATGTAATTTCCTGATGACCTCTTCTTGATTGCCGGCGGTACATAGGATTTAGGTGTATTGATACTCTGTCTATTACGACTACCTTGCTGTTGGCTTGATTTAGGGCTTACCATAATGGTGGTCTACAATACATCATATGGCTTCCTTCTTATGGCAATTCAAATCATATTCCCGAGCAAGAGCCCATTCTAGGCATGCTGTCGGGAAGGGGACCGGGTGGCTTCGCGGTCAGAACAGTGTAGAGTTTCAGGCTTGGTCTTACTTGTCCAGTATCCTAGTGGAACTGAAGGTTAACCTGTGGGATTATACAGGGTTACATTCCAGGGATTATCGGCCCCCCCCAAAAAAGGTTAAAGGTTACCTGCTCGACCTCTAAGTGGGTTGCCGCTTAGGCCATGCTGTGTTTCCGAAGATTGAAGAACCGCACGATGACACTACATAGAGTCATAGAGTATGGGGTCTCCGTTCGGTAGGCCGGCATTCCTGGGACGCACGGCAAAACTTATGCAACAAAAACACGTCTGATAATGGACCCGACGTGACAAACCGGTAACCCGCTCAAGCCTCCTCAGCCCCGAAAACCCTTCAGCAGGTGTGTAGGCCCCTAAAAAAACATACGGCCAACGCGCGCCGAAAAAATACTCTGAAGCATGACCTGAAACACCAAGTCACGAAAACCCCCGCACAAAAAGCCGGGCTGGACTGCCAAATTCCAATCCTTAAACTTTGACCCCCTGGCCGTTGGAGCGATGAGGGTTGGATGAACTGGGCATCCCTGCACTGCCACCAAAGCACCCCCCAGGAGCCCCTCGTGGCGGTTGTGGGCTGTGGCTGTCTTTAGCCAACAAGACTGACAATATTGGGAAACAGTCATAAGCTTGACAACAACAGCAGCAGCCATCTGCGTGTGACAATATGTATATCTATGCACACATCGCATGGTGACAACACCACTGGAAATTGTCAGGGGTTGTGGGGTTTCGGCTGTCTTGCAAGCTTCTCGGCACCGTTTCAGGTTATTAGGGCTCTGTTTTGCTGCTTGGACAACCTCTTGACCTGCTACGTAGGGTGAGGAAGCAAAGCTATGAGGACCTAGACAGTGCGAGGGTGTTATCTGCGCGATAATTACTGGAGTTCAGTAACTGAGCCCATAGAAACCACCTTGAAAACCCATATCAACCTTACAAGACCCATAACCCAGAAACACAGCTTGCAATTGAGGGTTGTGGATCCCGCAATTTACCCCAATCCGCACAAACTCGAAACCTGAGGCACTAGACTGGACTCTAACTGTTTATATTAACTCTAAACCCTAAAACCCTAATGCCCTTCTAGTCCCTTCCGGAAACCTTAGAAGCAGTCTTAGAGCCTAAACTATCAGCCCAAACGAGGGCGCTGCAGCTTGCGTACCACCAGGGACGTCATCAACCAAGATGACCTCAGGGTTTGGGGTTCAGGTGTTGGGGTTTGAGCTTGTTCTGGGGATCTAGGATTTGGGGTTTTGGGTTTGATAGAACTGGACCTTGGGTGATATAGCGTGTGGGGGCACTGTCTAGGCCGCGTGAATTAAAAACGCTTGAGGATATGGGGTTACTGGGGGCTAGCTGTAGGGCATCCATAGCATTGAATTGGGCCGAAGGAACGTTACTATTAGGGTTTCTATATGTAGATACCCCAGTGGATGCTAGCAAGCAGTGCGGTCAAACTCAAGCTGCTGCAGGCTTCGTATCAAAGCTGCACAGCCCAAACTAGACTTGGACTGAACGAAAGCCTGAATCACCCAAACCCACAGCCCCAACTCCAACGCCCCACAGCCCAAATTCCGAAACCCCAAACAATAACCTTGAAGCCTAAATCCTAAACCCGCCATGGCAATCTGTAGGACTTCGGCTCTTTCCTCCCTCAAGCAGGTATCTCTCCCTGGGGCTCGAGCACCCAAGCCGAGCCCGGTGAAGAGAGCGCCGGATGCCATGAACCATTGGAAAACCTTGCGCCAGTGGTCTACATCTCAGTGCTTAAGGCTTAAGCCCTATAAGCCCTAAGCCTTAAACCCTAAGGTTCGAGGGAGAACATGGTTCGGGCCTTTGAGTACAAGTCTGCAGCTATCTAGGAACTGAAGATACTACTTTGGGGGGCCTTGCTTGCAAACTAGAACTATCAGATCGTGAGCTAGAAAACCGGGCTTGTGTGGGTTTGGGGCACAGAGGCAAACCGGAAAACCCTAAACTCTCAAACCTTAAAGCCCTAAAACCCTACCTCCCTTTCTGGAACTTAGACTCAAACCTAAACGCCCGGGAGTCGAGAGCCCGGAAAGCCAAAGCCAAGGGTCCGGCTGCCCCATTGTAGGTACTCCGGAGCTTTGCTAGAACATACTGGACCTGGGATTTATTGGGATTTAGTAGGGCCACGAGGGTTCTTCCAAGGAGTTCCATAAGGGAGACCTTTAATTATGGGTTCTATAAGGGTGCTCGAAGGGGACCTGGGATGAAATAAGGTTTCCCAGTGTTTAGGGTATCGGGGGCTTACTAGGCGTTGTTTTGCTGGGTGTGATGAGGGTTCCTTTACGGGGTTCTATACGTGCACTATGTGAGTATTGGGGCCACTTGGAACAACATGGGGGACTTCGGTACCATCTCGGATCTATGGGACCGAATCATGACCATGAAGTTTCCGACCGGCCGGCCCATATACTAGGAAACATAAACTGTGACCGCAGCAAGGCTCGTGTCCCGTGACACTCGAAGGTGGACACCATAAACAAAGGCCCTATCAACCCATATTTACTATAGTGAAATTATTCTGTTTGGGGGTTCTTGTTTATAGATCCTTGGAAGGGCCTGAGTCTTCCATTCGATGTGACGTTTGATCTGATGATTGGCTTCATGACCACGAAGGCACTCTCCTCTTGGGTCTCTACATACAGATATTCATTCTCAGGATTGTGAAGACTACATGACCACTATACTTTGATATCGTGGGCCTTCAGTTTAACAAACTCAATGGCTGCCAGTAGTGATAGAAGCCGACTCGAAAACGGTCCGCAACTGTGCCCCCAGCGCCATAGAAGACCATGCATCCTGCCTCGGGGAATTTGGATGTCTCCAGGTAGGCCCCTGATTAATGAACCCGTCTCCCTTCAAAGGCAATACAAAAAATCATCTTATGAAAGACAAGGCGTTGGCCAATCAGGGGTCTCAACTGCCGTTGTCACACGGACCAAGGGTCAGAGGTCTCGGATCTCAAGCTTGGTGATTCTGTTCTGCGCTTCGGGCGCATGCTGGCTGAAGTACGGCATAACTACACTGTATTTGTTTTGGGGGGGTCTATAAAACGACAATATTGGGGAGCCCCTAGGAATGGTATTGCTGACTGAACCGCTTCCAATTTGCACTTTCTAGCCAATCATGCGCTGAGACCGTGAATCTTGTCAGCAGCATCTGGGGCCTAACTTACGGTCCGGGTGCAGGACATCCTCTTCCGACAATGACCAGCATGGCACTTGAGACAAGGCCGGCTTTAGTACCATATAAGTATTGCGTCCTATGTTAACGCTTCGCATCACAGTTACGGCGCAGCTTGTTTCCGTGGTGAAAGTTATTGAACTTTAGCTCCGCAATCCAAATACGTATATTTGCTATACCGAGCCGTACCTGAAGTCAAGATTACACAGCCCCAAATCTTCAGAACCACAACTTCAACTCCCCTTTAGCCCCTAAATCCCGAAGACACATTCGCAACCTGACCGGGCGCCAAATCAAATTTTAGAAAGGGTTCAGGGGCTTCGGATGCAGAGGTTTAGGATTTAGGGCTTTGCAGATGATATTTATACATTCTACCCCAACCAATTCAAACAGCAGGTTGTCGAAGCCTGTCAACCGTAACTGCCGACACCAAACCCCCGACCACGAAAGCCGAATCCAGGCCCATTCAACCCCTGTGCGGCCCTATGTACCCCTATACTAACACAACGAACAACCCGCGTTGTCGTTCGAATCCCGGAAACATCTACACTCGATTCCAGGCCGAAGCCTGATATCCGCAGACAAAGTGCAAGCGAGGGTTTAAGGGTTTAGGTTTGAGGTCTAGCATCCGAGAATCGAAACACCCAAACTAAACCTTTCAGGGCTGTGGGTTTGGGGTCGAGGCATCTAGGTTCGTAGATCAGCCAGCTTGGGCGGTTTCATGCGCAAACACTCCTGCCCAAGTGCCGGGCAATGGGTAAACCATAGGCGACTTGGAAAACCTTAACTGTCACAGGGTTGCCATTGCATCGTTGCAGCCACATACAAGACGTACTTACAATCCAGTTGTTGATCTGTGCACTTGTTCATTATGTGTCCGTGCGACACCATGTTCTTTCTGTCTGCTTAGACAGGTTCAGCAACTGCTTCAGGTGCTTCGAAATCAAGGCTTCGCATTTTCATCTTCTGTGCTAACAGGTGGGCCCCATCTCCCTGTGTGTTTGTGAGGGCAGGGGTTGCTGTCAGGGAGTTTCACACAGTTCCTCGCTTTTCGGGATGCAGATTTAAGATTTCGATTTCTGAGTTTCCCTTAACCCTGAAAACCTTATGATATGCACGCAGTCAAATGCCTATAAGTCATGAGCCTGACCCCGCAGCCAAAACAACGGAACTTATTGGCAGCTACATAAACATCGAGACGAAGCTCTGTCAATACTGCGGCAGGGCGGAGGGGTCCATTTGCGCGCCCATCAAGGTGGCGCTTAGACTTGGTCTAAAAACCGAGAAAGAACACAAACGTATTTCACAACTGTAGTTTGAATTACACGATAGCCACCCACCACTAATCCAGGGCCTGTTGTTGACGACAGTCCTTTCAACATTTTGGGAGATGTCGAGTGCTGGGTGCAGTGACTCGGCGCGACACCATGTTCAACGAGGGCACCAGCGGCGCTTCGACGGAAGGTTAAGATTTTCCTTGACCTGCGCAAGAGGTGCGAAGCCCTGAGGGTTGGCCTCTGGGCTATCACATAGCCTCTGACCTGCATGGGGCCCTGAGCTCTAAACCCTGAAGCGGGCCTGAGAGATACCGATGCCCAAAACCCTCGGGAACCTGGAGCGCAAGCTTGCAACTCTGAGCCGCAGAACATACGTCCACGGCCGATGCACCTGATTCAGTTACGGCCGGCGATGCCATTAAGAGGTTCCCAACAGTAGTTGGGGCCCCGTATGGCCACGTCAACCTTGCTTATATGCGAAACGAGGAATGTGTAAAAGTTCCCTGAATACCAAATCTCAGACCCAGATAACCGGAACGGGAAAATGTATAACTGTATAGTGCATGCCCCTGAATCTCAGACCCATTGCTGAATCCCAAAGACACGGTTAAAGTCCTGGAATCCTCCCACGGTGTAGACAATCGAAGGTTCGAGCAATACAAACTTACTTTGCAGATAGTCATTCCCTATACACACAGACATACAAACATACATTACATTGCATTGCATTACATACATACCTACATACCCACATACATACCTACCTACCCGCATACCTACATACACATCTTTGCGAGCAAGCCTAACGAGATCCAGGCTGACTTGTTCAGGGCCGTTTAATTCTCCGGCCAAGACTCTGGACAGCGGCCTCAACCCAAAATTAGACCCTGCGGCATTTGAGAATAAACCCGGAACCCCATTCAAGCCCTGAGCACCCTGCGAAACCTAGAATTGGTCCGTATACCCCAAACATCCCCAAACCCGAAAAGTCTAGGTCTGCAAAAGCAAAATCCAGCTGGGCACCTCATGCAGCAGCCATGCTGGGCCAGTAACGCCGGCCAGGATTCAGGGCATTGGGATTTGCGGTTTCGGGCCTCCTGGTTGGGATTCCTGCTTTGAGGCTCAATCCTGGCTTTGCGATGTTAAGGGCATAGCGTATGGGGTATGCCGGTGATACTAGTACAGCACTTGTCCGTCTCAGGCACACGAAAGGATATAAGCCAGCCACAATCTACCCTTGGTTGCAGCAGCATACTCAGTTAGGATTTAGCTCTTGGGGCATAGGGCTGATGGCCGTGGGCTTTCGGAAATGAGGCAGCGGCAATCCAAACAAGGCTTTGAAGCATGAAAGGAGACGCCAACACTAACACAGCGCGCGTACTGTAAAACTCTAAGTTTCGTAGTGAGTCAAAGCTGTTCTGCCGGGCAGCGGCTCGTAGTAGCTATGGATAATTAAAGCGCTCTACCTTACATCGAAATTTCAGCAGACTGAGGTCGTCGGATGGATGTGGGCAAAGGCCGCAAGAATGCCAAGCCAAGCTTCAAAACCTCTAAGCAGTCGTATACCCATCCCAGTCCACCCCAAGCCCTGTGATGGCTTGGGGCTACTAGTTTGGGGTACTGCTATCTACCAAACCAATGCAGAGCCCGGAAGGCCCCCCAACCAAAAAGAGGTGATCCTGGCTTTCAGTCGGTTTAGGGTTTAGGGTTTAGGGCCTTAGCTGATGAAGGACAGTAACAGGATCCCCAGACTTACACGATTCCAGATGCACCTTGGAACCCTGGCCCTAAACCCGTAACCCTCATAAGTGCTCATAAGCCCTTATGGTAACACCCCAACCTCAGATTGGTAGAATCCAGGACTGCCATCCTTTTACACTCCGCTCGCTAAAGCTCTGAGCGGCGAAGCTCAGAGGCTCGCACGGCCTCCTTTCGAAGAGTTTAGAGTTTAGGGTTCGGGGGGTTGGGGTTTGGGGTTTTTTCCCTCCTACCTAGCAAGGGGTTTGGGGTTTAGGTTGTAGGGTTTTGGAGTTGTAGGGTTTAGGGGTTCCGTTTTGCAGTATAGGGCTTTGTTCGGACTTCAACAAAGTAAGGGCCTTAGGAGGTGCCGGTGTAGCGTTGTAAGGGCTCCGAAGGGTCTGATTGGGATTCCATGCGGTTTTGTACAGGCTTTAAAAGAGTGCTTGAAAAGGGTTACACCTATCCATCATATGAAACAATATTAGTAAACATATATATATATATATATGAGTATGAATATATATATATATATATACTTAATATACCTAATATACCTGGCTTTGTACGCGCCTTAAACGGGTACTAGATAGTTTTGTGCAGAAACAGGGTCATGAAGCTGGTGTAAGGGCTTTAAACGGGACTTCTCAATGGTTTCCGAGACAAGGGTCCTGCAAGAGTCTTCGAAGGGTTTACTACACCTTTAAATGAAGCTCCTTGGAATTAGTTGAAGTAGTTTTTTTTGCGTAAGCTTCGGAAAGTTGGAACATGGGTTAAGGATGATCAGTGCTGGGATTTGAGGATCACGATGTTCCGGCCATCTGGGTTCTATCCTTTTTAGGAGTACATTAGACCGTATAGATATGTAGAGAGTGCATGTGAATATCATGACGAGGTATTCAGATTTAGCTACATGTATTCCACCCCTACACACTGCCGTCCTGCTTGCCGGAATCCCGGGACACCTTGGCACATGAGCGATTCAACGGTGGATTGAAACACTCGGGATTGAGCTTGGGAGTCGACGCAAATCAGTCAAGGTAGTGGTGGGGTGCGGTGTGAGACCCTGCTTCCGTAGACCCTGATTGCTGACCCCCGCAACCCAAGGTGCAAAACAAAATCAGCAAGTGCAGTGCTGGCACTATATGTGAATCAAGCTCTCAACCCTTAGCAGTAGGACTAGGAATCAAACAACAAGGCTTTCTCGAGTGATGCATACTGTGATCACGGCGGATTAAGTGCTATTCAGCAATATTCAGCACTTACACTGATGAAGCATTAGCCCTCGAGGGTCTAAAGCGGGCATGAGACCCTTTATTTACACCTTCCACCAAGGCATAGCTCAGCTGCTGGCAATTCAATCCTAAACCCCCGAGACCCACACACCTACCTCTTCTACAATATGTCGCTGTTTCTTTCTGGCTGGGCACTTTTATGTTCAAGACGCTGGTATCAAAAAGAAACAAGGCAATGAAACAAAGGAACTACATTGGAGCATATACTCATAACCGCCATAGATCCTCTGGGGCCATGGCCATATTGATCACCTTGTCAAGGTAAAGTGTACGGTTCAGAGCATAAGCCGTCGGCTTTTATATAATAGGGTTACATTCACTGTTGAGTCCAGGCACCGGTCTCCTCATCATATTACGATGCGAGCATAGAGGTTGACAGGTGCTTTGGGACTGCTTTTGAGCTCTGGGTTGGAGGGCTTGAGATTCGCAACATCCAACGACCGCAGCTATGGGGTTCACGGTTCACAACCTACTATTTTGTGTGGTCGGGATCTAGACATCCGCACAGCCTAAGAATCAGGGCTAGTGGCTAAAATCAGAACCAGGTTTTGGGGTATATGAAATTATAGCTACAACATGCAAAATGAATATCTGAAAAAAGAACTAAAAAAACTAAGACCTCTATATTGCTTGCAATATTGTTTCTGAGACCTGCTGCTGGAATGCCTACATAGCGAGGATAGAAAGACACAGGCAGATGCAAACACGAGGGGAGGTGAGCCTTAAGCAGGTGGGGCTTGATGTTGCCGTTTCAGCGGTTGCGGTTAGTTTTTGCCAGTCGGGTATCCCAAACTGTCAAGATTCAAAACGATTTAAACAAACCGCTCCGACGATGTAACCACTGGAAATGTTGATACAACCCGATGCCACCTTCGGACCACCCCCACACCCTGCAATTCTCCGACAGGTTTTAACTAAATACGAACAAGCCTTAAACCCCAAAACCTAAACGCCCCAAATAAGCAAACCTTAAATCCTTCCTCAACCGCAGTCCTCATGGTATTAATGTACGCAGATTTCGTAACCCCGGTTCATGGTTTGGCCTCGTCGCCCTCTTCGCCTGCGAAAAGGTTTAGGGGTTTTAGTTCCAGCTGTAGGGTTTCAGGACTTGGGGCTTTAATATGTTTAGGGTGTAATCATAGCGCTTTACGCTTCAGGGCTTTGGGCTTAAGGGGGCTTTTCTAGATATAAAAATATTATATATAGGGTACATCAGTGCAACAAACGCTTTAAGTCTCTAAGTGTTAGATCGGAGGGCTGCCCGCTGTACGATACCCAGGCCGCGCCAGCATCAAATTTCGCTTCTGACTAACTACTGGAATTACTGAGTTGCATCTTAAACCTTATTTGCAAGGCTTGTTGCTTCAAGGGCCCAAGGACTTACTATCGACAGGGAGGCATGCGCATTAGGATTCGTCAGGGAAGACGAGTCCTCCATTCCGAGAACCGGCCCATGGTGTACACCTCGGGTATCTGGAATGGTGGATTTCGGAAGCAACCTCTGGTGGACCCTTCCAAGGGGAAGCTTAGGGTTTCGGGTTTTGGGTAAGTGGATCCTGACATGAATATGAGTTGTGTTTTCTCTCTCTCTCTCTCTCTCCCCTTGCAACATCTTTTATTGAACCCGTACTGAGGTTGGTGCGTGCGAGAACCCGCAACGCTTGAGAGAGCGCCGGCCTTCTTCAGGGCCGCAAGCCTTTAAGGACTCCCCCCCAAGATTACTGAACCCAGAAACCCGAGCCCCCAAAGCGATAGCCCCATGATCTCGAAACCCTAAACCAAACCAAAAAGGTAAATCGCAAGGACTCCCAGAGTGTTGTGAACGGAAGCTCTAAATGGGCCTGAATAGCTAGAATAGGGTTTTGTGGCCCATCGGTAGTAACGAACCCTCCAAAGAGTAGTTTTGGTAACTATTTAGGCAATTATAGTAGACTCGGGATCATATACGCCCAAAACCGGCCTTAAACCCTAAACCCAAACCCTAAACTCCAAAGCCCAGACTCGTAACCGTAACCCTAAACCCTGAGGCCTTCCATCATGCCACGCACTTTGCGATGCACCGCCTGGGTATCAACTCGAGATCGGAGTGGCAAGTCAGAGCAGAGGAACATGGGAGCTTCAAACGAGCCCCAATATGGACCCAATCCAACTCAAGTCGCAACACTCTAGGCCCATGTGGGTTTCGGGTTTAGCCGGTTTAGGGATTGGGTTTAAGGGCTTCAGGGCTTCATAATCTCGGGCGATAATATAGGGGTTTGGGGAGGGATTGGGCGCACCTTCTTATCCGAATCAGTATGCTTTAGGTTACTGTAGGTTATAAGGCTTGAAACGAGCAGCCAGCCAGCAATCGCTAGTTGCCGGATCCAGAGCTAGATTGCACCTGAACTTCTTTAGGGGCCTCAATAGCTACAATAGGGTTTTGGGGGTTAATTTCATAGTAGTCTGTTCCGGCGTAGAGCCCCGATTGAAACTGGACCTCCACTGTAAGAAATGCAAGCTAAGTATGTTATTTTGCAACAGTCAGCACCTTTTGGATGGTCCTATCGAGTTCTTCTCAAGTTGTCAGCCGAACTGAGGTCACCGAAAAAGCTCCCGCCCTGACAAACCTAAACTAAACCCGATAAACCCACCAGAAATCCCTAAACCCTAACCACCGTTTCCTAACCCTACAGTACAGTAAACCGTCAGGAAGCCTAACAAACCTCAGGGAGTGAGCTCGCCTGTGCAGCCTTTGGCGACGATAGCCTGAGATGCAAGGCTTAAGTGCGGCGCGACACGAGCTTTAAGGCCAAGATACCTTAGTCTGAAAGCCTTAGCCCCGAAACTGTACGGATAGGTCGTTTGGTTATTTACCCTTCTCGCTCAAAGCACTCAGCAATCACATGCTCGCCTAAATGCTAAACGACTCACATTACAACTTCACTACTTTTCTTGCCTTCGCTTTCATCACCCAAATCCTTTCTCACCAGAACCACCATTTTGTCATGTGGGAGTTTCCGAAAATAGGGGACCCTAATATAGTACCCTCAATAGTAGGATCCTTTTTATAAGGACCCCAAAATACGGTACCTCTTCTTTTCGGAAACTCCCAAATCCTTTCTCACCAGAACCACCATCTTGTCATCTAGGCGCGGCTCTGAAGTGCAACGCCTCCAAGGCCGGCAAGTCTGGGTTTCAGACTTTGGGATCATTACCATACGGGCCTTGTAATGGGGGGGGGGGGCGTGTACTGTAGTATGCCAAAAACAAGTTTGGAGCCTTATAAAGAATACTATTACATGATGTATTACATGCTTGCTATTCATGCTTCTATTATTAGGTTTCTCGGGGTTTTGCATCTGTCTTCGCGTGCCCCCAGGAGTCTGGGGTTTTGCTCTGCCGGGGGTTGAGAACTTCCGGCTTTGCAGCCAAGAGGTCGGCACGGTGGTAGTTATCTAAATTAGGCTCCCTTGTAAGGGCCTTTGTACAAATTATAAGGGTGCCATACTGACTTACGGCTTCGGGGACCTAAGAATGGACCCTAGTTTTGAGAACTACCCACACGTATTTTGGGTTCATAGCGCACCCTTTATTGCATCAGGGCTTGAGCAACCGCCCGGACATCGACTCCCAGAATGCAAACAACTAGTAGAACTGCTGTGAACTATGAACCCTGAACCTAAACCCGAAACTCTAAACCTTAAAACATACACCTTAAACTCGTACATGGGTCCTCTGCCCATCCAGGCCTCGAAACCCAGGTTAGGGTACTTACAACCCCCACAGTTGAGCATCTCCATATTATGCAAACACTCGAACGTCGCCGGCTTTTTAGCGGCACAACGAGGTATGTGACTGCGAGGATTCCACGGAGCTGTGGGCCAAAGGCGCTTGTTCTCGAGATACTTCAATGCTGCACTGCTTTTCAGGCAGCCATCTCTAGAGAGTTGTAGAGTTGTAGCCGGCTACATATCCGTATAGATGGATGGGTAAGATAGATAGGTAAGTAGCAAGATGTGGAGACAGACTGACAGGCAAACAAACAGATAGATAACGGAGGCAATCAATCACAACGAGATGTGTTTTCATACACAAGCACGTCAGGGGATCTACACTATCGTGTAGGTTCCAATTGTCAATGCCTTATTAGGCTTTGTCAGTGGGACCTTGTTTATCATCTGACTTCCTAGCTATGGACCATCCAAGCTATGCATCAACCTGTCTCTAAGTATTAACCTGTCTATCCATCTATCTGTATCTCTATCCATCCATCTATCTCTACCTCTGACTAGATCTGTCTCCATCTATCGACCTCTGTTTGCTATCTATCTATCTCTCTGTCCATCTACCTGGCTTCGGAACATCTGAAAGTTCTACTAGTTCGCAGTGCCTCTGATTTAGATCCACCAGATCTCCCGGCCGCGAAGTCCTAAACCCCCCAAATCTTGCTTTAGGGTTTAGGGTTTAGGATCTTGCTCGAATATGCTCGAAACAGATTGGATTTGGATGCCCACGAGAATGTAAAACAAAGGTCTCGAGCCCGAGCAAGCGCCAATTGCCGTGTGGCAGGCTCCGATCCAGATGCAACCAACTGACCCTCAAATCCAGCCCCAGAAGCATACATAAACCGTATCGCGCCTCACAGGCAAGGCTTCGACAAACGCATTGCGGAATCCGAATCCCGAAACCCTAAACCCAGCCTACATCGGGGCTTCCTGCAATCGGGCATGAGTCTCAAGGTACGGGGCTCTGCAATAACACATTATTCTGCAATTCGCCCAGAAATCGTGCTTGTCTATGCTTGTCTGATGTGGGATTCCCCTAAACCATAAAGCCTAAGCCCTAACAAGGTGCTCGAACAGGAAGGATCACGAATTCCAAAATTCCGGAGAGGGGGATGCCTGGACAAACGGCTGATAGTTCCGGACGGTTGCTGAACTAATGGCCCCAAACTAATTAGGGTCCTTGCAGTAACGATCCCACTATCAGCGTCCCCTACCTTCTTCAGGGCTTACATACCCGGAAACTATACCCCTAAAGCCAACATGCTGGCAAACGACAGTCCTGAAACCCAAAGCCCTGACACAAGCCCTAAACCCCAACTAGAGCCGCCTCGTTTTCCAGCGGGCCGGTCTACAGCCCTGAAGCCTAAACCTGCTTAAACTCAAAATGCAAGTCTGAAGCTCACCTGCCTAAGTGCCTTATCTAATGGGGTTCTTCAGCCATAGCTGCCACCAAAATGATAGTCGTAAGGCAGGTCCCTCAGATTTAGATAGGACCTCCCCCACATCTGCAGGCTCCCCTGATTGAAACAAGCATGCACTCTTGCGACTTGCTGGACAGAACTGTCGAGTCTGGCCCGAAACAAGCAACATCGGGTTCGACTCTTCTTTTCTACACCTAGGCTATTCCTAAACCCTAAGCCGTTAGACTTGTAGGGTGTAGGGCTTCGCCTTTAGGGTCTCTTCTCTAGCATTAGGTTCGGCTACAAAACCGTTCGGGGGCTATGGCTAAGGTTGTGGAGCTCCTCAACTCTTACTTCTGGGATGCCCTAAATCAAAACCACCGAAACTCCACAACTTCACACCTGACATGTGCCGTAGTTAAGATGTCAGCAGGGAAGATTCTCGTCAAAACAAACTAGTGTCGAATTTAGGGCTGAGGTTTCGTCGGTTAAGAAGCTTGATTCGGGGTTTTCAAACTAAAGGCGTGGGCTCTCTCACCATGTCTCCTTGCCAGAATCGACTGCAACTCTGCCTGGAGAGTGGGGAGACTCAGACTCCTCCCCACCCGAAAAGATCCTCCGGCCGTCTCTGCGACTAATGGATCCCGACCCTTCTGCTCGGAGAGCTTGGGGTTCATCTCAAACACTAAAGGTCCATGTAGCTATATGGTATACACTTGTAGTACACGGCTTAAAGCGTTGCCGTTGGGGTACTTCCATGCCAGATCATGTACTGTGTGGGCACATGGACCCTTAGGGAAAGTTCTCAACTCTGATGAAGGGCATGGGCCCTTCAAGCAAAGAGACACGGCCACTCTGCCTGAATCAGGGCACGCGCCCAGGCAACTCTCAGGGCATCTGCGCCTCATGTTAAACAGCGAAGAAGTTCCTGGGAGCCCAATGTACGGTCTAGCTATCTATCTAAATTTCTGTCTATCTATCTGTTCTATCCAATCTATCTAGTCCATCTAAACTATCTAACCCATCTAAGCAAATCTAAACTAAACAAAGCTAGTCCAAGCTATCTATCTACCTATCGATCATTACGCTATGTTGTATTGTATTGTACTCTATTATATTTTATCATCATACTATGTTGTGTTATATTACTTATTATGTTTTGTTTTCTTGTTGTCAAGATACAATGTCTCAAAATGAACTGTGTTATACTGTATTATACAGTACATTTTCTTGTATCTGATATACATTTTGTGCCAACCCTTCTGCAGTCTTGGGTCCATCCATAACGTAGGCTGTACTGGGCTCCCCTGGAGACGTCATGAGGGAATGGCGCCTTGCCACTTGCTTCCCGGTTTCAAACAAGACCCCTGCCATCCATAATTTACGGTGCACCCTTCTGGCCCCAAGGCTAGCATGCAGGAAGCAAGCTGGAAGCCTCATGCGCCGATGAATAATATTCCGGAGTTTTGCTGGGACATTTCGGGGCTGCTGTCAAACTACAGCCCTTGAGCTCTTCACCTTACTGGCACGAGTTGTGAACAAACTGAAGAGGTTATCCCAGCGTGTGCAACGAATGACCCGGAACAGCAACTCCATGTGTACGAAACTTGACTTGGCTCCGGGGGCCTAATTCAAGAACAGATTCCTCATTTAAGCCCAGATGAATTTAAGGATTCGGGAAATAGGAAACCGAATTAATTAACCCTGAACTCGAGAAAGCTTTCGGAAAGTCTGCGCCACTGCGCCCTCCACCCTGCAGTATGGCTTGAGGGCATTGGGCTTTCGCTTAAGCTTCGACATATCTAAACCTCGGAGACCTAACCTGGGTACGGAAGCGTTTCAGCAGTTTTAGGGTTTTGGAATTATTGCTTAAGATTTCAGAATTTGTAGGGTTTAGGCAGAGGATTGAGTGCCAGGCATCAGCAAAACTGGAAGAAACAGGGGATGGAAGCTCTGTGATGCTATCAGACGGCAGTTTAGAAAACCGTCAAGAAACCCGAAAGCCGTAATCTACAGAACAACAACCAACGCCCTATTTACCTCAAGCCCAGTAATCATCCTCGCAGCAGTCCCCACGTCCCATAATATTATGGAGTTCAAACATGCTGCAGCGATCGACCACTCGCTCCGCCTTGTAGAAAGATGTTCAATGCCCGGAACCGTATAAAACCCTACACTCCCCACAGACTAAACCCCAAACCCCTCTACCAGGTTTCCACGCCGACCCCACGATGCTTTGCACAACCAAGGCTCTAAGACTTTGATCCTTCTCGTTTGGCAGAACACCGCTTACATGATTATGTACTGCGACATGCCAGTGGTTCGGCTCTGGGGTGGTCATTCGGGAATTGGGCGCTTCTTGGCTGTGCTTCGGGTTTGGGGCTTTGTAAGAATACGCGGAACGACAATGAGGAAGGTTTTTCGCCTCTGCTATAGATCGACCCTGAATCCAAGACCAAGGCTGGCGTGGTGTTGCAATCGCCGATTTCAGCCACTGCAGGCGGACCGGACTCCGATCATCGTTGCAATCGTCGTTTGTTCAGGCTTCGGGTCTTGCTGCTACCCCCTGATAACCCGATAATCGCCTCACTGAAGACACCAAGAACCAATGCTAACAGCGACTAACAGAATAAGAAAAATAAGCAACGAAGCAACATGTGTGCACACTGAACTTTTCACAAGCGGGTGTCTTCAACCGCTATGGGCATTCTCGTGCGCTGTAACGCTCGGCTTATGGTAGTGGGGCAAGGAAGGCAGAGAGGTCTGGCTTCAGCACAGAATGTGGAAATAGGTTTATAGGGTTCTTTTATGAAGTCCCCGCTTTCGAGATGAACCTTTACACGCTTCCTTCCTAAGGATGCTTCTCCAGAAGCCTGGATTGCATGCGCCCCGAGGGCAGGGGCAATCCTTAATTGAAAGTTAAGTTTCAAACTCAGTACGACTGGCAGCTTCGCTGCCCGACAGACAGAGTCGCGGGTGAAGCAGGGAAATGGGCCTTGAGTAAAAGGCATACCTAAGCTCCCAAAAGTGTGTAAAATGATTGCACAACACACATAAAAGGCCATTACTATTCTGCATGGTACTCCCAGAGCAGAAGCTTACAACTGAAACCCAGTTGTAAGGCACTGCTCGGGTTAATAGTGTTCTTGGTCTAGGACGTACATCATTGTAGGTCCTAAGGTTCAACCCTAAACCCCAAGCTTTGCAGTTTGGGGTTCAAGTGTGAAAGGCCAGGATTCTCTTCAAGCTCATTTACTGCACCACGAACTGTTAAATGAAAAGGAGCTTGAATGACTGGAATAGGCCTTCACATATGTTATAATATGGTTGTAGTGTACTTACCTAGGAACTATAACTACAAGGGCATACCTTCCTAAAGGATTCTTAGTACTTACATGTACAAAGTAGCGGTGCTACAGAAAGCATGACTTACTAGTCTGGTTTGTGCCATTATCAGAATACAATCAGGGTTGGGTATGTTTCATGGTGATTACAGCAATATAGGGGCCTTTGTAATTAGAATAGGGTTTTGGGGCCACTTATACTCTAATTACAATAAGGAACCCTCAAAATAGTGTAGGTAATTCTTAAGGCTCCTATAATACCTTACCAGACCAGGGATACAATGCTACCTCTCCACAATACCCCTGTCAAGTCCTACACCCCATACCCAACACCGTCAACCCTTTGTTTTGAGCAGGGGCTTCAATGCACTAAGCACTAAAACCCTAAACCCCTAGAGAGACCTTAACCTTTTAATCCGACACCGTAAACTCTAGAGCCTATACGCACAATAATCGAAACCCAGGGCCCACTCCTCACTGCCTGAACACTTTTTGCTCAGGTTCCCGTAGCCCCGAAGGGCACGTAAATCATTTTGCTTTGTGTTCAAATCGTCTCAAGCCTTCATGTCATGAAAACCCCTGAAAAATAAATCCCTCTTCTGTGTGCGGGGAATCATCCCATCCCTCCCTGAACCCAAGCATACAGTCGATCACACCTGGAAGCCGGAACAGCGTCATCTGCACGGGAAACATCAGGTTACTTGTCTGTACCTCCAAGCTCAGAACATTGAATCAAGGGCTCCTAATTCCCAATATGTCTCGAACGTCAAACTGGCTCAATACTTTCGGAACTAAAAGACTAAATCAATAGTCTAGCCTGTTTCCGTCCTGGTATGTCTAGTACGTTTGGCGAGGGGTTCAGCGCTCAGTGTTCCGCAAATTACATGACCTAGGAGGGTTCCTTAGCAAGGGTGCTGGGGTCTCCGGATATGCGAGGATCACTGTGGAACGGTAGCTTTCAAAGATGCAGGCTCGATTTTGAAACAGAAATGAAATTCGTGCTTGCGGGTTCCAGCCGCAAGGAGCCCAGGGGCATACAGCCCACAGTCATCCCACCGTCTCGAAACTTTACAAACTCTCTAAGCTACTTTGAGCCCGTTAGTTAGGACCTAGAAAGTCGAGGACCGACTTAAGAATGACATGAATCATCGTTACTGAGGGGCACAGGGATCTCTGCACATGTCAGGGTTAAGGGCTTGAGGCCGAGCCTCAGTAAATGGTAGTGTGCTACTAAGAAGCCCTCTTAGCTACCAAAAGCATGTAGTCCAGTATAGTATAGTACAGTAGATTATAGTATAGTATAGATTAACAAGCCCTCTTAGCTGGAACAGGCTTGCGGAAGCAGTCCATGCATGTCGCGCTCCAAGGCGCTTTGCAGCCTCAGGGCATGGAGTGAGGCTTCGAGTTAGGGTTTAGGGTCTAGGGGTACTGCCCCATATTCCCTCAAGGGTATTCGAGGCAGAGCATACACCTTAAAGTTTTCAAAACCCAAATGCCCTGGCGGTTCATAAACACAAGACTCGCAAACACCTAAGCGCCCAACATATCAAACTCCAGCACAATTTCGCTGGATAAAACCCAAGTCATAGCAACACGCCTTTACAAGCCCTGTGACATCCAACGATCTCCAAGGCACGTGAAATTTGGGTTTATAGGGTTTATAAAGGATGAGAATTAAAGCCTAGCTACCAGGAAACCTCTCTAGCCGACCGACTGAACTCTGCTACATTGGCCTCTTCTAGTATGGGTTCAGGGTTTCAGGCTCAGGGAGTGCTTCTATAGTGGGTTCGGGGTTTAGGGTTAAAAGCTTTGGGATTGCTTTTATAATAGGGCTTAAGGCTTGTAGTGGGAATTAGGGTATTTTGCCACTTACCCAAAAAAGTCCTGGCAAAGCTTGAACTCCGTGATGCGCTACACCGGAAACTCTGAACAACTAACCACCATCTGATTACCCCTTGCAAATGGGATTGGAAAAGCCCTAAACCCTAAACCTGTAAACCCTAAGCCTGCAACCCTAAACCTTTAAACCCTAAAGCCCTGGCTAAACCCTAACCCCTATCATTTCTACGGTATATCCTCTGGACTCTTGTTCAAGCCCCGTTTGGATCCCTCCTGCGCTGCTTCGCGCGGGCGATCTCCAGGAAGGTCTCTGGGCAGAGCTCCACGGCCGCACGGAAGGTATCCAAGGAGCGGATGTGGCGCCTTCTTTTTGGTGCATGCGGATAGTGATAACAATATGAGTAGTCATCCTAGAAAACCTGAGTTATGATGCCGGAAACTTGCGACAAAAGACGATAAGGAAAAACGTTCTGTGCGAGGGTTCGGGTTGTGTGTCTGTCTCTGCGTGTGCGTGTGTTGCTCCTGCTGTTGCTGTGTCGTCGCGATGTTGCGGGTATGGTTTTGTTGGATTTAGGTGGTGTCAAGCCGACATATTGCACACCCAGTATACTTTTTATGGTAGATGGACAAATATACTGGTAATTGTCGGAGAAAGGTACTTGTGTCTGTAAGTGTAAATGTAGCAGGTATGCTGCATGTACGTATGTCTGGGTGTGTATGCTTTGTTGTATACTGGTATGTGTATGTGTGCGTGTATTCATACATGCATACATGTAGTTGTACATCCAGTGAACAGTCCATACTTCCAAATTGCCTCAACCCTTATCCCGAACATCATCGGTTTTTGAAGGCTTCAAGAAAGACATTGTGCACACTCAACCAAATTTGTTGGGCCATGAGCTCTGCTTGAAACTGCTAGCAAATTTCAATGGGGGTTTATAAAGTTACCTGGAGCAGCTTGAAAAATACCCCGAAGTCTAACACTACCACAGAAACCCAAATCCTGGTCGGCCCTAGACTCTGAACCTAGATGCTGAATCCAAAAATGCTAAAATTTCGTTGTGGACCCCAAACCCAAATTCCCAACACCCTGAACGCATGCTGCTTTTTCGAGGCACTGGTGCGAATATCGGTTCGGCTCTCGCGGTACGCCTGGCAGGGCCAGTTCCCTCTCCGATCCCTCAAGGAATGAAGGACGATACTTGAACAGTACTCGATATTTAGGGTCGAGCGAGGGCCAACCAGGATCCAAAGGGAAGACACAAGTCATCACGTAGGTTGCCCAGAACCCTCGTGCTCAACGCCTTATAGCCAGGTATCTTGCGTCATAGTGAAAATACAATCAGAATGCACACAATACTTTCATAGCAGGCGAGCAGCAGTCAACACATGTTGCGTGCATAAGGGCAAGCCAGATCCAAAGCAATGACACTGCTCGTGATGCTTAGACTACTGAGTGCTGCCATCACGTGTAAATAAGACGAGCAGTGCGACGAAGTAGTTGATTGCAACAGCAACTACATCCCATCCATGGACCAGTAGCAACACTGACAGTAAGACGAGTTATTGCCGTCATGAACGACAAAGTGGCTTCCTGCTCCTGATTGTTGAGCTCTCAAACGTGATAAGATTTCATGGGAAGATGTTATGGGTTATGGGTCCGAGAAGCTTGAAACTCAAGATTATGCACCCAACCGCAAAGTTCTGTGACGCCTTTTCTGCAACGGGCGCACAGAGGCCTGACGAGCTTTCACGGACAGCACTGGTGCGTTTGATGGAAGTGGCAGGATTCTGCGTGAGGCGTTTTGAAAGGTATAGGGTTCGGGACTTCGTAGGGATCTGAGCATGCGCCTTGAAAAGGGGACGAAAACACCAATCACAAAAACGAAAAATGTACAAACAAAAACACAGCAGCAGCCCCCAAAGAAACTGTTCAATCCCCTAAACCAAGAACCCCTACAAACCCTCAACCCTACCAAATGAAATTCAATAAAAGACACTCTGGCTTCGTCGAGGCCGCACCTGCAGGGATGCCCTGCGACTCCCCGAAAGAATAGAAGGAGGAACGCACCTTCTCACTCTGCAGCCAGAGCTCCTGGTATTCGGGCATTTTCGGCTAATGCAGGAACCTGGCTAAGAAACCCAGGGCCTGTAACCCCAAAACAGTAGAGCTCATATAAAGAACCCCAATAAAAGCCCAAGGTTTCTTAATCGGGTTCCTACATTATGGTATGGGGTTTTAAAGGGTTAAAGTAGAATAGAGTTTTGGGATATGTCTTAGCCACAGCTCCTCGTATTGGCCCTTGGCTGGGCAGGTTCAGGGTTTACGGTTGATAGGGCTTGCGGATGTAGGGCTTCTGGTTTCGTTCTGCAGCCACAGCCCCTCGTATTTATTGGGTTTGGGGTACATAGCGGTCACAATTCCTCGATGGGCCTTAATAGTAACAGTAGTAGGTGTTGGGATATGTTATAGCTTAAGTACATGGAGACAGCTCCTGCTCGGAATTTCGGGTTTAGGAGCACATATTCATGTGCGTGTAGGTTTACAGCATGCTGGGGCTGTCGCTGGCCCTGCCCTCTTCCAATTCAGCACCCGGTCATGGACCCTTGAACTTACGATGAACACAAACACCGTAATCATGGCAATAAACCACAGTATGTATGAACCTGAAACTCCCATCGCAAAACCACTCCATGCGTCCTGACCCTAAACTCTAAACCCTGAAGAACCCTAAACCCCCCTAAGAGCCCTGTTCCACGGGGGCCAAAGTTGGCCAAGCTTTGGGGTTTGGGGGCTTTCTGGGCCAACGTTTTAGTGGGTTTATGGTTTAGGTGTTAAGGGTTTAGAGCTTAGGTTTTCAGGTATTTGGGGTTTAGGCTTTAGTTTACGTTTTATGGTAGGGGGTGAGGGATGTTGAGTGTTGGGGTTAGGGTTTTCGGTTTTCTAGACGCCAAAGCCATCCAACACCCCTGTGCCAAAGCAGCAACCCTTGCAACGCCCAAGGATCCAAGGATGACACAGGGGAAACAACAGTTAGAACATGACTCTGGGGTACATTATAGTACAACTATATTGAAGAACACTTCGGCATGACATGGGCATTGAACCATATAGCCAATTGGTACAAAGACTCAAGAATGGAAGCCCCTGCCGCCGAGGTTCTGTGTCATCGAGGTTCGTGCTACAGTCGCAGCCTCAAGATCCAGGGTGACTCAGGATGCGGAGGATCGAGAATTAGAAGACAGATCTTCAGGAAAACCGGATAGTTTGCTAGGGAAGGATGGGAGGAGTCATAGTAAGCATTCAAGACATAAGCTGTAGATGTAGGATATAGAGGCTTGAAGCTTTTAGGGATTAGGTTTCACGGCCGGGTAAACTGACCTTTTGGAAGACCAGGTGTCTGAAAAAAGCCGCAAAGGAGGACATCACCTCAACCCTTCTAAACCCCAAAGTGGGTAGGTGCTTTAAAAAATCTACACCCCAAAGTGGGTATAATGATGGCCCAACATCCATAAAGCCGATTATACTCTCCATAAATTTAGGTATTACCTCTGCACCCCTGTTTTGAACCAGGAAGCGCCATACCCAAAACACTTGAACATGGAACCGCTTGACAGAACACAACACAAGACATGAAGTCTTGAATCTTATTACAGATGCCAATGCCGGCTCGAAAATATCCTACATGCCCTACAGCCCTTATGCGATCGAACATCCTAAAGCGCCACGCCCTAAAACAACCTGAACTGGGAGTTTCCGAAAATAGGGGACCCTCATATAGTACCCTAAATAGTAGGATCCTTGTTACAGGGACCCCAAAATAAGGTACCCCTAATTTTCGGCAACTCCCAAGTGGTTGTCTAGATCCCCAAGCCTTGCTGCGACTGCTCAGTCTCGCAGGTGTTCACAAACGCCACTTTCTCCTGCGGATCAAAAGGGAGTTAGGGCTTAGGACTCGAGGTTAGGATTTCGGGATTAACCGAACGCCTTGCACCCGAAAGCCTGCTTGGAGTTCGGGGTGTAGGGCTTGTTCGTGTGATTCCAGCAGTTGGGTGTAGGATGTAAGGATTAGCTTTCACCAAATTCTCCAAGGATACAAATAATTATTGCCTATTTGGGGGTCTAACGTCTGCAGTTTGTGCTCAAAGTCCATGGCTGGAGCAATAAATCACATGCCTACACTCGACACCTTACCTAAACTCTAAACCTTAAACCCTGTGAGCCCTTGAGCTTTGATCGCCGGTGAAGCAGTTAATCCATAACGCAGCACGGAAAACCAACCGGTTTAGGGTTCAGGGCTATGGCCCATACAACAATCTAGACCAGCATCTTCTAATCCCTGGCCTGAAGCCTTTCACCCTGAACCCTAGTGCGAGTAAAACCCTGATTCCAGCCTGAAAGGGCCTGCAGGCTGTCCCGAGACAATCGCAAAATAGTAGTTCATCAGATACCCGCTAGTCGAAGCACAACATCAAGCGAAATGAGAAGTTAAACGCTATTCAACATTGCAACCAACTACGTAATCAGCCCAAAACACGATTTAACCTTTCCAATTAAATTTTTGGTAGGATTATAGAAACCCCAGAAGGTTAAAGGTTACCTACTCAGCTACCAACTAATCAACTCTTATACAAACAAACACTACAGGAAAGAGGTATTCAAGTATGATACTTCAAGGTAGAGACTAATCATCCAAGAACACGTAATTTGGAGCTCTAGAGCTTAACCCTAAGCCCTAAACCCTAAACCCTGGCGTAAACAAGGCTTGTCGGGAGCCAAAGCTTCAGGGTGTCCTGGAAGTGATCGACCTTCCGAGCCTCGAGAAAGGTCCTAGTTCTATTCCTTACTACAATACTTAGGATTCCTTGAAGGGTTGTTTTCATAGGGTTTTAGTTCCAGAAGGGTTGCTATAATTGTATGGGGGTAAAAGGGTATAGCGCCCTCATTTATTACAGGCTCTAGGCTCAGAGCTTGAGACAAATAACTAGGGGATGTGAGGGATTTCTACGAGGAACCAAGTAAGCGCGAAACCTTCTCTTCCGAGTACCCAAAGGAAGAAGATAAATACAAGCGCCCTAATGGGGCATGGGTCCCAGTACCTTATAATACTGCAAGCCTGATTATATCCATGTACCTTTCTATGAGCGGCCTTGGACATGTAGGGTTGGGTATTGGGGGGTCGAACCTATAAACTTTCTGAGACGTGAAGCCGATGTCGGAGCTGGCGCAGGGACGACCTTTCGGCCGGACTTTGCAGATGCCGCGGAGCCCATACCTTCGAGGTTGAGGGCTTAATGAGGGGGGGTTCTTTTTGCCTGGTACACTTCTCGGGGGTCTGAGTTTCCGGGTTACTGCCTCTGGACCTTGATGCTGGCTTGGTGGTTTTGATACATAGTCATTGAGGCCCGAGAATACAGCTTGTTCTTGCTGTTAAGTTGCGGGGGTTTGCCTGTTCAAACGTTTCGCGTCATTGTGACGTGGCGTAAAGGCTTCACTGGTGCGTCAGGCGGTTTATTGCGCCAGGAATATGCAGTAGAACGGTGGATGGAATCATACAAGGGCCAAACATCCCATTAATACCTGTGTATGTGCATACCTGCGCATGATGACTAGAAACCTGCGTATATACCGCAGCGGTGCTGATACCTACAGTACATTCGTAGTCCGTTGCAGCCTGTTGATACATATGAAGGACGTGCCATGCAAAGCAGGCCGAGTGTCTCTTGTCCCGGTCTCGGAAAACTCACAAATCCTCCGACAAAAGTTGCAAAACAAATACCAGCTGTGGAGCATCTTGCAGCTCCCGAAGTAATGCGGCTAAAGCCTCCAGACTCTAGATCCTATCCCTACGAAAGGACCTATTCGGGATTGGGGTTTAGAGTGCAATTCAAGCTTGAACCCGAGTTCGCGTGGGGTCTACTTCTCTATTCTTCCACAAGGTCCTGAGAACCCGGTCTTTAGCGCTTTAGGGAAGACCAGCACCATAAAACCTCCTACAACAAAATCCTTTAGCGCCCTATTAAAAGGCACTTCGGATCTTTCGGGCCTTTGACTCGGGATTCCGAAGGAACACAAGTCTCGACACGGCTACGTACACCGACAGCAAGAACATCGGCTAACAGTTTTGATTACTGAGAGGATCATGGGACTTAGTAAGTGAGGTTATAAATAGGGTAACTATACTTATAATTACTTATAACCCCAATTAAAGTACTTATAACCTTACTTACTAAGTCCCATGACCCTTTAAGTAGGGTTGAGGAGTTGAAGGGTTCAAATTGTCCCGGGTGCAGGGCTTAGTTGCTTGGGGCATGATGCCCCCACTCCCCCACATCCCAAGCTCCTGCAGGTTGCATCCAAGCATCGTCCCCAGCAATCTTCCGTCAAGCACGCCGGCAAGCGAAATGGGGTCTTTGAGCCCCTCAAAACTGCGGAGCATCGCGGAAGCTAGAGTGGAGGAGGATCAGCCCGGAGCTCAGAAGCGCATCATCTCACAATACACGCAATGGACTACAAGTTGTGTGTATATCCAGGTGTATATATACATATGTAGCAACATGCAACAACAAACTGTATACCTCCACCTGCGTGTAAGCGGCATCTCTCTGTCCGTATGTTTCGCCTGAACTGGAGAAGCCTCAACACATTGAAGACCACAATTCCAAACTGCCCCTCACAGAGAATCATGAGAGGAGGTCTTGGACTCGAGATTTTCAAGATAAGATTCCAAACCAAAGGACCTGCAGCCCTGACGGCCTAAACCCAGCCGAAAGTCCCAAGCCCTAGCCCCAAAGCGCGGAATGGCAAAGCCCTGAAGCCAAGGATCTCCTCTACGGATCTTCACCCAAAGCTGGTTTTAGGGTTTTAGGGTTTAGGGTTTGGGGTTTTAGGGTTTTAGGGTTTAGGGTTTAGGGTTTGGGGTTTTAGGGCAAGCCTCAAAGCCAAACCCCAACAAACTACAATGGCTCCGTCCGGGGGACAGCTGCTGGCCATAGGTTTCCAGCTCCTTTAAGATGGGACAGGCCTGAGCTCGATCTGGATAGGGCTTGAGGTGTGAGGGTTTTTGCCCTCTCGCATAGCTAGGATCAACGTCCACGTATGAGGGTTTATGTTTCAGGGGTGTTAGGGTTAATAGAGTTTAAGGATCTAGGGTTCAGGGTTCTAGGTCTCAGGCTTTGTGGTTTTAGTGGGTTTTGCGGTTTAGGAGTGCAGGGGGCAGGGGCCAGGGGTGTTGAGGTTTGCAGTTTGGGGTACTCCTTCATCGCGGCGACCAGAGGCTGTGCATGCCCACCCTCTCTTCACTTAGGGGCTTGAGGTCTGTTTAGGAGACTTTTTGCAACTTGGTGACCACTCCGCCTATATGTAAGCCAAGTAGCCATTGGGGCTCACCCTGGGCCCTGAACTCATATGGGAGTTTCCGAAAATAGGGGACCCTTATTATAAGGACCCCCAAACAAGGTACCCCTGATTTTCGGAAACTCCCATATAACATACGGAGCGACCGGGCACCTAACTCTAAGAAACGCCGATCAGGCCCCGGAACCCCAAACCCCTAAGCCTTAAATAGCATATGGGTGGTTGTCAAAATTATGGTCCCTTTTTGGGTCCTTAGTATAGTACGGCACCCAGTATTTAGGGTACCCTAAAAGGGACCGTAATTTTGACAACTACCCATATGGCATAAACATGAACCAGAAGCCTCCGAAAAAAGGACACCTAACATTAAACATCTTCCTTGCAAATTCCCAAAGCCCTCTCATATCTGCTTTGTTGTGAATAATACCTCAAAACTCAAACCCTCCCTAGATCCCCAAAGAGGCCCCCTGCTGCCAAGAACCCCTGTGGGACTTGGCCTCCGGCGGCAGGGTCCTCGCAGAAATACTTTCCGAGATAAGCCTCCGATCCGTCCAGGCTGCATCTTATTACAGTAGAAGCCAGAAAGTTGGAACATCAATATCCTCATGCCCTTAAGGTAGTGTATAGGGGATCCTAGCACAAATCCTCCTAAAACCATGTTCCAACTTTCTGGGGATCACGGTACAGGGTTAGGAGTCTTACTGGTTCAGTCAGGGTTTCAAGGATTTCGAGGTCTAGGGCTTTAAGGGGCTGAGGCTTGTAATGTGTTAGGAGTTGGGGGCTGTGTGGGGTTTGACTTAGGTGAAACACTTTTCGTGCAGAGCAGAATGAAGCCGACAGCTGGGACGTAAACCCTAATCCCTAAACCGGAATGTGTCTTGTAGGGCCGTCTGAACTGAGTCAATGAAGATCGTACCCTAAACCCTCAGATCGCTTGGGGCCATGACTTCCAAGTTGGGGTCAATATTCATAGATATCCTGAGTGCCGGGCAGGTAAGTTCGCGCAAACGTTTTCTGGCATTTAGGGTCTAGGCTGTCAGCACTCAACCCCAACATCCCAAACCGTTCAAGCCAGAACATAAGGCTTCACGAGGCGTGCACTCCTTGTTGGCACTTAGCTGTTCCATCCCCCCTACCAAAAACAACACACCAAGACGTTTGGTGTTGACAAGTGTGCCAAACCCTTGACGCTGAGAAGCTGACCTTACAGCCTTGAACAGTCAAGCCCTGAGCCCTAAACCGCAAACATGTAACTGGAAGTCTTCGAAGGTCCTGAGCTTGAAACTGACTCTAGGGTCTCGGCGCTCAAATTTCTGACTCTAGGGTTTAGGGGTTGGGGGTTCCTTTCGGATTCACCGTCGATGAGCTTCAAGGTTCGAGCCCAAAGCACGATACTTTCTAGGCGGGTAAGCCCTCCGTCAATGCAGATGTGGAGCTGAGGCTGAGTCTGTTCTCCCACGGGCAGTGAGAGATAGACAGATGGATGGGTTTCAGGCAGATAGGTAGATAGATAGATAGATGGACAGACAGATATACAGGACAGAAATACAGAGAGATGCAGACCACACGCAACAAGAGCAAGTAACGGTTATCGCCGCTGCATACGTCAGCGGTGAGGTCACGGGAGCTTGTGGATCCAAGGCAGTAGGACGCGGGGCCAAGGATTCGATTGTAGAGTTTGGGTTGCATAGTTCGGGCTTCGGAATGGAACTTAACGGGACCGGATGCAGAGCTTCTGCAAGCCCCAGAGCCTTAGACTTGAAAACAAAACGGCAAACTTGCTTGGCCACTTTTAAAATTCGTAAGCCGATGAGGTAACCCTCTTCTGCCCTACGCGTTGCACCTTAGAGCAATCCCGAATCCAACATTACGTACTCTGTCCAACGGAGCATTTCCAGTACCGGACCTTGAGCCCTCCATCGGTGCTCCGAGGCTTCAAACTCCCAACATCTCAGTCCTCTGATCCCAAGAACTAAACCCTAATCCCTAAACCAGCTCTCGACCTGCCTGCTCTTGCTTGATCATCTCCTGGATTTGCTTTAGGGTCTAGGGTTTGAGAGGCTTCAGGGTTGAAGCAAAAAGCATCTGCTTACAGCAAGTCCTCCAGTCGCAACGCTAACTAAACCCTCCACCTTTGAGCTCTAAGCCGTAAGCCATAAGCCATAAACCGAGACTCACAGCCCTCCCCGAATCCCAAATACCCAGAAGTCGAATCGAAAAGACTTCCTGAATCACCCAACAGGCAAGCCCAAAACGACAGCGACAAAATCCAGGGGGTAGCATGCAAGTTCCGACCTGGTATAACGGCTCTCATTAAAGCAGGGGCTGGTGCCTCCACCCCTAAACCCTTAGGCAGTATACCCCGTTGTGTGCTTAGGAGATCTCCGTTCTGTCAAATCAATATTTGGACTTTACTCAGCCCGACCAACCCTCAACCCCCACTTCTGTCATCTCTGAAGCCCCAGCTGTACTCTTGAGAATACCTGCCAGCATCCTACGACTAAACACCTGATTCCCAAGCCTCGACACTCCTTCGAAGCAAAACCGTGGTACCCTCTCAAAGCTATGACACCACAAAGTCTGAAGATCCTGTCGGCCTCACACAGCTACAACCCGAAGTCCCGCAAGCCTAAGCTGTACCCCTACAGTTTACTGTAAAACTGAACCGCGGCCACCCACCTCCATATGTCTGGATTCAACCTACTATTTCGTAAGGCTTGGAGCAACAGAACCCCTGTACAGGCCCACAAAGCCCGGTAACCCGCTTTTGGAAATTGTACAAATCTCAAGAAAGAATCCTGGTCCTCCCCTACATCCCAAACCCCTATAAACCCTGAACCCTACCCCTCGGCTCCTGTGCCCAGGCTTTGCTTTTCTTCTGTCCGTTCAGGCGGCGGACCCTGGACCACCGGGCCAACGGAGCTGGAGGGTTTAGGGTTGAGGATTTAGGGGTTTAGGGTTGAGGGGTTTAGGGTTTAGGGCATAGGGTTGAGGGCGTGGGGTTTGAGAAGGCATCTATGTTGCAGGTCCACCTCTTAGCCTTGATTTGGCTCTTAGGTGTTTAGGGATTTGCAGGGTGTGAGGATTAATTTTGGATCAGGGTTTCAAGGCACACACACACACACGGCACTAGAGTTTGGGACATGGGGTTTGTGTTCATACTTAGTTGGAGGGTTTTGCACCAAGGACGGAATGATTGGAGTGAGCCAAGTCCTACAGGACGTCTGAACTGCTTCCTCTAAATACCAAATGCACACAAAGGCGGTACACTGAAGCAAAAAGGCTGTCGTTTGAAGTCAAGAAAAAAGCAGATCCTTTCGCGTATCTAATTAGTTTGAGACTGAAGTGCCCAAGCCAGTTGCATGTTGTTCCAGCAATATCCTAGTTTTGTATGACATGGTATAATGATATTAGATTCTATTGCAGTGTTGTCAAAGTTGACCATTCGGTGTATAGATTCCCCATGGGTCGGACACACAAAGTATCGTCCCCTGTCAGCATCGGGAATCCGTCGCGATAGGCCCTGAATGTACACTTTACCCCAGAGATTCACTCGCCGAACCATGCGCGATTGGAAAAGAACGTGGAACTTGGATCGAGAAGCTATGGTAGGGACGTTCTGGGTCTTGGGTTTGGGATGTGGGCAAAGTAAAAGGCCCTCAGTCCGGATTCTGCTATCTTCAAGCAGCTTTAAAGGAAGGGAGCAGATCCAACAACAGCTCCCAACGGCGCAGCGAAGCTTAAGACTGACACTCTTAGGTCCACTGCAAGTCATTACAGTTCTCATACAGTAGTAGGACTAAAACCCTACAACCAAACTCTAATTACGCAGTCCTTCGGTGTGCTCCAAAAAACAAAAACCAAAATCTGGGACGGGAACGAATTTGCACGTGCTTGGACGATGCTCCAGTGCAGGAAGTTGTACCTGCTAAGGGCTTCCCTGAAGAGAGCTTAAGACGTCGCGGCTCTAACATAAGAGCCGCAACAGCTAGACCACGGTTTTCCAGTATAGTAGGAAGGGCTCAAGGACTTTTCAGGAATCATTAGTATTTCTAATTATTTGGGCCTTTAGGCACTTTAGGCTTTGTGGCTCCGGGGCTGTTGAGTTTCGCATTCTCTGGGCAAAGGGCACAGGGCTTTACAGGAAGTGTCCGAAAGCCGGCCCAATGAGAACCCCCGCACCGGTGATCCTTTCATCCATGGTCTGGTACAAGCTCTTGCAGTTCTCGGTCGGGTTGTTTAAACTAAAGTTGTATAAGGGGGAAGTTTGTCGGACTGGGGCCTGTAATAAAGCAGAACCCATGCCATGAGCCATGAGCATTGAAGAAGCCGCATCTTTCTTAAGCTCCTAGAATGACATCCTAGCAAACTACCTGCAACCCTTTTGAAGTGCAAGGCTTCACGGACAGCAAAAGGATGCGGATCAGGGAATATCTTCGTTCGGGCTGAACTGGGCTGAGGTTGAAACCCAAGACAGCAGACTTCGAGTGTTTGGTGTTGCGAAGATACCTCAAAGGACAACTGGGCAGCGCACGACAGCTCTTCTAGCCTCAGTCACGACGATGTCTACTGGCACAGGCATCTCCTAGTCTACATGTCAGATATGTTCAGAGCGTAGGGGTGCGCGGCTTGTGGGGTTTAGGGTTTAAGCTCAAGACGCTAATCTCTACACATCGGTCAACAATCCAGCCTGTGTCTCTCCTTTCTGTGTTTGTCCCTCTCAGCCCCAGGCCTTAATTAAACTTGGAACATGCTCCTCAAATTGAGACAGAAGTCGTGCCACAAAATGCCACGGGGGACCCCTTACAGTATTCCGAAGTAACCTACAGGACCTACAGGCTTCATGGTACAATTTACGGCTTTAGGGTTTAGAGTTTAGGGGTTTGGAGCCTTCGGGATTAGCGGTTGAGAGCTCAGGGTTCAAAGCTGCTGCCGGAATTGAAACCTACAGTCTGCAGCAGGGGAGGGACGCCAGAAAGAGGACAGAGTTGAGAGAAGCGCCTACTTACCAAAAGGGTCCTAAGCACATAGATAGTGAAACTCAGAAAAGCAATGAAAGCAAAAAGCAACTCATATTTTGGTGCGCAAAAGGCCCTCCCAACAGTTGTCTGGCTAGTCCCTTGTGCAACACCATTATGCCGTTATGCCGCTGGGGCCGGTTAAATCACACAAAAGCTCACGTAAACACATGGATCGCACCAGTAATGGCTTCTGGAATCACGTTTAAACGGAGCTTAAACGGACCCGAAATCGTTATAGGAACCCTTAAAGCATCCCTTGCAAGGGTCCTGATGTATACTCGTATACTCCATATAGGATCGCATATGGTTACATGGCCTTGCTGTCCCGAAGGCCCTCGGGCTTAGGGGTTTAGGGCTGTGGGGCCCAGATTCCAAGTCGACCAGCAAAGCCCAGGTACCTAAACCTAAATACTGGGATATGCATATACAAGCTAAAAGTCGATTTCCCCTGACCAAGATATAACCAAGTGCTAATTGTAGTACTAATTTGGTAGGTATCTGCGCCTTTGGGTTATACTTCGAGAGATAAGGTGGATAAGATTATGATGCCTGTGGTGGACTACGCGGATCCCCGGTGTAAACCCGAAAGAACTAAAGTCAGGAGAGCATCGACACTTTCTTGTCACGGTTGAGGTCATGGTACTGGACGGCATCCTGCGCAGGTGTCGTTGGCATTGGAGTGTAGGTTGACTAGGCTCGGCGTGCAGGGTCCGCCGTCTCTGCATGCCTTGCATAAGTTACGATTACGACTATGCTTGAACATTTTCCCCCTCACACACTCAGTCGTCTAAATCTGCGTACAGCACTATCCCGGTGGCATGGCGCTTGTGATCACCAGAATTCGCATGAGCACGACCACCATTCATGCTACTTGTGTTGCGAGCAGCCATCAACACCATCGTCAGCCGCCATGCCCACATCCCCCACAAGACTTGATATTGCCAAACTCCGAATCCGAAAGCCCCGAAGCACGGTCTCCGCACCTCCACCCAAACGGCAAGAGCTTCCTGCACGAACTCCTGGCTTCAGGGCTCCGTGGGCTTCCCAGAAGTTCCGTAGGGGAGTCGGTCTTTGGGCTTTGGGTCTGCGGCCGAGGGTCCGGGTTGTGCCAGTCTATATGACTGATGATGGCTACATTACTGAGGATGCTGCTACTGGAACAGGTCTGTTGCTGCCACGGCTACTACTACGACGAAGACTTCTGCAGCTGCCACAGTACTTCTGCCGCCGCTACTACTGCTACCACCACCACCACCACTATTCCTACATCCACCACCACAGAAGGCCTTCTTCTGTTCGGGCGTTAGGAGCCGCATCCAGTTGTACCTCTGAGCAACGCATCTGGCCAAAAGGGTGTATGATTCAGGCTTTATCCATGGGTGCCACCGTCGCTTCTCGGCTCAAGGCTACAAACTTCGAATGAAGATGATTATCTTCCGTGCTACTCTGAAATTAACCCTGAAAGACGCAGTCATAAATCCTGACTCTGAGCCTTAAAGGCCCTGAACCCAAACCCACCCAGCCCTGACGACTGAACTTGTAAAACGAAAGCTGCATTTCCGGGTCCAAAGTGCAGCTTCCCGAAAATACCATACACGCACATCTTGCAGAGATCCCTGCAAGTTGCACGTTAGAGCGGCCAACAGAACAAACGAATATCAGATCCTTTACGAAATCTTATAGACCCCTTCCGACGCCCTATTCGTGGTAATGGCTGCGCAATGGAATTTTTGTCACCCACCCTGCATGCCTTTGGCAGCTCCGACGGGCAACTGATGCTACAACGACTCTGAAACGAATTCAGCATTCATGCCACATGGCATCTGACATACCACGAAAAACACCAAACAGAAACTTCAGAAAAGCATCAGCAACACCGTACATGTCCCATTGCGCATAAAGGTCAGCAGTTCAAGTTGGTACAGCAAAATATACACAATCAGCTACAAGCTGGAAAGACAAGGTGACGGGGGAAAGCAGAAGTCTTGTGCTCTCGAAAGGCACCAGTATTAGTCGGAAAGCACTTCCGCACTGCTCGTCGAGACGCCAGTACTTCGGAGCTGCTGTGCCCTCGAATCTCGAATGGTTCTGAATCCCGCTGGCACTTGAGGATGCACTCGGGGTGTGGCTCTGAATGTACTTGGGGGTAAAACATTTTGGCAGTGTCCTGCTGGTCTCTTGGTGGTGTCCTGGTCTTGTCTTCCTGGTCTCCTGGTGTCGTTAGTGGTCACTCGCTCGTCTTTTGCTGGTCCTCTGTTGTCTGGTTGTCTCTTGGTGGTCTCCCGGTCCTGGTCGCAGTGCTCGTCGTGGGTGGTAGCATTGCACAAATGCTAGCAAACACAGATAGCAACTAGTTGCGACCTGTGTTTTCCCAAGCAACTCAGGCCCGTTCGCATGTGACGATAATCGTGACTTTTCGTCCTCTCCCTCTGGTGTAATCTGGGTCCCCAGCTGGAAGTCCCCTTTGCTGAGGATGGCCTGCCGGCAGTGGAACTGGAGGCCATTTGTGAGCCAGAAACCCACAACAGTTACAAGGGAGATTTCCTTCCGCCTTTATGCGCAAGGTTCAGGGTAAATAGGGCTCAGACTCTTGTGCCCATGTCCCTAAGTGCTCATGGCTGATGAGGCTTGAGGTGGACCTTTTTAGCCATGGTTGAACCATTCTACAACCCCCACAAGTAAAGAGGGAACAGACGGTTCCGGTCGTTCCGAAGATCAAACTGCCAGAGAGGAGTGGTTTTGCTGGGTGCAAGTATTCTGCAGCATGTACCTTAAACTCCGAACCCCTGTAAACCTTGAGTACGTTGTAAACCCATAAGCCCGAAACCGTCGTGCCTTCTTCTTGCTCTCCGCGTAGGCCGCATACCTGAAGGTGTTCGTCTTGAGCTGTGATGAAGTAACGGAGAATTACTAGTACTCAGGTTCTGTACCGGGGCCCATGATTTTCTGGTCGTTGAGAACTTTCCAACCAAGTACAATGAGAGCTTTCATGGGGCCCTTACTTAAACATCTGCCGAGATACATCTTCAGTGGGCCCTCCACGTGGTTTCGATAGGATTTCCAAGGGTTGCACAGGCTTCCGTTTGCTTCATCTGTCGGTGCAGGTTGGCAAATATGCTAAAGCTCAAAAGCTTAGATGGCTGCTGCAAGCCTGAATGAATGCTTTGAGTGTTCTATGCCAACATCTGCTGTGCAGGCCTTCCTGTAGTTTGACAACTTTGCAGTAGGGTTTCATAAAGGCACAGCAGAAATGGCTCGTTAATCATCCCAATTTTAAGCGTCGTAACAACCTACATGCTAGAAAGCCGGATTCCTATCTTTGGGATCCTGTGGAAGTGCAGGTCGTAAAAACTTCGACGTTCAGAAGACAATGGCTCGAAAAAGGAATCCCGGAGAAGTAGCATCTCTAGTATCGAGGAATCGACAGCAATAGAAAAGTCATCGCTAGTTGATATCCGCAAGCCCTGAACGCAGCAAAGCGATAACCCCGTAATCCTCCGTAGCCCCCTCAAACACAACACTTAAGTGCCGCAACTCAAACGAAGCTCTCGAGTGTGGATGCCATAGCAACTAGGTCACAGCTCTGCAGCGTCGAAGTGTCCCTAAGCAGCAGCAGGAGCAAGATCAGGACGGACTTCGGGGATATACTGTAGGCATTTCCGATCCCCTTAAGGGCGCTATTGTTTGCAAGACTGAGGCGTAGATCTAGAGAACTGTCCATATCTCACCCCATATCGTGCCCAGCGCGTACACAAAAGCAATATGCTTTCTTTCAAGAAGCGGCCCTGTGCGCTCTGTGACTGTGTCAATTGGTGCGAGCTTGAAGGACCATGTCCGATCCGAATCCTCCTGCGAAATTATTGTGATCAGACTTTCGTTTGTCTGTTTGAACCCAGTCCTCCCGCTAGGCTCCTGCGCCCTTCCCATAATGCCATACATACCTGCTTTGCAAAGTCATCTGCTCAGGCCCCGTCAACCCTTCATGGCCCCACCTTGGTCCTTGCATTTTCCAGCAAAAAAGAACCGAAACAACCCACGGTCGCACTAGGTTAGCTCAGCTCTCTGCGCAACGACCCCCTGTCCAGTATCAGCAGTGCAAACAGGCACACAAGCATGGTCGTGGTGTCATGCACTCACCGAGAACTGCACATCACCATTGGTGTCGATCTTCTTCATCAATTTCGTCGCCTGAAAAGCTACTCTGCATTACCAGTATTCTNAGGCACACAAGCATGGTCGTGGTGTCATGCACTCACCGAGAACTGCACATCACCATTGGTGTCGATCTTCTTCATCAATTTCGTCGCCTGAAAAGCTACTCTGCATTACCAGTATTCTTTTCAGCAGTAGCGTTGTGATATGATACGACGACTATTGTTATTATGATATAGCTTTTTTGATTAAGTATGCTTATTCAGGCCCTTCTGGTAACTCAGCCAACCAAGGAGGGCTTGGGGTCCAGGGCTTCGGAGGTGAGGCCGCTTATCGTGGAGGGCGTGGGGCTGTTCTTGGGTTTAGGGTTTAGGGTTACGTAGGGGGGGTTTAGGGTTAAGGGTTTAGTCTTCAATTTTCAGGGGTATAGGGTTTAGGGCTTGGGGTGTGGGAGTGTTCTTGGGTTTTGCAAAGCTTCGTTAAGCATCGGGCCCTGTTGGGCAGGGAAAAGGGCTCAGGGATTCAAGTTTTCAGCACACGCGAGGGCTTTAGGATTTTGGGCCCTCGCGCCCGGAATCCCGGAAGGTTCATTGTGGCGAGCCCAAGCCTAGAACCCTGAGCCGGTGAAGCTCCAAAACCCTCCATGCACAGAGCCCCGAAGCCAAAGCCGCAACTCCCTAAATCCCGTANAATCCCGGAAGGTTCATTGTGGCGAGCCCAAGCCTAGAACCCTGAGCCGGTGAAGCTCCAAAACCCTCCATGCACAGAGCCCCGAAGCCAAAGCCGCAACTCCCTAAATCCCGTACCCCAAATTTCAAACCCAAACCTCTAAGAAACCCGACAAAAACATACGTTTTGCAAGTCCTGAAATCAAAAGACACGTAGCCTCGCCAGCCATCTGGTCAGCCGGCAGCTGGAACCTGTCACTTCAAGGAGCGCACGCTGCACAGATCTGTTCCGTTCAAACACCCTAGCAGCAGCCCAGTTGAACATACGGTATGTTACATGGTATACGCAGAAACAAGGTAGATATGTAAGTGACACTTTGGAGATTTGGGCCATAGAAGCTGTGTGGAGACTTCTGACGCGGATTGCTACAGATCCTCATAACTTCGAACACTGCGTGGGATATACGGTAGAGGAAGACACAAGCCATGCAGCATCAAAACCGAACAGCTCGTTCGATCGGTGTGCTCATGTTTCTCGATTAGATCCTCATGTAGGGTTTGGTGCTTGTGGCTTGCTGTACTGCAACCATGCCCCCAAAGCGCCTCGAGCCATCGAGGAGGAGTGTTGCATATGAGGAAATCTTGTCCAAGCAAGGCTCGCCTTTCGAAGATGCGGATCTAATCTTAGTGTTTGGGTGGTATTAAGTTCTTGGAGCCTATGTGGATACACCAAAAACGGCCCAAAAAAGCAAGCATCGAACTGAACCCATCATCGGCGACTCTGATTGAACACGAAGATATCATGGGAGTCATCGGCTCTCTTCCTAAACCGTTCGCACTTCACAAACACATACTGTATTGGGCCAGCACACTGGGAGTGGGTTACGGACAGTCCTACCCTGAATGCTGGACTCCTAGACCATGGCAAATCACCAAACAACAAAAGGCAGGAATGATTGCGTCAAATGAAGCCACTGAGATCCGTCTGTTAGTGTCATCCAGGGGCCTTAGGTACTATAGACAGGGGCCGGGGCAAACAAAATCTACAGAACGAAACAGGAACTTTGTTGCTAATTGTCGAGACCCCAAGCCTCCAAGGCTAAATGCGAGTGCAGCTGCAAACTGCCAAGCACAAATGGACGCTCAAGTTGAAGATACGTAGCCGGGACCCTGCCCAACCCAAACCCAAACACACTTGAGAGATTCAACTCCGAATCTAAGCCCCAACAGTAACACTTCTGCGTGGCTGCTGCAGTTCCGGGCTGCAAAAGTGTGAAACTATCCGCACTGGAACTCAACAGTTAGCTGGTCAGCTACGATGTCTAAGCTCAAGCAGCTCCTCAGACTCAGAAAGCTCTAAGCTCTACACCCCAAGCAGTCACCTGAAGCTCCACATGCTTCCGGCCAAATTCCCGAAAGTTTTCGGCACAGGCACAGGGTTCAGCGAGGCCTGAAATACTACAACATGATTCCTTGATTCCTTGACGTTCCTTCTTTTTTACCTGCAGTATGCCCCAAGGCTCTATTCTGATTCTTAAGGCCCCTAAATTATAGGCTTCGCATAGGTTGCTCAAACCGACGAGGCGGCGGCTCAACCCGTAGTGAGCCATGGAGAACCGACCTCGACTGGTTTATGTATGTATGTATGTATGTATGTATAAGGGGTATATATATATATATATATTATATATATATATACGTGTATGCACGGGAAGAAGCGGAGCTATACATAGAGCGGCTTCATGCCAGGACGATGCTCAGGAAGCTTCTGGTCAGCAACTGAACTCGAGCGTCAAGCGAGACCTGGACTCTACGCTCCTCAAGGTTGAAAAAAGCCAATAGCCACTATTTTCACAGGTTTTCTTGGGAGTTTCCGAAAATAGGGGAGCCTAGTAGAGTACCCTAAAGAGTAGGATCCTTATTATAAGGACCCCAAAATAGGACACCCCCAATTTTCGGAAACCCCCATATATCAAAACAAAATTTCCGGGCTTGCTTTGCTCCTCTCTGCGATCGCCACACCCAAGCCTCGACCCGACACTTCGAAACAGCGCACCGGAGGACCGAAGACCCGAAATCGCGACCGACCCCTGAGTCCCTCAGCCCTAAACCCCAAGACGAAACCAACAAGCATAGCATAGGGGCCTTAATAATTTGAATAGGGTTTTGGGGCCCATGATACTATAATTATAATAAGGGCCCACCCCAAAATAGTATTGAAGTATTGGTCAAACTTCCCTAGAAACACCGAGCATGGCGGCTTGCGAAGGCGCGGTAGAGGTTCACTTGCCGGGGATGATTGAACCTCGAAATATCGTGTAGGGTTTCGGAGCGCTTAGGGGCAGTAGAGTTTTCATGTTTGGGCTTCGGGTAGTAAGCCTGGGTACGTCTGGGCTAATGTCTTCTAAAACCCCTAACACTGACGTGTAATATAGAGGCCTGAATAATTAGAATAGGGTTTGGGGGCCCAGTATACTATAATTCGAATGAGGAACCCCCAAAATAGTATAGGTAATTATGAAGGCCCCTATATTAGGGTATCGGACGTCGGGTTGTTATAAAAGGATCATACCTTCCATTTCTGCGCAATGTCAAGGTCGAACGTATCAGGGAGCCTGAGCCGCGAAACTAGCCCACTCAAACCCTGAACCCTACTATACTCCAGATTCTCAACCTCCCTAAACTTACCCATAGGCTCCATAGTAGCTCCTTTTCGGGATTACCTCATAGGGTTCTAAATATGAACCACAAAAAGGAACTACTATGGAGCCTCTAGGTAAAGCCAAAACCCTTCGAGGCAGGCGCTGGAAGGTCGATGCAGTGTAGCACTTGTGATCGTTGGTGTCGGGATCCACGAACGTCTCCTCAGAAAAAAGTCTCTCCAACCGGCTGCGTTACTTCCTATGCTTCGTACGTATGTTTAGGGTTTGGTACGCGCTCTCTGCAAGTGTATATAGGTCTTGAAGCATTGAAGCTTGGCTCACGGGATTCAGGACTAGTGCTCACGCCTTGTAGGGTCCAGTCTTAGGGTTCAGTGCTTGTGCAGGGACCAAAGTAAACACTGTAGCTGCATGCTACCACCAGTTCTATCACATCTCTTGGGGAACCTTCAAAGAACTCAGAGCCGAGAGTACTGGTTTAGGATTTCTGGGCTTGGGGTTTCCGGGGTCAAGAACTGTGGCATCTCCTTTCGAAGCAGATTGGCCCCAAAGACCCTGTCACGACCCGTAATACAAGTGATGCTGGTGGAACTTAAGTCTTCGGCATTCAGGTTTCTGAGTCATTCAGTCGGCCTTGGGACAATTTTGGGCGTCATGAGTTGTTGAATTCATTATGATTCTAGGGTTCAAGCCAAACTACAGGGTTTTGGTCTGGGCCTTTAGGGCGCCCTTTGCAACCAGGGCGCATGCAAGTAGCCAGTGGGGAACACAAAGCACCTGAAGGAAACGCCGAACTGACCCGGGTTCTCCTAGAATAGTTCCTTGTTATAGCACTCAGGCACCTTTGCAAGTTCTATGCTGGGAAGTCCCTGTCCCAAGCCCTGAGCACTCAACTTCCGCCCTACCCTACAGGGGCCCACAGCTCAAATCAACCGACGACAGGCCTCGGACAGCTGATGGCAGAAGTCTTGCATGGGCATGTTATTAATCAGTTGCTGATCTAGCCTTTCAGGGTCTAAACCCTACACCCTGTCACCCGATAAACCTAGGGTTTTGGAGATGAGCCATTTGGGGCTGCGTGGATAAAGCTTCAATATATGGGCGCATCAATGGCTCGAAGAGAGCTGTGACATTCGAGGAAGCGGGTTTTTTATCATTAGCTGATTATTCGAGCGGCTGGCTAAACAGCTGGTTTAACTCTGTAGAGCCCTGCGTAGCATTATGGTTCACAGCCCCACGTCCCTGTTTAATAAGTCCAGTTTATCTCTTCTGTGCAGTAACTGCAGGACAGTCGGCAAAGAACAAGCGTCATGTCCCAAAAGCAAGCGAAAGGGAATCCTAAATCCATCTTCCAACTTTCCGGGGTTTATTGCACTATACTACCGTAGCCACATACCATCATGTGAAAACTGCGAGGCCCGAAAGAAGGCCTCGCAAGTCCCTTTGTGAGGAGCCCCTGCCCTCATGGAAGCTCCAGCTCACAAGTCCGTCAAGGCACAAACCTCTGAGACCCTAAACCCTACCTAAACCCTACCTAACCTTCCCTTTTGGGTTACCTGAATTTTTAAATTGAAGGTTCCTAACAATAAAAAAAGGTGCTTCCTTTCAGCGTCTGGGTAAAGCTAAGGGTTCTGAGAACCATAGGCCTGAGAGTTCCAAAAATCCTCCGAAGACTTTCGGAGATACCGCCGCCAAGCAAAGAGTGTCACACTCTGAGCCCGAAGCAGGATCTAGAGCCCAGGGTTCAGGGGTTCAGGGTATAGGATCTAGATTAGGATCCAGATTTCAATAGCTTCGTATTTAGAGCCTGCGGTTTACGGTGTTGGATCTAAATTGGAATACATATTTCGAGACGGTTCACGGGCACACGATCAAGACTGAATTTAGAGTCGGGTTCAGGTATCTTGCGCCTGTCATTTACTTCTTCTAGTGGTTTGGGGTTTAGGGGTTCAGGGTTTCTAAGGTGGTTTAAAACTCTATCTGGGTCCTTCCTTGTAACAATCATAGGCAGCACTTGGATTCCATGGTTTCTACTTTGTAGGCACTACGGACCTTCTGGCTCTTCGATCGCAAAACTGAGAAAGGTGCTGGCCAGGTCCGACGGTGAACTCGGTCTCCTCCAAAGTCTGCTCGATAGTCTTGAAATCAGGATCGTAGAGCTTTGTTAAGCATTGGTGCCGAGTCTTTCGGGCTTGTGACATGGAGTGGGTTCTTCGAGTGTTTTGCACTGCATGTTTATCAGGGAAAACCGAAGACAAATATCATTGCTGCTAGTCATTATCCGGGCCATGTAAACAAAAACGTAAACCCTGACTGGACCCCGAGGGGTCGGGACCCTGACAATTAGACTACGTAGTGTTTGGATGCATAAGCTACGACAGATCAAGTACGATAAGCAGAGGACGTCGTTTCCCGAAGGGTCCATGTACAGATACAGTCTCACAAAGTATGGACGGTTGGCCGCAAACGGATTCCTATATAGGACTTTCTAGAGTCACAGCAAGCGGCATGAACCCTCTGAGATTGCAGAGTTACAAATTACTCGAACCTACACGTTAAAGGCTTCAGATTAATATAGAGGATATAATTAGAATGAGCTTTGGGGTATATTCTACTAGAACTACGATAAGGACCCCCCCCCCCCCCACAAAAAAAAAAAAAGGAAACTGGGAGGAGGCTTTGTGCATTTTTCTTTTCCGGGGGGACGGGGGCGCGGGCCAAAGTGTTTGTGGNCCAAAAACCGGCAGGACCCCCTTGTAGTGTAGAAGTTAAAAAATACTGAACCCCCACCCTTAAAGGGTTCAGATTAAAATAAAGGAAAAAATTAGAATAACCTTTGGGGTTATTTTAAAAAAAAGAAAATAATTTAAAAAGACTTTTGGGTTTATTTTCATAAAACCACGAAAAAGCCCCCCCCCCCCCCACCAAAAAAAAATACAGGTAACTATGGTAGCAGGCTTTGGAATTTTGTCTTTCAGGGGGAATCCGGGCCCTGGCCCAAAGTGTTTCGGACTATGGCTACCTGCAAGACGAATATACCCTGCACCGTTCAGCCAGAACATTTGAAATTTTTCTCTTTCCATTTCCAAACATGTTACATTCACATGTCCTACAATTAAAAACCCATTCGGAATTATTCTCTTTCCATTTCCAAACCTGTTACATTGACATGTCTTACAATTCTAAACCCATCATCTCTTCAGGGTGCACAGCAGGATTTTATCTCTGGTCCAGCGACAGAATTGCTGTCTCTGATTCCTCGCAGTGCTGGCCCACATCACCAGTAAAACCAAGACACCATCCCCAACAGAGCATAAGATAGGGGCCCAAAGTGTATAGTACATATGATAGTATATACTACAGGGTGACTTTGTGGTCATTGTGGTTCATAAGAATACGTGAAAAGCCCGATGCCAGCAGCTGAGGGCAAAGCGGGAGCCCAGCGAACGTGCTGCTTGCCCCCATAGATTTGCTCATCTCCGAAGGCGGAGGCCTTTCCCAGAAGGTATGGGGCTTGTAGGCTTTAGGGTCTGGGTATTTTTTCGCTCCTACTTAGCAAGGACGAAGCCCGCATTGCAGAGTCCGTTAGGGATTTGGGCTTAGGGTGTTGTTCCTTAGGGACTTCAGGGCTGAAGGGTATGGAGCGCTGCCTCGATACTAGATACTAGCCGCTGGTAAATAAAGGTGAGCCCAATTCAGAAAAAGACCCTAAAACCTAAACTTCCCTAAACCCTCTAGGTTGTCTTTAAACTGAAGAAGCTAAGCCCCCAAAACCTAAACTTCCCAAAACTCTTTAGGTTGTCTTTAAGCTGAAGAAGCTCTGTTTCAGCTCTTCGGTTGCTGCACCCTCCCGAGACTTCCCAGCCAACCTCTCTGGGCCGACTCTCAATTCAAGCCAAGAGCCATGACCGGACAGATCTTAAGGCAATAGCCAACCAAACTGAGCGCTGAGACCATAACATGAAGCCTGGCAAAGCAAAAACAACAGAAGCTGTCACAAAGGGATGCTGGAGGACTTGCCATGATGCTGTGTACTCCATGGAAGATAAGCTAGAAGTAAAAGCCAGAATGGGGCTAACTCAGCAAAGGTACTTCTCAAGCCAACTTGCCATGGCAGCGGGCCAAAATCAAGCCGCTTAAACAACAAGGGTTGGGTATTGCTTCAGGCGCGCATTCGGGCAAGTCTTCAAACCAAACACAACCTTGAACCCAAAACCTCAAATCTTAGGGGGCCCGACGTTGAAAAAGTGCCGGATCTCTGGGAATGCTTGGATGCGCCATCTCCTCAGCACAGCCGAGGGCTTATGTAGAGGGACCTGACCATGGTCTGAGGTCATTGGATGGGTAGGGGAAGTCTGAAGTTGGTTAAGGCTATAATATAGGGGCCTTAATAACTAGAATAGGGTTTTGGGACCCATTATATAATAAAAATAATAATAATAATAACAATAATAATAATAGGGAGCCCCCCAAACTAGTATAGGTAATTATTACAAGGCCCCTATAGTAATAAGCTTGGTAACTTTGGGGCTTTCTGGGTGAGCACACCTGAAATCTACGCCGTGCAAGGTTCAGGGCCTAGGGCCTAGGGTTTCACCTGGGGCGCTGCGTCCCGGGCTAGACGACAACTTCAGGCCTTCGGATGTGCGGAAACGAGGCCAAGTCCAAGGATCGCTAAACCTGAACACAAAGCCAGAAAGCCGGAAAAAAAAAAAAAAAACATAACTGCCATGACTCTAAACTCCAAACCCGAAACCAACCCGACTAGTTGGACGTCGGCCAAGTAACTTCTTGCCCTTGAACTGCATGGAGATTGTCGTCTCACAGTAGGCATCGGCCTCAAAAAGTTGAGGGATTAAGTCACCCACCAACCAGGTCTCTCGACGGTCTACCAAACCACGCGTGTGTGGTGCGATTGTGGTGACGTGTTCAACTCCTAACTGTCAAATTGCTAGTTGGAGCACTTCATCTGCTGCACTTGCTGTAGGCATTGCTTCCTGCGCCAAGCGCTAGCTTCTCCCCCAGAAACCAGAAGGCGCAGACTGAAACAAGCTAGAAAGCCCACACCCTGAGAGTCTGGAGTTCCCACCACCTACTTGTCGGGTATCATGGGGAACCAAAGGTTAACCTTTTTCATAATATTAGGATTATATAGGGGTTACACTACCCCAAAAGGTTACAGGTTACCTGCTCTACTACTAGGACCACAAAACAAGTTCGGGTCAAATGTGGTCAATCTCCACGACAGATAATATCTACGATATTCTATACAAAAGAACTCCAAGCCCTAATCTCTCAGGCTCCCTATAAACCCTCCTACAGGAGCCTTAACAATGAGAATGCTTATAGGGTAAGGAACAACAATATTACTATATAGTCATTTGTGGCTTCCAAGGTACAAGTTCGTCTGGTGGACGCTGCGAACGATTGAAGCGCCCGCCCCGGCTTGCATTTTTTTCTCGCGCACATTCGTAAGACTGGCGTAGCATTGGCAGGCTAGGGATGTTCCGAATTCCGGCACCCCAGGGCTCATGCTGTGCATGGTTCAGGGTGTAGTGCGAGGCAAAGAGGAGAATTCACGGATCTTGGCTCAAGCCTCGGAACATCCCGCACGGATGCTCTGCCCACAAAGCCTAGCTGTTATGCCGGGGGTGTGGCAGAGCAAGACTCCCAAGTAGCTTCGAGAAGACGAAGGGACTGCGGCTTCTAGCTGCTACAGATGCTATACTTAGGCAAGCTTTATATACGACCTAGACTCCGATATCCATCTTTTCTGGGAACTCGGTCTTCTTTGCAGCTTGGACTTTCGCGACGCGGCTTGGGAATCTCATGGCGGCCGGAAGCCATCCAGGTGCATCTCCACCGAGGTTGGGGATTGGCTATATACTTCTAGATGTTGGGTGAAGGTTGAGGGGATTTAGTTGGGGCAATGCACATGTTGTGCATCATGCTACCACTACCTTGGTCCATATACAAGTATCCAATTTAAAAGCGATCTATCACGGTCGCAGCTCATTCTTATTATTCTTACTCTTTTCTTATTCCCACTTTAACTCATGTTTTGTGTTTGTTGATCCTCTGGTTGTTACTACTATATGACTATTGGTATTGAAATTACTATTACTGCTTGCACCAACCATCCATCTTCGATCTTGGACCCTTCCTTCGAAGCTTAGGTCTCAAAGCTTCGAGCTTTTGGTTTCAGGGCTTCCTTGGATAAAATTCGCCGAGCGAACATGGGAGTTTCCGAAAATAGGGGGTACCTTATTTTGGGGTCCTTATAATAAGGATCCTATTATTTAGGGTGCTATATTAGGGTCCCCTATTTTCGGAAACTCCCACATGTTAAAGTCTTCAAATGATCAGAGAGCCCGGGACCACAAGATTGCAAAGAGCTTTCGTAAACAAGAACTGCATGGACAGATTGTTGGTGAAACGCTCCTTCGAACCCTGTAGTACACCTAGTGGTATTTAAGGAATTCCTTCACCGTGCCATAAGGTGTACTCCTTGAACTGCAATCAGAGGCCATTATGAACATCTTGCGAAGCCCTCAGTGTGTCAGAGCTGCGCGGCACGTCGGACGATTGCTCGCGCAAGCTCGGCTTTGGTGGGGTCGGTTCCTGGCGCTTTTGTGCAGGGTTTAAGGCTTATAGTGTTAGGGCTGTTGGGGTTGATGCCCGGCTGAATCAGCCTCTTTGTGGTTCGTGGCCGTCTGCTTCTGTGGCTTGTTCCTCGCCTGTTGCCATCTTGGGTTGACTGTCCGGGATCTAGGGCACAAGGTTGGGTTTGCAGTCCGACAACCTTGGACATCCTCTAGACCGTAAGTGTACCGCAGCTTAAACATGAACATAAGGAGTTAATATTGGGCCTGGGGTCTTCGAAATGCGATCCCAAAACCCAATGTACTGGACAATTACAAGAATTAGGGGGCTTTGGGGCGTAAAACAGAAACTTAACTTGACCCTCAACCTGGGTAACCTGAGTCTGTGCCTTTCCACCCCTCGCCAAAGCCTGAAAGCCAGACTTGCCGAAACATCTAATCGTAATCCCACCTGTGCACTCGCCAAAGGGATAGGTTCAACCAAAAACCGCCAAACGCGGCGGCCCTGAAATTACATAAATTCCATCCGCAAATTTCACAAACTCTCAACCACAGACCTACCACCCTGGAGCCGAGGCCATGTGAAATCTCTCACGAGCTTCCTACACCCCAAAAGTTTCTAGCCTACATCCTGAAGCCCAACCAATTCGTGAGGAGTAAACCCCGACCCCCCCCCCCTAAACCCTAAGAGCCTCGTCTGCAAAACCCTTATAATATAAACCCTAAGGCCCTAAGAGCCCTGTCTGCAAATTCCTTCAGACCTAAACCCCAAAGGGTCCAAGTATCACTATGGTATATACTTAGACACCCAAAAAGGTATATACCATAATGATACTTGGACCCTTTGGGAACACCATGAAACAGGCAGAAAAACAAGCCCTGAGACGAGCGGCGCCCGAGCGGATTCTCCTGGTTTCGGACCAAGTCCGCGCCCCAGGACTCCTCAGGTGCTGCCGTGGTGTAAGGGTTTAGGGTTTAGGGTTCTAATACCATGTAAACTCTAGCTTTTCCTGCGCTGCTGATTCCGGTAATCTTAAAACCTTTTTAGGGTTTACAAAGCAGTATGCCCTGGTAGTCCCTATCTATGTATACGATACAGGTATGTATGTATGCATGTATGTATGTTTGCATATCTCTCTCTGTTGTATATATGTATATACATATATACATATTATATATATATATGCATGTATACATACAGCTATACACACAAATAAGTGTGTGTATATATATATATATAAAGGTGTGTATCTATATACACATACTTAAGCCTATGTATTCACATTGTTGTATGCCTCAAAAACATTTCTCGCTTTGCTTTACGCTTCTGGAGAAGAGTCTTCGGGACCTAAGCGAAATTCCCAGAGACTCCAACACCCGTGAATACGACTCCTCTGCGAAGTTTCGATGGACTGATCCCTACACCCGTTTTCAGCCAGAATCGTGGGTAATTGGCGTCATCCTTGGAGTTGCCCTCTGCCCGGAGACCAAAACCGAGGGTTGGTTTAGGATTTTTTTTTCTAACCCTCGTGTCTTTTCACCAAAGGCATCCAGACGACCGTAACGGTTGAGGGATGGGAACACCAGGAATTAGGGTTTAGGGTTTCTCGCCCAACAAGAGCCCATCACTTCTCGCACGAGCTGCCCGCTCGCCCAGCCATGCACGTCCTGCATCTCGAGAAGATTGATGCATGATATTCACGCGTACTTTGGGGGCCTGAATAGCCTTAAATAGTTAGAATAGGGTTTTGCAGTATGTTATACCATATAGCTGCAATTATTAAGGAACCCCGAAATAGCCCCGATAATCCACTGCCTTCAACCCGAAGACTGGACTCAGGGATTCGGGTGTACAGGCAGTGCCAGCCGTGTAATGTAAGGTCTTATTTCGAGGCTATAAGGATCCTGGTGGCGATATCAAAGTTTAGGGGTTAGGGTTGAGGGTCGTAGACATGATAAGCAACTGAATGAAACAACTCGTATGATGCTTTTGCAATCCCAAACAATCGCAAACCTCGTGCCACCTGTGGAACTGCAAAGCGCTCAGGATTCTATACTATCCACCTATATCCATACTCAACACAACTACTCGGCGTGAAGTCCCTGTAGTAGCTTCTCCTATGATAAAGTATAAAGAAGGACAGCTAGCAATAATTCCCAAGGAACACCTAGCAAAGTCCTTGCTTGTCGACCAAAAGATCCACTCGCAGGTACCTTCATATGGCGGAGTCTCTGAAAGTCCATGCACGTTAAAGGTGGAAAGAAGCCTGTCTTAAGGAATGTTTCTTTACACGGATACAGTGATTGAGCTCTCTGGGCAAGATCGGCACTGCCAGAGCCAAAACCCTGCCTGCCTTCCAAACCCAAACCCTAGACCACAAAAAGGATAGACGAGCCCTACTCCCTAAATACCACACTAGGTTTCAAGACCCTTCATGTGCCATGTGGCTGTGGAATTTCGCCACCAGCATCTGCTGCTGCTTCTGCGACCACCTCTTCCACCTTGGGTCACTGCTACGGTTCGTTGATGCAAGCATTCCTTCTATAGGGCCGGTTCTACAAGGGTTCCTTTAACGGTTCATAAGTTTGTCTTGGGTTCCGTATTCTGCGTACAAAATTTTAAAACCGCAATGTTTTGGGTGGGGGGAGGTAAAGGCCATTATAAGCACTGGGCTGCCGGACCTTCGGTTCGCACAAAAAGTAGCGCAACCGAAGCACTGCGGTTGTTTCTTTCAGTTTATATATACGGTTTTGCAAGGCTTCAAGAGTGCTTGTAAAACAAACTTAAGCGGTTGAGATCTCTAATGAGATCACCAGTCGGTATTTACCGGTTAGCTCGTGTTTCGGAAGACTTCACTAGCAAAAGACTTAGATTCTGAAGGCAGCATGCAGTCTCAGAAAAAAGTCGAACCTTGATTAAAACCCGGGTAGTTGAGGTCCCTTATAAACCTTGAAACTTGTAGGGCCTAACAGAACCCGTATGCAACACCTACACACCTATTGTAAAGCTGTTCTGTAATCTGTTTGGAACCCTTGTGGAACGCAAGTGTAACCCTAAGGCTAGGGCTTGTGGATTTTGTTTAGGCTTAATTAAGGGTTTACTGCCAAAGGTGTTAGTTTGAGGACCTTTTTCCCAGCAGTAGGCTACCCCTTAGCTAGTGCCTACGGGTAAGGTTTAGGGTTTAGGGCAATATATTAGGGCAAGAGAATCTATGCAACGTGGACAAACACACACACACACAAACCCCAAAAAAAGCAACCCCGGCAAGAATACTCGAATTTTCTGGACAGAAGGCCTGGGCCAAGAGGACAGGGTAGCAAGCAGAAACAAGTCAAGCAAGCCATGCATACCACAGAAACTTGTGAAAGAAATCACGTCACACGTTGATCCCTGGAAAAGCTAAAACGGCCTCGGCTTCTGGGGCCTGGTCATTTAGACATAACTTAGCTGAAAATTCGGGTCTCCGGTATCTCAGGGTTAGCTTTAGGGTTTATGGGGGGCTTCGGGTTCCGAGTTTCCGGCTTTAGATGAATCTGTTCGTGTTCCCAACACCTGCAGATGTGTCACTCTGCAACACAACTTTTCTCCCTCACCCCTCAGCTGTACACCGGGTCCGATGGGGAGCGACGTGCTGCCCTAAACTTTGGCTGTGACTAGGCTTGTAATACAGGTTTGAAGTGGCATATAGACACCAAAAAGCTTTTGAGCTGTTTCTGCGGCCTCTCATTTTCCCGGGTATCCAGCAGATCCGGCACCGGATGCCCCAGCATCTGTGAGCAGCGTTGAGACTGCATCCTTTCCATGCTTTTGCGCAATGTGCAGCGGCGTGGCGCCGGTAGGCAAGCAGGCTCTGTTCACATCAGCACCAGCCTGGATCAGCAGCCGAGTGCACTCAAGGTTGCCACAGCCAGCTGCCTCAAGCAACGGTGTGAAACTGTCGACGTCAGCCCGTCCCACATCCGCCCGATATGCCAGCAAGAGGTTAACAGTCTCTGGATGACCCAACTCTGCCGCCCTCAGCAGCGGCGTCCTGCCTCGGGCATCAGCCAAGTCTGTCTCTGCTCGGTTTTCCAGCAACTGTTTGACGACTTCGTGATGCCCGCTTCTGCTTGCCAAGTGCAGGGACGTCTCGGCTCTGCAGTTCTGCAGGTTGAGATCGGCCTTGGCCTCCACCAGCAAATGCACCCTGTCTGACAGGCCAGCCTGTGACATCCAATGCAAAGGGCGCAGCCCTCCGCAACGCGCGTCTTGTTCACGTCAGCCGTCCTTTCTATCAGCAAGCGCGCCATTTCCATGGATTCTACATCTTGCGGCTTCAGAAAGGCATGGTGCAAAGCTGTCCGCCCAAGAGAATCAACAGCATCTATGCTGGCTTTTGCATCCAGCAACACACAGACCATGTACCAGTCAAACTGTTCGGATGCGATCAGCAAGGCCGGCGCTTGATGCGAATCTGGAGACGAGCTCCAATCAGCTCTCGCTTCCAATAGCAGTCGCGCGATGTCTAAGCGACGGTTGCCCAGTGCGATCTGGAGAGCAGTTGTTCCGCTTGCCGTCGCCTGATCCAAGTCTGCTGCCCCCTGGATGAGCATCTGTACCGCCTCCACCTTTCCCGAGTCAGCTGCGAGAAAGAGCGGCGTTGCATTTCGGGAGTCGGTAACATTGACAGAAGCTCGGGCTTCCAACAGAGCTTGCAAAACCCTCACATGACCACGACGGCACACCCAGTGTAGGGGCGCTCTGCCATCATCACCCGGCTCGTTCACATCAACGCCTGCTTGCAGCAAAAAGTTTGTGACGGCAACGTTACCAAGCTCGAAGGCTTCGCGCTGAGCTCCGCTAATCCCTGCACCGGCTGTGATAAGCAAGCCTGGGTTCTTTTTTTAAGGAACTTGATTTAAGTTGCCATAATAAGGAAAGAGCTTTATTTTGTGCTGCTTACGAAAGATCCCGTTAACATAAATTCCTTAACCAGAATCCAGAACAATAAAGAACCATATGACTTGCTACAGATCCACTTATATGGCGACTTAAGCAGCTATTGTCATCATTTTTAAGTATTACTATTACTTTCATTGTTGAATTATTGGTATTATTCCTGTTGTTTTCCCTATAATCTTTATTCAAATTCTGGTTACTATCATATGATTGATAGCAATATTGTTAGTATCTCTTTTGTTATTGTTATTATTTCGTGTTTTTATTCCTATTATTCTTGTAACTCTAGCTTTATCGCTATTACCCTAAACCCCAAAACCCTAATTAAACCCTAAACCCTTAAACCCTAAACCCCTATAAACCCTAAACCCTCAACAAAAGCCCAGGAGCCGGCGACCTCCGGGTGCCTTTCCTTAAGGGCAAGTCGCAGAGGAGTCGAACCAGTGGCATCCTGGTTTCTACAGCCGGAATTCGGGTTTAGGGTTCTAAAGTAGGAATGAGGGTTTATGGTTCTAAGTAGGAATTAGGGTTTAGGGTTCAGGGATGTATAAAGTAGGAACGAATGCTATGGTTTTGGATTTAAAGTTTAGGGAGTTTAGGGTTGTAGTTGGAATTGTGATTATGGTTTGGGTAAGCATCCCTCATATAGTCCTTGATGTCAAGACTGGCGCGGGCCTCTATCAACAAACGCGCGGAGGCCGCGTGGGCCTTAAAGGCCGCGATGTGCAAGGCCGTCTGGGACTCCTAGTACTACCAATGTTGCTTGTGGGTGGTGTTTGGGTCGGGGTTGTTTAAACACAACACAAAAAACGAGTTGTGCCAAATCCGTACCTGGCGTCGGCATCTTTTCTATCCGGGTCATGACCTTTCCCCAGCACAACCTCGAGCCGCTGCGTGTCATCCCGGCGCACAGCGCTTTGCATTTCCAGAAAATCTCTTCTCGACATCTTGATCAAGCATGGTGCGACCACCAGCTGCAGGTCCATTGGAAATTCCAACTTATCCTGCTCCTTCAGCACGCAACCATCGCGAATCAGCGACTGTCTGAAGATGCCAATCCCCGTTGCCCACCGCACGCGTTGCTTCAATGCCCTCACTGCGCTACCGCCACGGGACGTCAAAGCATCAAACTCGTCTTGCCCCACCCAGCTCGAGGACAGGTTCTCCAGACACTCGGCTAACACACAACATGGCTGACCAAACGACGATTCGGATCAGAAGGGTTAATCGCATGCACGCGAGTCAACAAAATCGCAGCAAAGCCCTGAGCCTGGCGTGGCACATGCATGCCATGCCATGCTATGTATGTCGGTAATGCAGTGTATACATGTTTAGTGTTTGTACCAAGATATGCATGCATGCATGCATGTATGTATGTATGTATGTTTGCATGTTGCGTATGCACGTACGTACGTGAGTATGTACTGTTATGTGTGCACGTGTATGGGTGAGTGTACTTACACGATATGCTCCCTAATCGACGTGTGTTCATCCATTCATAAAAAGCTCCCTTGTGCTTAGGGGTTTACCAAAAGAACCTGGCGATGCTATAGGAATCCGAATAAACACAGCCCAGGACCCTATACCAAACCATCCCAAATTCAGGAGAAAGAGATCCTAAGCCTACGAATCCAACAACATATCCCAAAGCCTACCCTACATAACTTTGTACCACCATCTCACCCCGCCCCCTCCCCCCCCACCGTGAGATGTAACCTGGGCGTGTATCCCCTCGCAAGGCGTACAGGAACACAGGCACACAGGAGTCTCTTTTTACTGCAGGCGCACAGCTGTAGATCGTACTCTGCCTTAACCTTGAGCAACAGGCATGGATACATGCAAGTGATACGTGAGACAGACAGGCACCTGGATGTGTAACATCAGTGTTTCACCCCGCCCNCCCCGCCCCCCCGCCCCCCCCCCGACAAAATACAATACAAACAGCGAAGCCCCGTAGCAAAAACTAGCTCAGCCCTGAACCCTAAACCCCAGAAAGCAAGCAGAACATCGCGCCTTGGACCGGAAGCTCTCCTCCAACTGCCGGCGACCCGCGGCATCTTTGGCAAGGCCCGATCGTTGGAGAGCAGAGCCTAAAAAACATGGCATTCTAGTTGTTCTTCTGCCTTAGAGTGCCATGGCACTGAAGGTCTAGGGTTTGTTCGGGATATGCATTCTACAACTTCGTTCCAGGCTTCAGGTGGTTGAGTAAAGGGTTTGCATTCTATGATATGGGGCTGAGGGATTAAAGCTGCTGGGTGCAAGCTGTACGCGGTTTAGTCTGCCTAGGAGTAGCGCAAGATCTTGCAATCACTCTCGCCGAACGATAATTCATCGCAAACCGTTCCGGACGCTTCCACATCCGCATATAAGTGGCGTGTACATATACGCATAGTATATAAAATAGATAGATCGGTATCAGGCAGATAGACAGATTTATGGATAGCTTTCGGTTAGGGTAGGTACCATTTAAATAGATTGGACTCGGTTAGATCAAACTAGGGTTAGGTTCGACTACGTTCCATAGAGAGATAGAGAGAGAGAGAGAGGCAAAGAGGCAAAGAGAGAGAGAGAGGGACCGGCCGCTCTTACGATTACAGGCATTATGGGGCAAGGCGCTACCGGCATGGACTCGCCTTCATGCTCTGCAAGCCACGCCTCGCAGGGTCTAGTTTAGGGCTCCGGGTTAAATTCTTCTGAGAGACTACTGCTCTGGCCGAAGAGCTTGGTAAACAGCAGCAATTACGGCTAAGGTTGAGGGTGTAGAGCTCAGAAGGGGAGACGCCTACGCTGCTGGTTTCGGTGGGCACGGTACATGATGCCAAGCTGCGGCACATGGCTTCGTTCTTGTAGCCGCCTCACTCATGGGCTGAGTCTGAACCCTAAACCCTGTAAACCCTAAATTGGAGCTTGCCTATTCCATTGTGGTTTCTTTTAAAGTGGAGACTGTAGGTGTACTACACCTAGAGCGTCATATCCTACCCCTTTTTTTGCGTACCTATTTTTATGGTTGGGTTCTCTTCTATAGAAAAATGACCCTCTAGGTAGGCTGACAGCGATCCTGACGCTTTTGGCCACATCATGTGAGCTTGTCTGATCATTTAGCAAGTTCCGCACGAGGAGAACTGTTGGACAAAACAGGCAGCATGTAGGTATATGCTTGTATGGATCTAACCCTCGACAGCGAAAGCAAGCCACAAAAAGCTGACTCTTTCCTCACTGTCTGCAGGGCTACACTTTTAGACGGGGCATTACGGAGATTTACTTGGTTCGTCCAAGAGGACACGAAACTAAACCATAAACAAGGCTGGTCTACGGACCTTAAAAGGCCTCCTACAAGTCATAAAAAGACCAGAAGGTGCTTTAGATCATCAAGGATCATTAAATCCCATGCTAGGGAAGCCTGTGGTTCATAGAGTTTAAGATTCAGCCTCCTACTACACCATAGCCCCTAATTAAACCCTGAAACCCCAAACCCCTCTTGTGTTGAACTGCGCCTGAAGCCTGAACCCTTTTTGCATCCGGGCTTGGGCGGTCGGCCGCGGAAGGTAACCCTAAACCCGCGAAGGTGCCTGTGATGGCCGGCCGGCCCAGCTGCGGGTTGCCCAGCGTCGTCCAGCCTCGCCCGCGTAGCTTCCCATCGACTACCTGGGCTTTCGGTTTAGGGTTTAGGACTACCTGGGCTTTTGCTCAGAGTTACCCATAGTTTCCATTGCAGTTCCTTCTTTTGGTTTAACCTATATATTTAGGATTTGTTCAGGTAACCCCGACAAGGGACTACAATGGGGACTATAGGTAGTGTTGTAGAAAGGCACTCGGAGGCTCACGGTACCTGCAACCCTGTTACGACGGAAGCTTTTCATAGGGTGTATCAGTACAATGAGAGCCAGGCAAGGGAAACCGTGACGTTGTGAGAGTTTCCGAAAATGAGGGGTACCTTATTTTGCGGTCCTTACAATAAACATCCGGCTACTTAGGGTGCTATATTAGGGTCCCCCATTTTCGGAAACCCCGTTGTTGAACGTGGAGCCAAGAAGCAGTCCATCGCAGCTCACCGACCAGATCGATCTGCGGGCGGGCTTGGCTTAAGGTTTATAGCCCCCAAACTCCCTGACTGTCCGTTTTGCATTCTGTAGCTTTGGGCTGGTTGTCTGGCAGTGGGAATATATTTAGATATTGTAGGTATATAGATGGCGCACAAATATCGAACACACAGCGACTTTGAAGAGAAGCCGTCATTCCCAACACAACACCCATTAACCCCTAAATCTCTTGAACTACCTACTATAGGGGAATTAATAATTTCAAAAGGGTTTTGGGGCCCATTATACTATATATAGTTTACAAATAAAAGAAGGACACCAAAAAAACATAGTATTGGTGTTTATCTAGGCCCCTCAAAAAAAATATATATATATATATATATATATATATATATACAAACATAGAACTTAAAATCACAAAGTCCGCACCCACTGAACGCCCTGCAAGAGCAGCCCTAATCGAGTAACTTGCAACATCAGCGATATTCCTTGGGGTCTCAATTATACATACCGTACATAATACCCTAAAACCCCGTCGTAAATATTAACGCCCCTAATTTGAACCTATATTAACCCCGCGTGCCTTTGCTTGGAGCAGGACGGTCAACTCTGTAGCCTCTCCAAGGGCTCTTTCGGGTTGTCGAGAGTGCTGTACAGGGCCTTGAGGTCGCTTTACTGGTTTTCCTTGGGCTTGAGAGTTTAGGAGTTAGCGATCGCGGTTGTTGGTTTTGTTGGTTTAGGGATTCACCTGCGAAGTGCAATAGGCACTTTTGAGGCATGATCCTTCCATCGTGAAGGGTTTCGAGTCATGACTCGGGGTAATAGGGGTAAACCGCAACACTACAGGGCATTGGGCCGATTTTGTAGCAATGATGCAGGTTAAGGCTACCGAAAGAATCCCTTATGTGCTCAGAAGCATGAACAACTGATTTCCCAGCAGGTCTCCGAATATGTAATCTTTCTGTTTCACGGATTTGCTAGCTTCTACTTGCGACCCAGTTACTATGTCGTTCGGCCTATTAAGTGACTCAGCACTAGCTTTGGGAATATTTAGAAGATAAGGGGGGCCAATTTAGCACCCTAAATAAACCCTAGACCCTAAGCCCAATATCTGACCCATAAGAAATCCTAAACAAAGCTGGACGTCGAAGGGAAAGAGGCGGGGGTGTGAGGTTTCAGGTGTAGGGGTTTAGGATTAAGTTCAGGGCCTTGGGTTACAGTGCAGATCGTCGTGCCGGAGGTTCTTTCTGGCAAGCTACACTGAAGACGGGAACTATAGGAGCAAACATTTAGACTCTGACCCCTATCACCCCTTCCAGCCGTAATGCTGTCTCATGCTGTCCCGAAGTCTGTCTCTCTCTCTCTCGCTCACAGGCACTCGAAGCGTCAGGCCTAGCCGAAGGGCAACATCTAGTAGGTCTCGACTCGAAACCCAAGTCTGAAAGAGCACAGAGCCCGAAGCGGAGAATTAATCGCTGCACTTAATGGTTCATGGTTTAGCATATTTGTTGGGGATAGGGCCGTTTCACCTCGTGCAGCCTTCAGGACTCACGGCTCAGGGTTTAGGCTGAAGCCCTCGTGAGTGCTGTACGCGGAACGTGAAACGATGCGTTGCGGGGCACTTACTTGAACAACGCGTCTCCACAGAAAGGTTACATACAACAAGTACCGATAGCAGCAAAACAGGATTTCCAACGTAGGTAGCACCAACACCAAATTTTGAACACCACGATCCTCAGTACAAAGAAGCCGTGAATGAGGTACCCTATATTCCCGTAATTCCCTAACGAAGCCACATACATCCCCGCGACAGTCATAACAGCTTCAGGGCTGAGTACCTTAGCTTAACAAAGGCTAACCTTTGCAATTATGGTCGGATTCTATGGGCTCCATTCGCTTAGAGGCTACATACTCCCTATAAGTCTTACAAACCCCCCCAACTTGAAGCAAAAAGGCGACTTTCCCCTGGCCTCCTCTGGCATCTTTGGAACCAGTCGTCTCTCCACGAAGTCTGGTACCTTGTAATGTAGGAACCTGATTAAGAAACCTTGGGCCTTTATTAGGGTTCCTTCTATGAATCCTACTATTTTGGGGTTATAGGCCCAGGGTTTCTTAATCAGGTCCCTACATTAAACCCTACACCCTAAACCAAGAAGCCCGGGACCTTGTATCAGAGGAAGGGGTGGAAGCGGGAGCTGCAGTCCTTTAGGGTTAGGGTGTATGGTGGAGGCTTTCAGGGTTTAGGCGTTTAGGGTTTAGGGGTTTAGGGCATCTACTTCAGGCTGCATCGTCTAAAGTATTGCGACACACTTTGCTGCAGAAACTGTGCAGCAAACGGCCCTAAACCAAAAGCCTTACCTGATTTAGGCTTCGCCTCCCCTCACCCCCGAAACTGTGGGATCCTTATGTTAGAAAATCCTGAAAAGTGTAATAAACCACTTCGGAAGCTTCGATGAAAGCATAGAAGGCATAGAAGACAACCCTGTAGGAGCCTTAAGGAAGCGAGACTTCTGCCTCCTCCGGGCGCAAGCGCCGCACAGCGTAGCCGCCCCAAGAGAGCCCCTGCTTCAGCACCACATTCCTAGGCTGAGGCTTCCATCGCCTGAGCTTCCACCTCTGGTGTGTAGCGTAGGGCAGAAACCTGATTTGGGATAGGGTTTTGCTGTAGTATTTAGGGTCGGTAAAGGCTGAAGCGAGAGCTTCTGGGGCTTCTACAGGAGTTTGAAGCCGTCTTAGAAGCGTTCCATCAGGCTTTACGGAACGGGTTGAGGATGAAGGGTAGTTTTGCTAGCTTGAGAACACAAGCGATCCCAAGCAACACCCTCAAAATAGTTGTCCTTTCCATATAGGAGCTCCACAAGGGATCCAAACTGCCTGAAAACCCCTTGCTTGGAACCTAAAAGCCCAACAAACCCCCATAAAGCACGGAAAAAAAACACATACAAAATCCTGGAAACCCTAAGTGTACTTCATCCCGGGGCTGCTTTCCGAGGGTCTCCAGGGACAAACCTTTGGACTTCGTCTGTGCACGCAGCTCCTCATTTAGGGCTTAAGGCTTCGGGTTTAGAATTTAATTAGGGGTTTAGGGTTTCGGCGTTCCCAGGCCAAGCATGTGGTTCGAGGTCTGATGAGTGAGACACCTCTAGTGTGAATGATCCGTCACAACAGTACTACTCTTTAAAATTCATTGAGCTACTCGCATCCCCTTCTCAAAATCCACCTGGATCTGAAAACAGCGGCTAGCGTGCCTAGGCAAACTTTGGATTTTGAGGACTACCACAAGCAACGGGGTTCATGGAGTCAACTAGCAGCCTATAAAAGGTCATGACAACCAGGACGGTCGGTGGAATCACTGTGATCTGTTGTGGAAGTCTCTAGTTCCGCTGAGTACGTTTGGTCATTCCTGGAAGGCATGGGGTGGAATCTAACGGTATACCATATGAGAAGGGCGGGATGCCCTGGGCTACAAGGATCATCCCAAAAGCCAGAGTATAACTCTATCTCCATCCCTCTTGGACAGAGCGCCTTTGCACACAATCCAGGAAACAATGTGAAACCGCACCCCCGCACCAAATGTCAGAATAACCTAGAATAACTAACACCAATGAACTCGATGACCTGAGGGTTTAGGGAGTGCGGGTCGGTGAGTGGAGCCTTGCTTCGTGTAGACCCCTGGCTCCTCTTATCTTGATGGAACTCAAGTTGAACATTCCTGATACAGAACATCTTGTTTAGGACGGAAGGTCCATTACGTGAACCAGGCGTCTGCAGTCTAGGGTTTGTTTTGACAATCACACTCGGACAAAGCCTGGCAAGGTCTGCAGCGATACTGGGTCAGATGCGTTAACTACCAAAGCAGACTGGTTTCATCTACTGTGTCCGACTGTCAGATACAATGTGTGCGTAAGCCACCGACAAGTATCAAACCATAAGGCTGACATCACACTGAAATCAGACTTTCTCCGGGAGCACTCGTCCTACTACCCACAGCGACAGAGGCGGACCCCAGCCACTAGTTCGTCCCAGGAAAGCCCTGTGAAACAAGATCTCTTCTTCAGTTTGATAAAGTCGATCCTAAACAACAACCAACCACAAAAACAGAAGTTACTATATTCCCAAGCAACAAGGATTTATTCTCACTTCCCTTCTCAGCTGTACATGAATTCACGGGCTTCAGTCATGCATCAGACGGGCTTCAGTCATGCTTCTGCATTTCCATAAATCTCCCACTCAGTCATGCCTCGTGAAATACTTCACGTAGTGTCAGCATGCTTCCGTCATGCCTCGTGAAATACCTCACGTAGTGTCACCATGCTTCCAGAGAACTCACAACATTCAATCTCCATGCAGTATCGCCCCCAGAGAAGCGGGCGACAAAGGCTTGCAGAGGGTACGAGCGCAGCTGCATCGATGCAGCAGCACAACAATCCTGTAAATCGCTTGCACCCAGAGAGGCCTAATGCATATATCAAATCGCTTGCGAAGAAGCCTGGTGCATACTGAAGTCTTGCTCAGACAGGCGCGGTAATATACATCACATAGTCCTTTCGTTAGACCGATGCTACCTTTGCAGGGCCAGCGGCATCATGCTGCAGGATGCGGGGCAGCGTGCAGAGTCATGCACCGTGCAGAGGCATGCAATGTAAATTCCACCTCAGGAAACCCAGCATTCATTCCAGTCCCATTGTTGTGGTCAGCGGCGTCATGCCATGCAGGATTAATGCTTGATGTCAGCTGATGTCAGCCGACGTCGTCTCTATCACTTGCATCAGCTCATGGCCTCAAGCTGTCGTCATCCTTTTATGCATCTCCACTCACCGGAGTTGGTAGAAATGGTCACGGCGTCTAGGGTTTACGGGTTCAAGCTTTCAGGTCTAGGGTCTCGGATCTGGGATTTCGGGTCGATAAGCCGGGCAGGGGGTAATTGAAGCAGTTCAGATTTTTCCGGGCTGACCCAGACCCAGCAATGTAGAGCTCTGAATAATCAGACCTCTCACTATTGAGTAACTATTTACTCTTAAAAGTACTCAAAACCTTATTCTGATTTATGGCCCCTTCTTTCCCCGAAACCTCCCTCTTTCTCCTGTATTGCACGCACGGCCGCCTCCCTCACGCTGCTGCTTCCCGCCCGCACGCCGTTGCGAGTGCGACGCAGCTGCAGAAATCTCAGCCGAACAGGTTTGAGTTAGGGCTCAGGGCTAATGGGCTAAGGTAAGGGCTTTTGAGGTGGGCTTCTGTGCAGATTTGCTACTAGGCAAAATACCTTCGGAGTGATAGTGCCTTCGAGCGGTTCTTTAGTCGTCTGCAGCTTTTGCTTGGGAGTTGACCATTCTATAGGTCCTCTGTAGCCGACAGCTACAGCGTCCCCACACACAAAATCCTAGGCTTTTGACACCCCTCATACAAGTGTGCGCGTAGTACCTTTTTTGAACTACCTGATCGTCTCATTGCAGGGACCTGCCGTTACCACAGGCTAGGTTGAGCATCCCAATTTGTCATCTTACATGGACTGGTCAGCTCACTGCAAGAGTCGACGCCCTCGCCGAAGGCCTCCCGATTTTCTTCATCCAAGTGGCTTGGTCGGTGGCATCAGCGCGCTGGTGTACCTGTTCGGGCAGCGGTCTGGCAAAACCACTCTGACCCTCCAAACCCTAATATAGGGGCCATAATAATCACAATATAGGGTTTTGGGGCCCATTATACTACAATGAGAAAAAAGGAACACACCCCAAATAGTGTTGGCAATCATTAATACTAAAGGCTTATAAGGCCAGCTTAGGGCTGGCGTTCATGAGCGACTCTGCTCTTGCTTTCGGGGATTTTTGGGACCGAACTTCCCACTCTCCACTCACGCCAAGCCTGTCTGCCCTAGGGGCTGAATATCCTAGGAATTCATATAGACCCTTCATAAGATTAGCTGCATCCCGTCGAAAGGCCTGAAACGATCTTCGCGAATTCGTGAAGTAGGCTCAGAAACGTGGTGCGGAAGCGAGCAGGTTCGGGGGATGTGGCGCGAATGTTAGCGGATTCAAGGATCCCAGGGGGTGTCGGACGTCGGACCTTGATACAATGATCGCAGTTATCCTTGGAAAATTAAGGGTTTAGGGTGGTATTCTGTGGCTCACGAAAGTTAGTTAAAGGTTACCTACCCAGGCCTTCAGCTTTGCAAAAAAAGGCAATGGAGCACTCAGGAACGGGGATGCAGAAGTTGCAATGCTGAAAACTAAAGCATTAACATACTGTTCTGCCAGTAAAAGTTTTCAGGCGGCTTCAGCATTTCGAAGCCGAAATATGGGGAAGGAGAAAGACCAGTAGAGAGCGCAATGCCTCACCTAATCCAGGAATGCCTCTTGAAGTAGAAGGGCTTTCAGACAGGGTTCCCTATTCTGAATTTGAGGAGTATGACCCTGAACCCAAAACCTTAAGGGGGCTTAGCCCAGCGGTATCTCTCCGTCAGTGCTTGGTCGCCTCTTCTCACTGTGGAGCTGGTCCAAAGATGCACTGGGATACAGCAGCCGTCCACGGGATTTCACGGCCTGCTCGCTTGTTGCGATCTTCGAGCGATTCATGGTGAGGCCTAGTATTCGGATATGCTTCAGAATAGTAAACCAAACAACTCAAGATTTGGTGTCGCCAACGGACTCTGCTGGAGAGCTTGATAAAGTTTCAAACGCAGGTCGATGGTATACTTGTATTAGACATTTGATGCGGAGAGTACCCAGTATACGCATCGCTGTCGGCGATATCAACCCGGCCATCCTGCCCAAACCTGCAATTCCGACACCCTAAACCCAAACTAGAACATCCTCAGCCCTTTCGCATCGCTTTTCGGATGCTGCCGCCTGGAAGTGTCCCAACCACGGAGTGCCCTTAGCCCTGACATCCCAACAGATTCATCCCTAGAGCCGACACAGAAAGTCAGGGACCCAAGCTGAGACCCGAACCCTACATTAAACCCTAGGCCCTAAACCGTGAACCTATAAAACCCGAACCTTACATCGCACGACCTGTAATGTAATCCAAAAAGCAGTTGAAGAGAGACTCCAAAAGCCAGGCTAGCAGCCCACCTCGAGGACCGGGTAGTAGTCCCAGGCTGGGATGCCTTTGGCCGTAAAGCCATGTAGGGTCTAGCGCTCAAGATTTTGGGGTTTAGGGCCTAGAGGCTTAGGGTTCAGAGCTGGGGGTTTCAGGGTCTCCCGCTTAGAGCTGGGTTGAAGAAGAAACACCCGCAAAACCTTAGACCACATAGCCACGGCCCAGGTAAATCCAACCGATCACCACCAACAAACAGCCGTTGAGCCTTGTGCTTTGAACACAATTGAGCTAAGGTGCACTCCTTCTCGTACTTGCCATGCCATGCGTGGAGCATCACCGCCGCAGGGCCCGCAATCTGCGAAAGCCGCAGTTACGCCGCTTGAACAAACTTTTGAAAGCCCCATGCAAAAACCCAACATCAAACCCAAGGCTTAGATCTTGAAGTGTTGCACGAAAGCCTCACCATGCTTGGCGGCTGCGCCCACTGCCAGCCACCTGGCCAACTTTGGCTTGCAGTTTCAATCTTGGTCATTGGTTCGCGCTAATCTTGACCAACATCCCAAACAATTCCTTGGAACCGAGTTAACTACATAGTCGGCGACGGTTTTGTACCGTCTGAGGGGTCGTATAAGGTTTTAACAATATTTCGGGGCTAGGTACAGCTTGTCGAACAGAACCCTATAACCCACCGTGCAGGTAACTGGCCTGATTTCGCAAAGAAAGCTCGCTCAGTGTCCGCTTCTGATAAAGGTGTTCTACACTGACGGCACAAGCCCGGGAGTTGGCCAAGTGCATTGCGCCCTAATGTCGAAGCCTCGCAGGTTAGGTCAGTTGATGGGCCCTTGAGGGGTGCTCTAAGTCAACCTGGGAGATAGTGGTATGCTGACGGAGTAAATCGGTTTTATACTATCGACAGTCTTACAAATCAAACAATCTATCTACCTAACGCTCGATCTATTCTGATATCTGTGTCTCCACTCATGTATATGTATGTCTGATGTATCTATTAACCTACCTTCCCTGTCTATGTATCCCTCTGCCTCTGTCTGCCTCTGTCTGTCTGTCTCCGTCTCTGTATCTCTGTGTGTGTCTACCTTTCATGTCTACCTATCGCTCCATACATCATATGGGAGTTTCCAAAAATTCGGGGTACCTTATTTTGGGGTCCTCATAATAAGGACCCTACTACTTGGGGTACTATATTAGGGTCCGGAAACTCCCGTATAAACCCTGTTCGAATGAAGCGAGCTCGAGCTTGCGAGCTCCGATCCCTCACGGGCCAGCGTCGCACCTGGGAAAGGGCATCCACCAGCAGGAAACCAACATTAGTAATATGGGCGCCTTTAAGAATTAGACTAGGGTTTTGGGCCCCATTATAAAATACGATTATGATAAGGAATGCCCAAAATAGTATAGGTACTTATTTAAGCCCCTATTGTAAAGCTTCAGGGATGTCTGGTGTGGGCTTGGATTTTGGGGACCAGACACCGGCGTCGCGACGTTGCTCCTTTTAATTGAAACACTATGTAGGACACTTCGCTTGCTGGACTGAGATCTGATAAGATCGTGCTTGAGGGTTTCGACCCTGACAGCCTGACGAACCGGGTTGAAGCGTCGGACGATGGCGAGGACCCAGGATTTACAAGCTCTACTGCATACTGGTTCCATGATGCTCCAAGCTCATGCGATTTGAAACTTTGTCGTTTCTTGGTTTTTAAAAACACCGTAATTCGATGGCTGGCACTTTTGTTAGCTATCTTCCCCCATGACTCCAACTCCAAACCATCATGAACTATATTGGATAAGTACAGGCTCCGAGTTGCGTCCCTGGCAAAGAGTAGTAAATTCCTATGTCTTCTGCATGCTTTTTGCAGCGGAATGCTGTAGAATCGAAAGGCTTGGGACTTTCAGCATCTAGGGTATGTTACTCACAGGTTCCAAAGTGCCAAAAAATATATACATATATATATATGTAAATAATTATACACACACATATATATATATACAGATTACACAGCATAGTACAAAGTAGTAGTATAGGGATGTATGGATGTATAGGGTTTCTATGCAAAGACGTCCGTTGTGCCATGTGAAAGCGTCTACATATTGTGTATAGGGATCAAAGCCCGAAATTGACATCAGCGGCTTCACGGCACCTCGAAGCCATTCTCTGATGCTGCCCGCGCCAGCATGGAGCAAAAGGCCAAACTTGTCATCTCCTGCGGCGTGAAAGCTGTCGCATCGGAAGTGCCGACGCATGGGTCGAACAATATGGATAAGGGCCTTTATAATGGAATAGGCTTTCGGGAAATATTGCAAAACAAAATACAAGGAAACCCTGAGGAATTCTCGCAAGGGCAGGTATCAAGACACATCGTAAGGAGAGGAGCTCGTGAAATTGGTGTTTGGGTCAAGGAGCGGAAAAAGCCAATGGCCGACGCCATCGAGCACACCACATGCTCTGCCTGAAATAGTATAGGCCTACTTCCCTTGAGTCAGCTTGTCTCAGGATCTGCCAGCCGCGATTGGAGCTCTATCCCTTCGCACCTTTTGGCCTGAAACCTACACGCAAATCACTGCACCTCAAACCCATAAAATCCCAAACCCTGATCTCTAATTCTACACTTCAAGCTCCTGAACGCCAGCCCCGGATTCACAGCATCCCAACAAACCTTTTCTTTCAGGGCGTATTGGGGGACCCTTGCTAAAACCTTATAAAACCTTAGTAAAACCTGCCAAGCGGCGCAGCAAAGTGGCTGCCGCGCCGCCAGTCTCTGGGATGCCTGGCAGGGACAACCACGGTTTTGCAGGGCTTTACCGAGTTTCAGAGCCCTTTGTACGAGGTTTTGGATTGATCTAGGAACGTAAGATTTAGGGTGCAGGGAGAGCTTTGTGGTTTTTGGCTTACGCTCACGATGTTTAGGGTTCAGGGGTGGCACTTGCTGTGGGCAAGTGTGTTAAACGGATTTAATCTTCGGGGTTTCGGATTTCGGGCGCTCACGCTCGCACTGCCTAGGCAGGGCACGTCTCCATAGGTCGGGGTCAGCATGGGTGGGCTGAGGCAGGAAGTTCAGGTGGGAGTTTCCGAAAATAGGGGACCCTAATATAGTACCCTAACTAGTAGGATACCCCAAAACAAGGTACCCCTAATTTTCGGAAACTCCCAGGTGTGAGTACGGCTATAGGATGTTGAGGGAGGGACTGCCCAGATTGGTTTGGCCGACGCCGGTGTGCACACGTCTATGTGTACGATGCAGAACGCACTGATGGCATCAGACAAGCAATTCCCGTGGTCGTTGAAAACACCCCCTTCTGATTTCTGAAACTAGAGGACTCCTTAGTGTGATTCAGGGTATGTTCCTTCGTTTAAGGGCTTGCCGGGTGGGCTCTCGGAACTCGGACTCAAGCGAAAAGGGCTTCGGAGCTTAGGACTAGGGCATTTAAGGTTTTGGGGCTCTCGGGTAAGCAGTTTTGACGTTGGGAAGGCACCAAGTCAGCAAAGATCAGCAGGCATGCCACAATAGAGAGGCCTAAACAAATAGAATTAAATAGAATAGGGCCTCGTATCTTTGAAAGTAATAACCATGAGGAGCCCTATGGAACATTCTTGACGATTTTAACAACCCCTATACCGGCGGCACTGAGAAAGGGGTTTCCGTATGGGGCATGACCTCCTCAGGTGCTTGGCTGTCCGATTTCCGAGGAGCACTACAGTTCAATCATGGGATTCTTGGCTACCATGAAGACATGAAAAGGGCTATTAACTCGACTAATTAGCAAGGACAAGAAGACTTTAGAGGTGCAGCATTTGCAGCGCCAGGCTCTGGCGTGTCGAGTATGTACACATAGGAGAACCCGGGATTCTTCAACGAAGATTGTATTTCAGGCTGAAAACGAAGTCCACAGGCCCAGTCCTGGCCATGCAATATAAAATCAAATTATGTTGTGGCCATCACAGGACTCCTATGGGCTAAGACCACACCCATGCGCTCCTCGCTTGTATTCAGGATACCGCGCCCCTTGAGGCGATCCTCCAAACCCAGCAAGCCCTGAGGCTCCAGCAGTTCCTTCAGCTCATTGCTCGCAGCCTTTACAGCGGCCTTGATACCAAAGATCCTCACGCCGAGGTTTTTGTCGATGCACAATGTTACATTGTGGTCCATTGCCAGAGGCTCAAGTGATGCTTGCAGCGTCTGCTCTGTCTCTGTGTCCAAGGATTCCCAAACCAAAACAACGTCCTCACAGCAACGCTCTTCGAGATCCTTCAAGAGGCTCTCCGCGATCGCCACGAAGTCTAGAGGCCCAAAAATCCGCACTTCCCGTTGCTGTCGCTCGATGTGGACTCTGCACCCGCTTTCTCTGCCCACACAGGCGCCCCGACATTTCGCCGAGGGCCACCTAGGCTTGCCAAGCGTTGCTTCACCTCGGAGATGGACGACTCCGTACCGGTCACGGAAAGTAGGCAGCCACGGGCACGATCAAGCTGCACGATGGATTGAGTAGCCTGCCGAAGATCACGCAGATGTTTTCGACCTCGCCGACGCAAAGAGCCAAACAGCTCCTGATCGAGTGGAACCTCTTCTGTGATGACAGTAATGACATCTGCGTAGCCCTGATAGCCAATCTGGCTTTGGATCGACCATGGTGGACCAAAGGTAGGGAAGTTGGAGCCCTAAACTCCTACAGCAGCCGTGTACACAAAGTAACACACGAACTCTACCCCGAAGCAGGTTTATGTCGTGGGGCGCAGCCTAAAACGCCTCACGAGACGGAAAGAGCCGCAATAGGAAGATTAGGGCTAGAAGCGTTTCGGGGCTTAGCGTTTAGGGACTATTGGGTCTGACGGTGTTTATTCTTGTGACTCACTTGGGACAATCAAACAACCTGCCAAGAATCAATCTTGTTAAATGACGCCCCACTGCAACCCTGCAACTCAAGACACCTAAACTTGAAATCAATCCTAACGACCTGCACCCAAAGTCTTGAAGAAGAGCTCTGAGGTCTTGAGCCACTCAAAGGCACGGCGGAGGCGCGCGTTTCCTGTAGGATTAGGCACTGCTTTCATCTTCAGCCCGGAAATTTAGTCATGTTAGAGCCTGCCTGGACCCCAGAAGTATGTTGAGTCTTGGCCTTTTTACGGGTGGTTGTCAAAATTACGGTCCTATTTTTTGCCTACTTTTAGGATTTAGGTACCGCTCTATTCGGGGTCGGGTCCTTCTAATCAATTAGGAACCTATTGTTTTTACAACTCGCGACTCGGATCCTGCTAGTTAGGGTCTATGATTTCTGGGTCGGAGCGGGCATCCCGGCCCCGAAGCCCTGCACTCACCGAAGCTCGGGCCTGGCTTTGGGGAAATGATTCATGTAATATTGGGTTTAGGGTTTAGGGTTTGGGGGGGGGGGGGGGNGGGGGGGGGCGCGGATGATCAGACAGAACCGGGTTTTTGGAGGCCTTAATGATGAGAATAGGGTTTTTGGGGACCTCAAACGTTTGAATCTGCTGGGCAAAGATAATCACAAGGGGAACCCCAAGGATTCATGCAGGCGTTTTTGGTGAACCCGTGCTCAGCCTGAGTGTGACAGAAAAGCATGCCTTTATGTAGGCCCCATAAAACCCTATAATCCTGAACCGGGATTAAGATTTAGACCGTAGTTCGCAGTACGCAGAGCTTCCCTGTATCAGGAGTAGTCCTGCGCAGCAGGGCTCCGGAACATTTGCAAGGGGAGTCCCCAAAATCCCAGACTCTGCTGAACTCTAAATCCCTTATCAAGCCCTGAAGCCCCAAGCTCTAACCCCGCTTCACCAGACCTCCTGAAGCTCAGGAGGCATGCTCTGGTCGATCTTCTCAGTGCCTGGGTTCGGGTTCGAGATTGAATAAACCAAACGTAACACATGCCGCAACAAAGGTACGCATTTATATGTATGTGTGTATAGCTACCTACCTACTGCGCTGCGGAGCGGATCCATCTGTGCAAACCGGTAATATTGCATCAGTAGGATCATTTTATTACTTTGTAAGCATCCGCACATGTTATACCATAACAGGACTCACAAGAACATATCTGCAATCCATATATGCCTCAAAATTTGTTGCAGATGTAGACACGTAGGTACGTGCGTGCATTTGCCTCCATGCAAGCATCGATATCTCTTGTTTCTGTCAACTCCTCGACTGGTAAGTACAGGGGTCTGGGAGTCCCAGGCCTACGTAGTACAATGCTCAATGTAAGGTTAGGGTTGAGGATTGTGCGATTAGGATCCTGCCATCAGTATTCCATAGCAGTTTGGGGTGGGTCTGCAATCACACCCGTGTTGACCTGGCACCAGCTTGTGAATCCTCATGTTCTTCATTCTGCCTGGCCTCGTCGCTTACTTTCTTCGCTCGGTATCTATAATGCCCTTGCTAGAATCATGCTTGAGTAGATTGCTATACAAAAGCGGGTGAGTCTCGGGGATGTTATCAGGGAAACTCCTGCGAAGGTCTGGGTCGGTTGACTGTTGGCATCCAGAATGTCGTGTGTGATTGTGTAGCCAGCGATCATGAATCTGTCCTGCTGCTTCTGTCCTCCTGGTTGACGTAACTGTGAGGCAGGCTTTCGCCCTTAGTTACCTTAGTTGGGTCGAGTGCCTGTGCCTTCCGTGGTTGCTGGGCCTTTGGCAATGCTCCTTGAACCACTGTGTGCGGGCGTGGGTTCTGCCAGCAGTGTCGTGGGAGTCTTGCCCAGGTCCCTGCTGTGAGTGGTGGCGGCTGGTGTGGAGGGGGAGGTTTTGACAGGGTGGCTGAGATCAGTGTCGGGTTTGTGTGGGCGAGGTGGATGATGCCGTAGTGGAATCATCCTCTGACGTCTTCTGTGGAATTGGCTGTAGAGTTGGGGCTTCAGTGTTCGGAGCCGAAGGTGGTTTGGTGTGGAACGGCTCTGTGGTGGATGCCGCTTAACACGGAGCTCCGGTGCTTTAGCCCGGACACATCTAGTTATAGTTATACAACAAAAATTTGCAAGGTCCCGGCAGGGGGTCCTCTGTTTCAAGGGTCAACTCGGATTTTTGGGTTGCCCCCCCGGCCGCCCCCCCGCCCCTAAAGCCAATTCCGTATACCGCAGAACTATAGTGCACTGTGCCATCATGTGCTTAAACCCTAGACCGCACTTCAATCCCTAATCCAAATAACTGTGCTGAACTATCCGAATCCCTAAACCCAGAACAGAGAGGAGGTTTCGGGGACAGCCTCCTGGCAGAATCTGAATAGGATTCCTGGGCCAAGAAGGCTAAGGTTTGAGGGCGCAGAATTCAGGATTTAGGCTGCACGGTCTGGGATTTTGCATTCAGGACTTATGTAAGGATGGGGGTATTCTGAGCAAACCAAAGCACAAAACAAACCACAAGGAGGCTTCAGAATCGAAGCGGCAAATCCAGTTGGTGCTGTAGACCAGGTGGAAGGTGACCTTCCTCTTGCTCGGCGCTCGCCTGGGCGATCTGCAAAAAGATGACCCCCAAACATAGGGGCATTGAAGGCTTGAGACCAGACTGTCTACCACAGCCAGCATCCCAAAAGTCTCAAAACTCGGTAGCATCTCGAACCAACCATCTGGCATTCCTATTGTCGGCATCCGATTTCACAAGGTCTACACTAGCTACTTTACTATAGGTCGAACACACATAGAGTCAAAGCTGCAACAGACCCGCAACTGCACTTGCGGCGAGACCATTTGGAAATTTCGGCAGAAGAGACCCGACTGCAGACCCCGAGTACCGGAAGGGAAAGCAGACAATAATGGCCACAAATGACAAGAACAGAACCCCTACTGCCCTCATATCACCACACCAGACTCCCCAAATTATGTTGCTTACTCCCGTGGTCCTCTCCACAAGCTCTACAAACTCAACTGCAACTCCGCTACGGAATCCGGAGAGCTGCTTTGTACTGAAGCACGCGCTTCTTGGTGCCCTTCCTGTCGGATCCGAGGCATCCGCGTGTCTACAAGTATTTTCGGCAGGCCCAGGCTTTCATGAATTTGCATTGTGATTAGTTCCCTTTTCTGGTTTAGCAATTTTTGTTTCATATTTAGGATCTTATAGGATAAGGAAACCCGAACAGGAACTAGAATGGAGACTCCGGGTCGGAGGGAAAGCACTGCGCCGAACAAGGAATTGCAATGTGCGTTGCGGCAGAGACCACGTGGAACTAGCTTGAGGGTACTACTATTTTTCAGTGGCTGTCTGGGGCGGGCACGTGTGACGACCTAGATCCTGAATTGTGTTTTTTTTCGTTGCCTTATTGTCTGGTTGTAGGTTCAAGCAAGATTTCGGCTCCTGGGACGGCTGCATAATGTTGCCGCGGCCACGGCGCGACCCATGGCTCAGCAGCGGCCAGAGTTGGCTTTTGTATGCTTTTTTTGCGTGGGGGATTGCTAAATACAGAGCTCGTTTGTTGGTTTGCTGTCCTCAGAAGCACGTGGCAAAAAGGAGACTCTTGTGAGACCTTCCCCTTTCAGGTCGGCTCCAACTCCAAAATTCGGCATTGGGGGTGGGGCTCTGGTAATAAGGCTTTTCAGGCGAAGCACTGAGCCGATAAAGCTGTATTTGCTGCGAGCCATGATCACTGCAGCTGTGCTTAGAGACCAAGCTAAACCCTATATCCTATGTGGCGTCTAGGGTCGTCGGACATCCAGGTCCTTCATGCAGTCCACAATAATCCTGTGGAGGTCTGCCCTATGGTTCGGTTTTAAAACTATGTAAAATTCAGAGAAGCAGCCCCTAAACCCTAAACCCAACCCTTTCTGCAACATCAAAAAGACTGATGTGTCGTCAATTGGTTTCATCGGAGCCAGTGCCATCTGTAAGCTCAAGTCTGCATGTAGAGATCCGCCAAACAAAGCCAACGGCAAGAACCTCTTCAGCCTGCTTGAATCACGGTTGGCTCCCGAAACAAGTATCCCACGTTCTCCGCCCAAAAACCGCAGTCCTGCTTAGGCACCTGACGGGCCAAGATTGGGGACCGTCGTACGTAGAACACGGCTGTGCGACCTATGGTATCACGGAGCCATCATAGTACTCATGAGATGCCAAATGATTGCTCAAACCCCGAAAGGATTTGGGGTAGATATGATGATTCGACTAGTGGGTCTCGAGAGGACATGAGATAATACGCATTTTAAATGAGGAATCATGTGTCAGCTGTTCCGACCCTGCCTGGTTTTATTAGGGTTTGGGGGACCTGAAATCTGAAACCATAACCCGAAGCTCTTGACCGTGCACTCCGGGCCCAGGAAACGTCTCAATTCTGATCTGCAGTCTTAGCTCAGGGCATGTGTAAAGGTGCCACCACCCGCCAGGGAGAACCAAAACTCAAATGATTCCTGCCACTGCTGCAGGGTTTAAACGCTTCAAGGTCTAGGGATTCACTGGTATCTGATTCTGAGATTCTCGTGTCACTCGAGGCTTTTTCAGGGGATGGACTGAAATCGAGGAGTAGGGCCGCGAGTTCATAAGGCTGTTGTTGGTCCTTGGGTGCATGCTCTCTGATTTAAACTTCTCGGATCTTTTAGTCAAAGCTATGTGGCTTTCTACCCTAAACCTTGAGCCCAAACCCAAAACCCTAAATCCTACACCAGAAACCCCAAACCGTGGCTCCACGCCAGAGATGCATTCTGCTGAAATGGCTCGAAGTTCGAAGAAATAGCCCTCGAAGCATTTCGCATGAAAGCCCCTGACCCTCTGTCTCTCTCTCTCTCTCTCCCCCTAACATTCCTAACATCCTACACCCTGAAACCTCAGCCGCAACCCAAACTTTTGGCAATACACCCTCGGCCCAAAGCCAAATTTGCACGAGTCACATTCGCTTCGATGCGGTTGGCCAGGCTACTCTCCTGTCACGAGCACAGAACTATCATGACCACTCCGCACAGTCATAACCTACATGTTTGGCCGCGTCCCAAATTGCCTAGGCCTAGTCTTAATCAGAACATGGTGGACGCAGTGCCGAAGCCTCGACCCCTAAAAGACTCGTGTCTAGGATATTTGAGCTTAGTAGGCTGCAGCGGAGGATCTCTTCAAACAGAAACGGGCTTGAGCCACGCAGGCGAAACCCCAAACCATCCTGAAACCTCAACCATGTTGTTTCGAAGTATTTCTGGCAACCCTCGGAACCCTACCTTAAACGTGCTTGGCGAGGCTTATCTCCTTGCAAGCGTGGACAACACCCAGTACTACAACACTCATCGACAGCTGGGCTGCCCAGCCAAGCGACCAAACTCTGGATACTTAGCTCAGAACTCCTCAACCTTACACCAGAGCCCTATAAACCCTATGCCCTATACAAACCATTACAAACCCTACTAGTAGAAGCCTGCTGTCTGTCTGAGGGCCCGGCAAGGAAGTATGGAGTCCGCCAGTGCTTCTGCACCTGTCCGCCAGGGCACCGAAGCGCAGAGTCGTACTGCAGTAAGTCCGAAGGTTTAGAGATCCGAAACACTGGAGCCCCGAAGCTAGGGTTTTTTTGGCTTTGGGTTTAGGGGTTTTTGGGTTTAGGGGAAGGCCCTGTTTGCTAAAGCTCCCTTGAAACGCTGAAGCCTAGACGGCTCCTCCTTGTATCACAGGCTGCTCTCGCCTGGTCAGCTCCCACCTCTGATCCTCTGTGCTCTTGGCTGGTGCCGAAACTCCCCAGAAAATAACGATAAAGAAACGAGTTTCTGCGTATGATCAGGGGTCCTCCTGAAACCTAGACTACTCGAGTTCGAAGCACGCATATCCCTGGATTCTGTCAGGGTCTATAGTGTTTAGGAAGTAGAAACGAAAGCTCAATGAAGAGGTCTTGCTTAAGGTGTTTTTCGGGTTCACTAAGGGAGCCCCAAAATGCAGTGTAAAAGCTCAAGCAGGGTACCTCTATAGAGGTATGAACAGAGAGTATAGCACCCGCCTCGCGCTTCGTCTTGAGAGGCTCCTCGTCTTTAACCTGAGAGGGAGCTCGGCAGGAAAAAACAGATTGCAAACGCGAGCCCCTTTGTTGATTAGAAAACATTCACAATAAGGAGAAGATGCCCCGGATTGAAGGTTCACGCTAGTTACTCCTAGTCAGCTCATCCAACACACCCGGTACCCTTCAAACCGTTTCTGGTTGAACCGTAAACTAGTAAACAGGAACCCAGTAAATTAGAGGAATTCTCAAGGAAAGCGGGAGTTTCCAAAGGAGCAACTGAGGCATTGGCATGCCAGATGTATGGCCCGGCAATCTTCTTCCTTGCAGGGTTCAGAGATAGGTTCTGGGGTTTATAGGGGATCAGCCGCTCCCACACGGAACCCTAAACTCTAATACAAGGCTTGCGGAAGCTTTCATGGGCTTCTTCAAATCTGTATAGTTTGTGTTTTCCCGCTTTAAAGGGTTATCATACTGGTGTTGATTTTTTTGCCTCCTGCATGGATTTTCATAATTAAATAGTGTCTCATATACCTGAACCCTCGCCTGTGGTTCCAAAGCTTTTCAGAAGAGTAGCTTCTGACTCCATAAATTCAGGCGTATGACCCCTGAAAACGTTCGGTTCTTCGATCCACAGACAAACACAAACACGCCCTGAGCCCTGACCTCCGGTGTCTCATTGAGGTTCACAATTTCTTGCAGGAGCAGACTAAACATGACTGAACCCTACTGCGAAGACCCTCTTCCCTGTACTATAGGGGCCTTAATAATCAGAATAGAGTTTTGGGGCCCATTAGACCTTGTATTTATACTCAAGAACCCCCAAAATAGTATAGGTAATTATTAAGGCCGCTATAGTAAACCTTTATCATAACCCTTAAAGGATCCCTTGAAAGGGACCCCTTAATTGTTTAGTAGAATTATAGAAGCCTTTACAGGAACCCCTTTGGGGCAGCGGCTTGCTGGCCATGTGCTCGCTGTGGCTGCGCTGCGGATATACCGTGCTGTACCACTTGGGGTCCTCCCGAGAGTTTTGCACTTTGGAGTTACTAGAGTTTGGGGTTTGAGGATTTGGATTTGAAGGCTTTCCCCTAAAGTCCCTAAAGTAAGGTTACGGTTGTGAAGCCCCTTCAGCCTAACTTCTTAGTTCCGGAAACAATATTTTACCGGAAGAATTGCAAAAACAACGGGTTCCAATATGCAAAAGCAATGGGTCCGAAAATGGGTCCCGAAATGGGTCCGAAAATGGGTTCGGGCCCGCCCGGGTCCAAAAATGGGTGCGGAAATGGGTCCGGGAGTTGAAGCTAGCAAAAACGCTAGGACAAATGCAAAAGAAATGGGTCCGAAAATGGGTCTGAAAATGTCCCGTCCTAAGAAAATTGTTTTCGGGCCCATTTTCGGACCCATTTTCAGGCCCATTTTCGGACCCATTTTTCGGGCTCCTGGTTAAACCCATTGTTTTTGCATTTTCACATAGGTTTTTGCGAAAACACTGGGTCCTGACCCATTTCCGGACACATTTTTGGACCCATTGTTTTTGCAATTTGAAACCCATTGTTTTTACACTTTTGTCTGAATAATATTGTTTCCAGCGGTTCTAGAGTTAGGCTCACAAGGGGCTTCACAAGGTTACGGCTCAGGATTTAGAGTTTAGGCTTGGGGTGCAGAGCTTGAGCTTTGTTTGTTATTTGCGTCCTATGGACATCTGATGTTACCTGCTCGAACTGGGATGCAAGGTTCTGGTCTTGAACTTCAACAAGGCTTGGCCCGCAACATGACGACTTTTGCACCAGCTCGCCAGTTGGGTCTACACGGCCATTGAGTTGGGACTTGGACTTGATCCTGGATATTGACGTCACAAGAATTGACCCCCCACCTGCTTGCCCTTCCTTCGGCCCACAGCTGAACTACTCACTAAGCCATCGCCCAGTGATTCACGGATATCTCCGTCTGGAGCTACGGCAGCAGAGCTACTGAGGATCAAAGCCCCTCTCATTGATCTTCTCGCCAATGAGCTGCCAGTAGCTCCTTCGGCAACTAGCATGATCTCGTTGTTCCCGTCAGCTTGCTTGGCCAATGTGGCCATTATGGTATAACGTGAGGAACAGTCTTGCCTATTCTGACAGCTTTGAACGGGGTCACCGTAACACGGGGCTTGCATTCCAGAAATTATAAAGCGTCAACGGCAGACAACTCTGTTCAAACGATGCTGTAGCACGCCTTGTACGACGTGGAGGATATGAGTATGGGCGCGCTAGCTGGCAAAAGCGTGCTTTCTCTCTGTCCCTCTCTCTCTCTCTGTCTCTCTCTCTCTCTCTCTCTCTCGATCTCTCTGATTTTCTCTCGGTCTCTCTCGCTCGCTCTCTGTGTCATTGTATTAGTATGCATGCGCATGAACATGTTTATGCTTAGGCCTACTTGGCTTTCTCGCTGTCTCTGTCTCTCTTTCTGTTTTCCTATTTCTGTAGTTACTCGCACACAATTTGCCGAGGCTCTCGATGTCGATATCCTTGGCAGGGAGCAAGCGGGAGCTTCGGCACAGATATTCTGTGCGGCTCGAAATCGCTGTCCCAACAAACAACACATCCCTCAATAATCCCCACACCCTGAACCCTAAATCCTAGAGCCCTACCCTAAACGCCCGACAGCTTTCAATTTCGGCTCCTAAGGGAAACCGTCAGCCTTCCGGTTTTTTGACCTTACTTCGGGCTCGATTGAGAAATCCACGAAGATTGAAAAACTTTAACAAAGTCTGATGTGGACATGAAAAGAACCACGATCTTGTGGGCCTTACAACATTCATGTAAGGCAATGCTTAGTCATGACTTCGGTACTTTGTACAAATGCATAGCGATGGTATGCGACATTAAGAAGGCTCGCGGTGTCCTAAACCTAAACCCTAAACAGTGAGAAATCCTTAACAACCAAACACAGAATAGCAAAACAGCAAACCGACAATAGCAAAAACATGATGATAATGGTAGTAGTAACCCTCGCCATGCTACTCATGAGTTTCTATAAGTCGTAAATCATTAGCGGCCACAACAATTATATTGTACAATCCCGAAATGCAAGTCTTCATAGTAACCACAAGACGCAGGGTCACATTCATAAATAAATCACATAAGACTAAACAGCATGCAAGTAATAAGTACGACCATAAAAAGTACTGCCAGTACTATTTTAATAGTCATCACAAACAATCACTCCCACGATAACAAATATTACCAATACTGGTACAGCAACCTTCACGAAAAAAGAAGTATCATCTGCTCATCATATCACAGTGCCCAGGCACGACCCTGAACTTCGGATGCACCTCGGGGCCTCGCTGGCGGAAGTGCCTTGTCGTAGGGCTTTATGTGCTTTTGTGTGGCGGGTTCTACAAACTCACGATTTTGGGTGTTTCATAAAGTGTGCTGCCGGGTTTTGCAGGTAAATTGGGGTCTTTTGAGGTCTTATAGGATAGCACAAGGTTCTGACCGGGGTCGCTAGGGACTTCGGGGCTTAACATCCCAACTTGTGATGCATCCCAAGAGGCATGTATGGAGCATACCACATGTAGCCGACGACGCTGAGGGCCAGCCTTTGTTGGGAGCGCTGATGGGCTGCAGATGCCTTACTGCCTCGAACCTTCCAGTCCGCAAGCGTCATCTTGTTTGTGGGTTTACGGGTTCAGGGCCCCTTATGGCTTATGCTTACACCTCCCCTGCTTCCGAAACAACATGCCCTGAACGTGAGACCGTGCTCCAAGGGAGGGCAAATAAACTGCAGAGCCCAATGGCTTATGGGAGCGATTACGCCCAATTAGGACTTGGGGGTTAAGGGTTTAGGTCCCTAAAACTCCCATCCTACACTTTTACTTGCTTCCTGCATTGATAGGCGAGTCGCTAGGCAGGAAACATAGAAGAAAGAATCTGCCGAATGATCATGCAGCTTTTGAGCAGAGAAAGCACCTACAGAAACCCACTACACAGACTCCCTTGCCTGACCTCAGCGCGGCCAATCTATTGCCAGTCTTCACTCAAGTATACATCCGTTTCCTGGGCGCGCATATAGCGGCCTGAATGCGAAAACATACCATCATCGCTGAACTAGCCCACAATGCGCCAATGAACGTACTGAGGCCCCTGGACCATGAAACGGAAACTCATAAGCACCGTGCATATGTAACCACTTATCTAACTGCTGCTTCTCTGTTAAAGAACACTATTCCTTCGCGAGCTGATGTTGGGCTGATCAAATTGCCTCATAAGCCGTGGAAAGAAAGACCCAATAGCCTGGACTTTACTGTCAGCTCGAGCAGCAACACGCGGGTGATACCACGATGGAGGAAGTTTGCCCAAGTTCTGTTCTTGTAGACCTTGGTGTTTGGGGCTGTGGGAGGTTTAGGGGCTCCCTACACCATAAACTTCCTCAGACCTCGAAGAAAGCACGTGGTGTAAGCCTAGGGAATCTGGGCTTGCATGGCTTTACATAGCAGCCTAGTTCCCAAGCCCTTGACACAGAACCCGAAATTACATGATGAGAGTTGGGTAAAGGGATGTACACCAGAATCCGAAGTTGCATCATCAGTTAAAGGCTTTATTTAGTCCGGCTGGTGGCTCTGGGTTTGCCAGGGATCATCGGGCTTGGTGAGTACAAATATAATTACACATGACATCGCAGGAACTCTAGCTTGAAATTTGTAATATACCACGAGGAAGGGGACTTTAAACACTATTTATATCTATACCTATCTATGAAGCGATTGAAGTATAGTTATCAAGGAGATACTCGGGCGACCTATTGTATCACTGGTGGAACCCTGATAAAGCACACCTCCCTCAATTCCATTTAATACTTCCATAGTCTAATAACTAGTGTGCACTTGTGATTGTTGTTATTGCTCGTATTATTTAAATTAATAGTATAGTACTAAGTTCTTCGTATTTTATTTGCACCCGACCCCAAAGCCCGGCACCTCCATCCAATGCCTGGCCAAGCCAGATGTATGCTGAACGCCAAGCCCCAGATCCCAGCAGCCTCGGAGACATTTTCCTGGAACTCTTTGAATATAGGAGCCTTACTAAATAGAATAGGGTTTGGGGGCCCGTTATACTATAATTTATATAATGGACCCTCAAATAGTATTGGTAATTATTTCGGCCTTTATATCAATTTGTAACCCTGAAGATCGCCTTGGTAGGAATTTGTAGGATCTGGCCCCATTGCAAGGCTCAGCAGGCCCGCGACCTTGCATGTGTTGAGCTGGCCGAGCCTCGGCAGAGGCCTCATAAGAAAGCCAAGAGACTGTTAGCGTCTCTGTATTTCTCCAGCTCACCTGAGTTGTAGGGCTTGGGGCGTTGCGAGAGCGGCTAGAGGTCGTAACCAAACCGAAGTGTAGCAATTTGTGCTGGCCTGAGCCTACGTATGCCTCCGACACATCGCCGACGCTACAGAGCTTAGGGCTGAGAAGATGGACAAGGTAATGCTGCAGCAATTGCCTGCTGCATGCGGCCGGGGTGCGTGGATGAGGCCATCGAAGCCTTTTTGTCGAATCTTGTGCCTCGGTGGCACAAGTTCTCGCTGAGGTTTTAAGTCAAGTGGCTGGCAAGCCTTGGGTTATAATAGGCCAATAGGCTTGAGTTTAGAAACTCGGGCTGTGAAGCTTATAAGCCTTGGGAAGGAAGACTCCGGGTTCCAACACGCGCGGGCCACTTTCTCGGAGTGAAGTGGGGCTCTTACAGTACAGTGCCTTGCAGGGGGTGTACAGGGAAACCATGCCCAAGTACGGGGGCTCCGTGGGACTTTGATTTAACAAACCCTTGCTACACAAAGGCAGGAAATCTCTGCAGCAACACTTGCCGGAGAATCCGAATCCCCTAACCGCAAGTCCTCAAGCGCCTAAACTGTATTCCCTAAAACCGCCTGAACCGGATAATTACCACATTCCCGAACCGCAGCAGTAAACCCAAGCCCAGTAGTCGAGGTGCTTGATATTCGTGGCCAGCTCCTCCCAGCGATCCCACGATACTTCCTTGACAAGCTGAACCTGGGAGGGCAACAAAAGGATCGGAATAAGTAGAAATAAAATACTGCTGAAGCCCCTAGCAGTGCACTGTCGATTGCAGGCCGGCCCGGTAATTAATCGCGGGCTTAGGGTAGGGAGAACATGGGCTCGGCGATATCCAAAGCCCAAGGCCCATGCTCTCTTAACTAGCTCCTGCACGCAGGAAGCCGCAGCCCTAAATCCTAATTGCACATCAAGACCCCATTCAAAACCCTCTCGGAGGCTAAACCTGCCCACCTAAGGTCACCTAACCCACACCGACCCACACCCGAACTTTCCGTGCAATCTGCGGTCCGCGGTGCTGTGGCGAGGTCGTTGGTATCTTCCCTGAGGAACTTCCTGGCTTCCAAAACTCTCCAAAGGATCCACAATATGAGTACACCGAAAAGGGCCTTATCTTAACACATCGAAACGTGGGACATGTGCTTGGGGGGTTCTATCTGCTGGATTTCAAAAGTCTGGCAGTCTGGCCGGAGCGACACCGCAGCCCTCAAAACCCAATCTAGAACCTAAATTTTAAGTATTCTGCTGCAATGATACAGCATACAAAGCTAGAAGAGCCCAACATCCACGGCTTGACTGCCACAAGTGACATCCACTGCGGGAGCATTTGAGAATTCGATGCTCCTTGCGGGAACCCGAAGGCACAAGTCACCCTCCGCACTTTTCGGGCCTCAGCGTCTCCACCTCATCAGCCTTTTCGGGGGCTTCGTGCGGGCGTTGAGGTTATGAAAAATTATATAGGGTTCTATTTGGTGTTCCTTTACAGGGTTGTATAACAGTTGCTGCAACGGTGTAAGGGTTTGGGGTTATAGAGGGCTCAGGGCTGAGCATTTAGGGGGCTTTGAGCTCTGGGGTTTGGGTGAAGAGCCGGGTGCTCGTCCTCTTCCGGGCTTATTAGGGTCTGGGTTGGGGCTGGGGGGTTGAAGGTTGCAAGTACGTAACTTATGGTTTGAGGTTCAGGTTCAGGCCTTGTTTCTCTTTTGGGTTTGGGTTTAGGGTTTAGGGTTTAGGGTTTTAGGGTTGTTTTCAGGGGTGAATTGTTGGCTTATGGATGTACTGCAAGGGGCCCTCGCGTGTGGTTCCCTCTTCCTCGTAGCCTAGTTTAGTGACGGACCCTGAACACCAGGAGCACCCGAAAAGTTACGATTCAGCGCTTTCTTTCTGGGTCTGGGTTCTGCGAAGTTCAATGGCCCGGGCGGAACAAAACGGAATCGATGGTTAACTGGTAAACGTTACAATAATACCACCCCATGCCTCGGTCATCCAGTCATTTACAGGCCTCAGCAGGAGCTACAGGGATTCGAAAGCATGGTGGGCTTAAAGCCTATAACCTGTGCATAGCCCCAGACAGGTTAAAGCTCACATACGACCCCAAAAAAGTTCAGGACGTTGAGGGGTAGGTTTTAACAACTCTGAAACCCCAAGAAACAAAACCAAAAGCCCGATACTAAGAACTATCACGAAGATGCTTCCCAAGCCCTGCAGTAGCTGAGACATTCGATCCGGCCTCCAAGCCACTAGATCGACCCTCCTGCGGAGCTCTTTCAGGGTTGTTGCCCTGAGCCCTCGCCTACTTATTTCGGACGAGGTTGAGATCTGTCGGGCTTCGGAGTGCGAGGCTCGATCTTACACAGGGGCTCCGTGCAACTGCCTTCGTTAAGTGGCACTGTCAGTGGATCCAGGATGCAGGTGTGTGTGTGTGTGTTTGTACTTCTTCTTCTTCCTCCTCATATTCCTATTCCGATTCCTAATAAGGTCCTAATAATTATCACTGCTTCTTCCATCTTGGTTTGCCTGGAATGGGTTCGAATGCTCGCAAACATAGGCTCGGGGAGCAGATTGAGGGTGTTCAAAGAAAGTCCTGGACTTCGGGCCGGCCCTAGGGCTTCAGTTCCATACATGGGTGGTTGTCAAAATTGAGGTCCCTTTTTGGGTACCCTAAACAATAGGTGCCGTATTATTATAGGGAGCCAAACAGGGACCATAATTTTGACAACCACCCACATAGTAGGCTACTAGCCAAGATTTGAGATGTGAGTAAATACTTAGGTAACTGGAGCCCGAGGGTAGGAGTTAAGTGCAGCTGCTTGCAAGAGATTCCCAGGAGTGATAACTCAAGTTTCAGACTTCATGCCTACCAAATGTCTCCTGCTCATGAAGACCGAACCTTGAACCAAAAGGGCTCGAGACCGGAACCTGGGAACCTTGGCAGAACACACATACGCCAACATACCCTCGGCCCCCTAAACCCTAACCCTAAACCCCTAAACTCCATACTCCCAAACGCCACAAGGCCCGGCCCTTCCAATCCCGTATCACACAGCAAACCCTCGACATTCAGTTTTTCCTACGGTGCGAAGGGGTGGCCTATAAAATCCTACAGCAAACTCTAGAAGAACGATATTTCAAGGCAAGCAATAACGTTAAAATAAGTATCTACAACCTACAGAGCACCCTAGACTCCTACAGAAAACAGCCATGGTATGCCATACATAGGGCCCGGTAGACTCCTCGTCATGCACGATGAAAGGCGTCAAATCCAGACCGAAACTGAAGACGTGCCGATAGAAGCCTTGGGCCCCGGAAGCTTGTTGGCGTGCTTGGGTTCTAGTGGTGTTACAATAAGGGTTCCTTTAAAGAGGGTGTTCAAGGGGTCGCGGATTCCTTTATATGGGCTTCCTTTAAGGGATCTTCGGTTAAGGTTTAACAGGGTTCCAACAAGCTTTCTGCTCAGGTTCTGTAAGAGTTCTAACTGTGATCTGGATTATCGATAACTTACAGTGTTGTGGCGCATATGGCTTGTATGGGGCTTGGGGCCTCAGGGTCTAGGGCTGACTGCAATAAGGCTTCAAACTCATTTCTTCATGCCGTAAGATAAACCTCTGAGGAACACCAGCATTAATCATCCTCTTTCCAGTTTCCATCTTGATGGGGTTGTCATGCCCCTGATTACCACAATCGTGATGATTAGGCACATAATGCAAGCTCTAACTCAGAGGAAGCACAGGAGCGTTAAGAGGCTTGTTACGTGCTTGTAGAGGGCGTTCAAGTTCGAGCTTCGGGGTTCAGCAACCCCTCAGAGTCTTAAGTTTACTTCTCCGAGCTGGCGAGCTAGGGAGCAGTAGCAAGCACGTATCACGAAGAGCAGGTCCTGATGTCATGAGAGCAGCAGACCACTGCAACTAAGGCAACGGCATCAAATGCTAGGGCCTCTATGTAGCCACGATAAATTGTTATTCCCATATAGTCTCAATGTAAGCACTGACCTTCCTAGAACTTGTGTATGTGAGTATGTATGTATGTACGTATGTGGGTATGTAAGTATGTACGTGTATGTATGTGTACGTATTCATGTGGATGTACGTGTGTGCGTGTGTATGTATGTGTCTGCATGTAGGTCTATGTATGTGTATGCATGTGCGTGTGTATCTATGTATGTAGGTGGGTAGTTATAGTTATAGGTAGGTAGGTAGGTAGGTAGAGTGTGCATGTGTGTACGTACATGTGTGTGTGTATGTATGTGTATGTATGTGCATGTATATGTACGTGTATGTATGTGTTTGTATGTGTCTGTAGGTGTATGATGTATGTATGGATGGACGTGTATATGTATGTCTGTATGTCTGCATAGCTAAATCCATCTGTAACTATCAACCTGTCCCTATATATATATATATACACAAACAAATACAAACATATACATGCACGAACAAACACCTGAACCACCACCTTTGCGCGGAGGTATCTGCACGCAGTTCTGTACATCTCCAACGGTTTCTGCATGCGCAAACGCCAGCTACTCGGACTGTCGGCTGCCACGAAGCATCCTTGCCACTCCAGAGAACCATCGACGAGATGAGCCAGCAGCGTCTGGGGAAGCAGATGGGGGCGAGGAAGAGGAGGAGAAGAGGTCGGGTGGATGCATTGCAACATGCGCTTTGAACTCCTCCTTGGCTTCCTACTCGGGTGTAAAAAGGAGCAGGTGACTGGCATCAGACGTTCCCTTCTGTTGCCTCTCCCCTGACTAGGACTACGGCCCGGAAAAATGTCGCTGTCGGGCGTCGGTTCGGAGGATGCCCAAGTAATGCGGTTTCTACGGGAAGCGCTCGGGTATATTTGAGGACGTTCGTACCTGGGTTCATCCCGGCTTTAGTTGCGGCCTTCGCTATAAGTACACGTAGCTGTCTATCTGTTTAGAGCATGTGTCAACATGCTCGAAACCGCCTGACAACATGAGCCGTCAATGGGGGCCTCTACCCTCCTCGATATTACGCGCCAAAACAATCTACGCAGCTTCTGCGACAGATTTATAAGGATTAGGCTTTGTGTCGTCAGGTGCTTGAACTTTTATGTTACCTTGGTGGGGCACGTGGCATAAACGTTGCTGGGATTCCGGCGTCGTTCTACACACCACAGGCTGTGGAGCAAGAACAACATAGGTTCATCGCATCGGATCAGCTTCTATAGGTGGCTAACCATATGATACATAACATACCCTAAGGGTCCATGTACCCATATAGAGATACATGGGTCCGACATTCAGGCCAATGTATATACTATATGAGTACATGGACCCTTAGGGATAGTATCCCATCATTTGGGCAACTGGAGGCCAGTAGGTCAGATTAGGGGGCTGAAGTATCCAGCACCCTCACTGCGACTGTAACCTGAATCCTCCCAGGCCCTTAGAATCCTAAACCCACTGTGCCCTTCCGTAGATAAAGCGTCAATGCTGGGACTTAAACCACCCTAAAACTAATTTCAGGCGAAGCCTACCTGATGCTACTATATCATGCTCAAGGTCTAGGGTTCTGTTTTCGGTGGTTTCCTACACGCCGAAACGAATTTCCTCTGCAGGGTCGTGTTCCCTTAGCATTCATAAGTTATCCATACACAGGCTATTCATCAAGGCTCTGGGCAGCCTCACGGTAACATCAGAAAACCCACGAGCCTATTCCATTTCGTAGACTCGTAGACTCCCCTAAAACCTAAACCCTGAACCCTAAACCCTTAAACCCTAAACCCTGATCTGAACCCTAAACCCCTAAACCCTAGTCGTAGACTGAACACTTCATGAAGGCTTGGGGGTTGGGGATCCGGGTTGCGCTGGGTGGTTCGCCAAGAGACCGGTACAGGTAGCATGCCCTGGATGCAAAGCTGAACGCTCCTGGCTCCAAGGTCAAAGCAGCCTTTTCCAACCCCTCGCCCCGATCTTTGTGGAGACCCGAAACCCACATGAAATACACCCCGGCCTTCTCCTAAGTCGGATCTGCGGCCCGGCGTTCCGGACACGCCCAGCCCGACAAACGTTCAGCTAGGCACATGGACGCTTCACATGCCCCAAACCTGAGGGCTTGGAAGGCTTGCTGGTCTGCGACTGCTCCCGGGTGGTTTTGCAACCATCAGACGAGTCTCGGAGCACTCTCACGATCCATGTTCAACAGCGGCCTTATACAGCCAGCTGCAAGCCGCTCCGAACCATCGGACATTTCTTTTGAAGGCACCCTGCCGCACATCCAAAACTTGGATGCACACTTGGGTCTTCGGGTCCTGAAAAAACCTTGTGCCTGTTGAGACCATTGCCGCGACAAGTGAGAATAGTATTCTAGGGCGGGGCTTTTGCGTTTAGGTTTTGGTGGCCCAAGTTCCGGTTTAACTTAGAGGGCTCAAGAGGTTTATCCACCGCCAGCAGACATCAGAAATCCCGAAACTCCAAAATCTGCACCTGAGACATCCTTGAACCCTTTTGTTCTACTCCGAAGCGGCATACCCACATCCACATGCTCCCTGAAAACAATTCGAAACCCAGGACACAGGGTACCAACCGGGTTTTAGCTCAGGAACTTAAACTGAAATAGCATTATACCAGATTGCAAAGAAAAGTTCTTAAAGCTTTCAGGACTCTAGTTGAACTTACCATAATCAGAGAACATAGTCATTTCCACATAAGCCCAACATGGTTTCATACATTCGGGTCCCCAACATATACTCCAAACACGGGACCTCGGAGGCTGCGCAAAAACGTGGAGGAAGTCGTCGGCATCGGCGTTGTCGGTCATCTGGCATGATCCGTCGTAAGACCATGGTCTTGTGTACGGGTTGGCAAGGTTTGTACGGCTACAGGTTTTGGGTGGGTTTCTGCATATTCAGTGGTCTTTTCGGATTCTTGACGGGTACGGGGCTTGAAGGGCGTTTCAGCACTCACTCTCGGACATGCCTAGGCGAGGTAACTACCGGGCAAACAGCACATTGGCTGAGGGGGCCACGCGGATGACGGCCCAAAACGTTAACTCACGTCACTCTACACTCTGACCTCTACCTTCTGCCCTTGGCGTTTAAGCGCTGTGACTAAGGGGGATTTTGCCCCACAGGAGAAACCGGGTCTCAGCATAAAGGCTTCAGGGACACAGGGCTAACAATACGCCAGTTGAAAGCCCAAGCAATCTTGATTCCCATTCTGGGTTCGCTCACAATTCATCCATATCGCAATTCTATATCCGAGCCGCCAAAAACTCCAAAACTCACCTAAAACTTGCATCTCACTGTTAGCAAACACAGCCAAGAGCCCCAAACCACCAAAATCCGAACCCGGAATAGTGAATCCCGAGCCATGGTCCCCGGCACAAACCCTAAGAGCCAAAACCACATACTGTCCGGGTAGTTCTCTAGAGCAAGGTGCCCTTTCCCAAAATAGTACGGCACCCTTATAAAAAAGGTCCCTATACTAAAGGGACCCTAATATCGACCCCTTGTTTTTGTCCCTATAGAAACCCTATAGGAACCCGTATAGATCCCGTTTAAGGGTCCCTAAAAGGGACACTATATTTTCGAGAACTACCCCTGTAGAACCCTTATTGAAACCAAATAAAACTCTTACAATTAGATCCTTTCAAGGAAAACACCCGGACCCTGAGAGAACCGGCCGGAATCCAGCAAGGCACCAGGTCTTCCACGCGCGGATCACCGTAGAACCGCACCGGCGAGCTGTTGGACGCCTGACCTCGGGAGGAGCAGCGTACCGCGGCTTTGGGTCGAAGGTTTAGGGCTTCAAGAAGTGCAACTACGGATACTTGGGGTTTAGGGTACTGTTTAGGACCTTATAGGGATTATAGGGGTATAGGGCTTGGGGTTGAAGGCTTCAGGGCTTCAAGGCCCGGACGCCTTGGTCCTTATAGGGCTGTTTGCTACATGCTCACAGACACTTGGAAAGTGCCCGCTGTTTGTGCAAGTCGACATGGCCTCTTCGCCTTGTTGGTATCTATGTGAAGCAATGAAGTTCAGCCGGTATCTCCGCCTTGGAATCGCACAGCATTACTGCCAAGGAGCCCTTTGCATAACCACGCGCAGCCTACTTTCCCTAAACCCAACCCAGTAACCCAACCCACCGGCCAGTCGCCGCTCTACGAAGATAAGTGCTGTTTGCTACGTTGATCTCAGGAAAATTGCTCGCTTGAATTTGAAGCTGTGTTGGCTCTCTTCGTGCTTCACACGGTCTCGGGCACCGACGATAAGCCAAGCTCGCGGTGAACATCAAGGCGATGAAATATGCCGCAAGCATCCTTGACGCGAATTGTCCGTAATTGGGGATTTGCGCTTAGGGGTGGTTGGCAGACTTTCTGGGAAAATTATCTGCGGATGCCATGCAGCAGGCCGGACTCCGAAACTCGAAAGCGAGCACCCTATATAACCGCTACATCCACCTCAACCGTAGCCGTCCTCGCCTTCAGAACTACGACTGCGACCACGACGACGACGACTACTACCACTGCGACGACTAAGATGGCAACGGCAAACATCATGACCACGACTACATCCAGCCATGGCTCAAGACCAGCACAACTTTGTCTTGGTAGCGCATACCTTGGCCGACATGCTGAAACATGTTCGCTTTACTTCTCCAGGCTTTCAGTGAGCATAGGCGGCCTGTGGTGTGAATGTTGCTGTCGCAGTTGCTGTTGTTTGCTGTGTCCGTGAGACACTGTCTACCAAAGCGGATGCTGAATGGGTCCCGTCCTTCGTATGGTATTCTGGACCCTAAGGCCCTAAGGGCTCAAAGCTCTCCATACACAGCCAGAATCCATGCTCAGCGTCGACGGATAAGGTCCCGGTCCATCTTCGCACTTCCCGTCCCAGTTCCAGCACCTGTACCTCAGCAAAGCCGACACCGTGTCGGTTGCTTGACTAGGGTTCCCGGGTACATAAATATTCGAATGTGAAGGGAATCCTAATAAGAGGAACCTGATTAAGGAATCTTGTCTTTATTACGGTTCTTTGGTTCTTTATATGCGATCCTAATATTTTTTGGGGCTACAGGACCAGGGTTCCTTGTCAGGTTCGTGCGTTGGTGTAAACTGCTCACAGCCCCGATGTTCTCAGAAATCAAAGAGTTGAGGCACACAGAACAGAAATCCAACTGCACGGGTTTCGGGTTCAGCGGTTAGGGGCAGGGCGGCGATCCTTCGTCTTTTTTTCGGGGGAGGTCTGAATCCAAGCCGTTCCCGAGCTTCGCAAACTCCGCATAGCTGCGTGTGAGCGATCGTAAGTTGCAGTCCATGCATTGCTCAAAGCTGAAACCGTTTCCAAAACCAAAACCCTACATACCCTGAACCGAAAAATTCCTGATAAAAGGAATCCCACTCTAGCAAGGGACTTGGGGTCTACTCCCCAGAACAGACTCCCCTCTAAACCTCTATTCCTTCATTGCAAGGGAGTAGTCGAGGGGCGTGAATGATCAGAATCCGGATTGCAGGTTCTTGCTTGAAGGATCTATGATGATTTCATAACACAATGGCCTTCTTGGTCAGGCTAGGGCCGAGGGTGTTCAAGTATGCTACACTATAGATTGTCAAACACAGACTGCTCGGGGGTCAGATGAACCAAATTCGGGGACCTCTGGGATCCTCGCACCCCGAGCTTATTTGCGTTCGAGACACCACCTCCCACAGCGATGAGGATCTCCTGCGAAAGGACGACACCCAAAGATCTCGAAGGCTCGAAACTGCACACTTCGGGAATGGGGCTTAAAGACTCGACCACGTACCCTGAGGCTTGTAGGATCTAAGGTATTAGGAGTTCAGGGTGTGTAAGACTTGCAACGCCTCAAGACTCATGGGTTGCCCCTAGGGTTCAGCTTTCAGAGCATGTTGACCGTCGGAGGCTCTGATCCCAACCCCAGCCATGGCACCTAAACCTTCACAGCTGGTTGCAGATCAAGTCCCTTATTCCCAGATGCAGAACACAAGGGGCCCCGAATACCCCGAAGAATCAAGGGCTCTTGTCGTTACGGGCTCCTACCCGAAGCCTGCATGGATGGGGGACATATGCTCGTACCCTAAAGCTATACACACCATGGACCCATAGCAACATACTATGGGGGCTTGCATTCGACGGTACATGAGAGATGATGCCTGGCCTAGCCTAAGGGACAGCCAGAAAGGGGAATAACGAGGAATACTGTCTATACACCAAGAGAAGCATGATGAGTCTTTTGAAGACCTCGAGAAGGTGCCTCAAGGACCCCAAAGGTCACCTAAAGAGAACGCTAGCACCAACCATCCTGAACCCATGTTCTAACTCTCTTCTTGCAGGAAGCCCAACATATCGAAAAGCCCGCTACATCCGCCAGAAGGAACCACCGGAAACACGGACACTAAACCCTCCTAAACAGTAACCCCTGTGTTTTCGGAAGCCCCTTTGGGCACCTTCGCATTCGGGGAGTCTTTCTGGACCTTCAGCTTGGTCTTGACGATTTCACGAAGTAGTTGCTTCAGCATTGCATTATGTGAGCGAGTATAACAATCAATATAATATAGTATAGCATAGCATAGTATTTCATAGTATAGTATAGTCAATGATTAGGTGATTAGGTGCTGTTTCGGATGCTTCTCCCGATTCGAAGGTACTGAGCCCCTTAAGGTTAGAGTCCCGCCCCAAGTTTTCAATGCTTTATGCTTGGTCCCGTCAAGTTCTTACACGTATAGAAACTCGGGCTTCAGGACTGCAGCAGCTGATGGTTTCAGGGTGTCATCATTTGAGGGTTATGGAGCTTAGAACTTAATTCGGGTTTGCGTTGCGTGAAGCCGGTTCGGGTTATCTGCCAAAAAGGGTGTCTCTCTCTCTCTCTCTCCTTCTGGCTCTCTGTCTCTTGGCAGCACTGCCAGACTAAAGCATGTGGGAAGCAGCACTGCCAGACCCAAGCCACCATCCCAAAACCCCAAACCCAACACAAAGCCACATCCGTAAGTCCGTGCTGTACAGCTCATACCAGGCACTCGAAATGCTCAAGGTTGCAGCATGCGCTTTTAAACTCTGAAGGAGTTGCCAAACAAAAGCTGGGGGGTCCATCTGACAGATGAGTAGTGAGTAGTGGCCGCAACCGCGGGGCACAGTACTTCAGGTTTATGATAAATCGAGACCATGAGTCTGGGGTTCAGGGTTCGAAGCATAGGCCGGACCATGCTGCCGTTAATGCCACAATTTTGCTACAGGTAGGTCCAGGTAGGTGGTGACCTCGTCCCAGTCCACAGCATGCTGGCCACGCCAATGCGGGGGACCTGGGCTGACTCCACATCCTACTTCACCACCTTAAACCAGATCAGAGTCATGTCATGCTGCGGCACAGAAAAACTCACTACTTCCTATGATGTCAGGAGAGAAGCAGGAACGCTGTGGCCACTACAACTTCCTTCTCTGTAAACACACGGATCTTTTTATGGGGATTAGAAACCTTTAGCTTCATTTAATTTGCGATATCGGACCCGACATGCACTCAACTTGTCCCAACACGCAATTCTCCAAGCTGCGCGGCTCCATTCCCTGGCGAGACAAGGTCATGGAATGAGGTGCCCCTTTTGCATCCACTCGTCCTCAAGAGCCCCACAAAAACTGTAATCTGGAGAACCGGGCTTCAAGGGATCAGGATTTTCCCTGGATTCGGGGGTCAGCTGCACACACTTCAAGCTGCAAACTCTCTGAAGACCCCCCCCCCCGCCCAGGACGAGCTCGCATGAAACGGCGAGGGTTTGAAGTTTAGGGTTTAGGGTCCTTTCCTGGACCCCCCAACTACCCTCTAATCTACCCGAAATACCCACTCTTCAGGGCCATAAGGAATCTATTAAATGGGGGGTCCTGGTTCTAGCTCCCCGAACCAAATCTAAGGCATGGCCAGGGAGGAGTCGAGCCTCGTTGTCGGTCGGAAGTAACCAGGGTGTCTCCTGAAAGCAGCTGGGTTTAGGGCTTGGTTCTTCTTAGATAAAAAAGGAGAATGTTCTTCTTAGGCAGTAAAGGATGAACAAAAACAGAACAAAGACAGCAATAAGAAGAATAAGCAGTACTTTCGGCGGGATTGTTTATGGGGCCTTTCGTCTAGGCTTCGCGTTCGCGGCTCGTCCGGTTTGGGGCTTTTGGTTCCGGGTACTGGGGGTTAGGTGACTGAGTGCATGTAACGTATAGCTTCGGGTACTTTCAGTCAAAGGCATCTTAGGTCTGAAGTGCCAAGGAGAGCCATGTTGTCATATGGGCTGAGTATCCTAGGCCCAGAAGGGTTAACCATTCCAATAATGGTAGGAATATAAGAACCCCAAACAGTTAAAGCTTACCTGCTCAGGCCCTAAGTTGCGGAAAAGCGGACTCTTCACCCAAGGTTCTGAAGTGCCATGGAGTCCGAAAGCAATGCCACACAGACCCCAAAACGGTAGGAACTGGTAAATCCCTTCCTGAATCAGGGTCATAACAGGCCCAAGAAGTACGTAAGGCATTTAAGGTGTATTGATCAACAGCCTATCTACATTATCCCAAACAGTCGAGTCTAAATCTTCTCCTCTCCCCAAAACTGCAGGAGCGCTCGGAATCGCGTTTAGAGTTTGCCTTCCGGCTTGCATGTGCACCCCCAACAACCCCAACAAACCTAAACCCTAAACCCCAACCTACAAAATGAAATTCTCTGTTAGTGTTAGCCAAGTTGCACCAGGCCCTGTCGGCCCCGTGCCCACCTCGCTCTTGCAGAGCGCACCACATGACATGCCCTTGAACCCTACACCTTTTTAAGCCATGGGCAATAGGGTGTGATGTTTTGTGTTTTATTAAGGTCTGCAGGCACGGCGTACCGACTCTTTCAGGATTCAAGGCACTGGGGCACTACACGATCACGAGCTGTTGAAAAGGACCAGTGTCTGGACACACTAATTGAGCGGACCACACATTCATGGGGCCATGACCCTAGATTTACTAAAGGCCCTAGATGGGGAAGCGAAATCAAAGGAACAAACTTGGCTGGTAGGTGTTGTGTGCATTTGTATCATAGGAACCCAGGCACACAGCAGCAAAAAGTATACGACGGAGAGAAAGCTAGAAAAAGCAAGTTCAAGCTGATCCTTCGAAGGGAGTGGGAAAGGCAAGAGAGCCGGGGGACCTCTCCCAGGAGACAGAGGCCGAGACTTGCTCTGGACCTCCGACACAGCTATCTAACCAGTGGTTTTTGGGGCTCCCTTGCCTCTTTATCTCTTTATTTAATAAGGATTATCATCACCCCTGGCTCCTTAGCTCCCCCAATATCAATGGTTAGTCATTACGGAGCATGGAATGTTGCGCGGCCGATAATCTTGCATAATAGCTCTTTTCTGCCCATCACGGCTGAGCTGGCACAATCACAGGAACTTGGTAGATTGACTTCTGGGTTCTGACGGGTTGATGCTAGGAGGGAGTGGAACCGGGGTATATGTTTCTTGTCATGTAATGACTGCGAACAGCAACCAGTAGGAATGCCGCCAATAAAGATGCTGTCTTGACGGTTACCAGCCCGCCCGACGCCGAATGGCCTTCGAGCCTGTCTCCTTCCCCAAACGAAAGCGACAAAGAAAACACATCACACCACATCAGGGATCTCCAAAAGTTTAGGGTTTAGGGCGCAGGCCCGGTTCGGGACAGACCGAGACACGCGGCTGCTTCTGCGACCTTCCTGCACTTATTGTTGGGGACTGTTGAGGCATTGACCGAGGGTTTAGACGAGGGTCCCGGTAGGGACTCATGCAACAGCTCTTGTATTCTTTTACGACATGGAGGTGTGTACCCAGCAAAATAACCAAGGAGGTCCGAACGTTTTGTAAACAGGTCTGGGCGGAGGGCTTTTGATGTTGTTGTGCATGCTGGTTTGAAGGTGTTAGGTTGAGGTTTGCCAAGCGTGGTACCCTTGTTTGGATCCGGTCTGCAGCGACTCTATCCTTAAAACATAAGCACGGTCACGTGGGGCACTGAACCCCTTAACCTGAGACCCAACCACATCTTCGACGAGATCAGTATCGGGGTCCCGGCACAAAGTCCAAAGTCTCAACCCTTAACCGTAAAACCAAACTCGAAGGATCCTTCTGGTCTCGGATTTTTCAAGCTTATGCACAGAACTGCTTCTGCGAGCTTCAAAAAACAGGAATTTGAAGTATTCAACTACTTGGCTTCTGTTCTAGCCAAGTTGCACATGAATCTGGATGCTGCATCTTTACAATCCGAACACTGCGAATGCTGATGCAAGGCCCTGAAGGCCTGAAGTTCAAAGCATACAAGCCCGAAGCAGGCCAATCAACAGAAGCAAAGTCTGACACCAACAAGTAAAAACACTCAACATCAACACCTCTTGCCCGAAGCTTGCAAACACATCAAGAAGGGTTGGTTTTTTTGCCTGGTTTAGAGGGTTAATTCCTAGCCCTAGTCCTGAAATAGACCCATACAAGCCTAAAGCCTAAAGCCCTCTAGCCGGACAGAAAGCCAACGTTAAACGAAAGACCAGCCCGGCAGCCATTGCCTCCGTATCCAGTGGGTGCTCTCTGGCCCCTCCTCGTCTTTGCCGGAGGTTTAGCGTTTCAGGGTTGGGGGGGGGTAGGGTTTCGGGTTTGGGTCGCCAGTGCCACTTCCACCACGGTTACTATTAAGGACGGCGACACTGGGCATTTGATGGCACGCAGCTGGAGCGAGCCAGAGAAGCCTGTGGAAAAACAGAGATGAGACCTTCTTCAGCTCGACTAACACAGCCCTGCAGAAACCCAGATCCCCCAAACATCCCTGCAAAAAAAAACTCTCGACATCTCACAAGCAATCCAAGAACATCGAAGGACCCACAAGCCTCGCAAGTCTCGTCGCCAATATCCCTATACTATACCCTGATCCCGAAAATCAAAGTTTAAATCCATAAGTCCAACCTCGTCGAGACGGTGCCACGACGGCACTGGGCTCGGTGCGGAAAGCCTTGCGGCTCAGGGTCTAGGGTGTTTGAAGCTCAGGTTAGGGGCATAAGGGTCCCGGTTTGCACAATAATTGCTTGCCTATGGCGGCTGCACCCTTTCAAGTAGCCACGCAAGCCCAAACTAACCCAAGTAGGTGGGGTTTCGACAGTTAGGTGTTTGGATCAACATAGTTACAGGGCTTTGAAGGCTTTCTAAGGGCGTTTAAGGTATTCAAAGCGTGCTATGATTCTTTATTTTGTATAACGTAGTATAACGGCTGCCTGTCATGCTTCGAACTCTTAGAACCAGTATCCTGAAATAGTCCCCATGTTATGATATTCATAACATTGTACTACCCCGACAAGGCACATTTAATTGTTCAGGTTAGGTTTTGCGAGCGGGGTTTTTGAACAATGTCTTGGAATCAGGCAGCGTCTACATTTGGCAATGCATTGTTCAACTTACGATTTGGGTCTGTTGGATGGGTGGAACCTGTGTCGGCAGCTGCCACCGTGGAGTTCGTCATTCTACTGTAACCACTATAGAGGCCAAAGTCGGTACCATGCACACACTTGGAGTCTTCGGGTTAACCTTCTGGCTATAAACCTCAAACCCCTGTAAACGCTACACCTGATAATCCCTACAGTGTAAACCTTATAATCCCTAAACCCTAGACCTTATAACCCCAGATCCCTAAACCTTGTAATCCCTAAACCCTAAACTCGAGTCGGTCTGCGGCCAGGGGGCAGATGCGCTCGAGAGGAGCATGGAGACCACCACCTGCCCGGGCCGGGAATCGGGGTGCGGTTTTCAAGGTTCATTTAAAGGAGCTCTTATAGATCCCCTGTAAATGAACCCTTGTAGATCCCTTTAGAGGAATCCTTATACATCCCATTAAGGGTTCCATGAACCGATCTAGCCGTCCCAGCCACAACCTGCAAAAATCCTACTTTGTCCTGGCATGGATGCGACGCTTCCAGCAACAAGACAGTCACAATATGTCACAATGAAGCAAAGCTACCACCAGGAGTGCCGCAAACGAGCCCATTCTCGACGATGGGAACATGGAACCTGAGACAGTTGAATGGCTGCATGTGGATGTCATGTACCAGGCGAATTGCTGCTAGTTGAGTACCTACTAGGATTGCAGGATTCCGCCGTCGAAAGGACACGCATTTCCTGAACCAAGAAAACTGTCGAAACATCGTGGGGACGTAACCCTAAACTCTAAGCCTTCAACCCCGGATCCGATCTTCAAAGAGGCAGAAACTGACACGAGCAATTCTGGATGAATGTGTATGTCCCTATGTCCCAAAGTCCCAACCACCCTAAATCCTACTGTCAGACTCCCCCGTCTCCTAAACGAGTCTGTAGACCAGTGCCTTCTCACCGACTTTTCCTGCACCTTTCAACTTTACCTGTAGGCCCTACGTACACAAAACTAGTAGGTGAGGATCTGCTGTGTCAACGCTGCAAGCTTTGATCAGATGCGGGATCTTACAGGGAGCTGCCTCGCGAGGGTGGAGAGTTGGGGGGGGGGTCATTTAGGGCAGTTTGGCTTCCGAATTTGCAAGATTCCTTTACTCCATTTCGACCCGTTTGCATCCAGGCATATTTCGACTTCAGTATATACCCTAAGCCCTTGACCCTCAAAGCCTAAACCGCCTGACCGTGTACACCCCGCGACCCCTGCGGCGCTAGGACCATGAAGCCGGATCGGGCTTCGGCTTCGCAGTTTGGACTTTTCTAATCGGATCCTTTTAGCTAAGGTTGTTCAGGGTGGAAGATATCATATGCCAGAAACATTCCTCGAGGATTGTAAGCGACCACACACCAGTCTAGTTCATTCAAGGAGTGTAGGGTTGGGGGTTGCAACAGCAATGGCGTTGAAAGTCCTGCTGATTTCAGATGTCCCAAAACGAGATAGCTCAAACCGTTAGCCTGTCAGCTAGAACAGCTCCAGGTCACAGCTGAACAATAGAGATACCATCAATGACTTTTAGACTGGCCTTGTTCAACGACCCATGGTAATCATGCTAGTTGTTCATTGTGCCACGGAACTCACTCTGCAAATGGAAAACGCCGGCATGAGAGCATGGCGCGTGTTGCCAACTCCCAACACCGCTCGCTGCTTGAGCCAGATTGGGAGATTGGGAGTTTCCGAAAATAGGGGACCCTAATATGGTACCGTAAATAGTAGGATCCTTATTATATGACTCTGGGGTCGATAGCTGCACAACACCAAAAGGATTTATGGTGAGCATGCAGATAACGACGATGGCGACAAGGATGAATTAAGATGATGACTATGATAATCATGATGAGGGTGGTGGTGATGATAAGGACGGGGATGAAAAATGATGGCGAGGATGACGTGATTTCCTATTGATGATAGCGGTGGTAAGGCTGGTAAAGATGATGTCGACGACGGTGTCGACATTGATGCTGAGTATACAGGGATGACCAAGAGCATGTGCATAGTGAGGGTGGGGAGGGCGAAGAGTATGATGCCGACGTGGTGGTCAGGACGGTGCTTAATCACAGCGCTAGGAGTTGCGGTGGCGGAAGTTAGAACATGTTAGAACACTAACGGTGTCCGGGCACATAGCACCGGCTGCGGTGATGATAAGGCTAGTGATGGAACTTGCATGTAGATGTGTAGTCCCTAAACTCTACCATACTTTTCCGAATTCCTGCAGCCCCGAACCCTACGCAGCAGCGGTTGGTTCATGACAAAAGCAATACTTGTCGGGTGTAACCCTCATGACAGAGTTACTGCAATGATGTACTGCATGGAATCCTCAGAAACTTTGGTTGTCGGATGCTCAGGCACAGACCCTAAACCTTGAATGGCGTAGCCTCTTCAAAGCTGAGACGTTACTTGCAGTCAGGATTTCCCAAGTCATAGGTATTCATAACTTCACATAATGCAAGAGAAGCTGTAAAAAAATGTTTTGAACTGAACACCTATAGCCCGCCATGCCATGGCAGATCGAAAAGCTCCACCGGAACGGTGGCCGTCCCAGTCCTTTAAGTAGATGTGATATTGTCCGGGCGTGTACTCCGCCCTCATGTTGCCAGTTGGCCAGCGGTCCGCGAAGTCCTTACCTGGGATTCAATGACCATTGCTAGAAGCCCGGGCACGCAGGCGCTTGGCTGCTTTCTCTCTCTCTGCCATGTCATCATCAAGAGTTAAGCGGTGCTTAGATAGGCAGATAGGGGATCATGTTTGCAGTCGGCCAGAGATTACGGTGCTTCTGGCGTCTTTCGAAGGCGGATCCTACAGCTGTTGATGGACAATCCGGGCGTGATCCATGACAAGGAACACTCCTTCGATTAAGGCATGATTGATCATGCAGGATCTTGTCCATCAGCCCATTGCAGGAGTTGTTGTTTGAGGCAACCCTGACCTGGGAGCCAAAGACAGAAACCCGAAGCATCCGAATCCCATCCCCACAACTGTAAAGGCTTTTGGCCTAGGGAGCTGCAAGACCAACTGCAAACCCCCAGCATCTAGAGAGTCACTTTTGTGTTCGAAGCCTATGCCCTATGCTGTCTGAAGCACATCTCTGAGCACTGCTGCACCCAGAAACCTTGAATCGGACAAACCTTCGGCGCTGTGAGGCCGCGGCATTCGAACTCACCTGAGCGGCAAGGTTATAGGCTCGTCTTTCGGGTGTGTTCCCCCGGCTTCTAGGCACATGCTTCTATTGCGAGATTGCCTATATACAAGTTGAAATGCAGACACCACCGAGGTGCGGAATGCGGAATTCTCATAGGCATAGCAGCGGGTAATGACCAGAATAGGCTTCAATCCTGAATATGGGAAACTTCAATGCCAAACTCCTGTATCCAAAGCATGCCAGTATGGGGTGCCCTGGACCGAACCCCACAATCCCCAAGCCCCAATCAGAACCCGGCACATTTTACGCAATGAATCCCTGAGGCTCTTCGGGAGGTAGCCTTTTCCGTGCAAGAACTGCGAGGGTTCAAGTTTTGAGGTTCGAGACTATGTTTTGTGACTGCGAGGTCAAGACCTTCAGCGGGTTTAGTTAGCGCGAAAGCGGAAGTCCACATGCTGACGGCAGCAACTTCCATTTCAGCGAGAACCCGAAACCCTGCGATGACTGATGCAATAGCCTGACTTGACAGTCAGGTGGCTGATCGCATCCTGGTCGAAATTCTTGGTGCAGTCGTCCACGACAAATGGAACGCCTGAAGTTGAACATGCGAGGCGATAGCATGAGGTCTTTCCAGCAATCTATCCAGACGTCTTCCTTTCCAGAAATCGCTTTGCCTTTGCCGTCGACATCTAACTGAAACTCAGGTTCCGAGACAACAAACCCGAAAGCCTGAACCCTACAAATCCCCAGAGCCTGAACTCTCAATCCTAAACTCGGAACCCTACGCTCAAAATCGAAGAACAGCATGGCTCACAGTGGCCTGGGTCGGAGCCCCGAGGAAATCAAGATGCCTTGTGGCTTTAAGACTTGCCTGTGGATCCAGTAACCTAATGTCTTCAAGGCAAACTGCTTGTAATTCGGGGTCACACCCTACGATCTTGATATTCTTTGTGGCTTCGCGGGCTTGATTAAAGCTGGTTGTGTCTTGCAGATCGACACCCGGAAATCATACCCCAAGCTAAGAAAGAGAAGGACAAGACGTCGTGCCGGCAGAGATCTTCTGTAATATAGGGGCCTTAAAAATTAGAATAGGGTCTTGGGACCCATTATACCATGATTCTACTACGGAATCCGCCAACACAATATAGGCAATTGTTAAGGCCCCTATAGTACACCAAGATCTGAGGTTGCAGCCGTCGCGAACAAGCTGCTGGAACGTCTCGTCCTCAATCGCGGAATCTGGCAACCCTCTTTTCAGCCCTAGACTCTCACGAAACCTGGAGCCCTTTCCTCCAGAGAAACCTAAACCCTAACCCTAAGCCCTATAAATCCTAAACCCCAAAGCCTAACCCAGCCTGACACCAGCCCCCCACCAGAGGCTCTTCACATTAGTTTAGTTGATTAACTGTTTTACTGTAAGAGTTACAAGTAAGCATCGGCTTGAAAGGCTTCTATATGGGTAGTTCTCAAAATTAAGGTTCCTGTTTGGGTACCCTAAATAATAGGTGCCGTATTATAATTTTGACAACCGCCCATATAGGTTTACCCTGAGTCTCTGAAGGAGGCTGGCAGACCGACTAAGCAAGGCATAACAGTTTCGTAAACCACGACAGGAACGAGGAGGTTCCTAAATTCAAAGCCGAATACCATAATCGGAAAAGGGAGGTTCCCAAACTCAAACTGACCAGCGCTGATATGTCCATGTACTTCTACAACGAAGAGGGAAGCCTCGGAGAGATATCGGAATAGTCCTTACTCGAAGGGCATCAGGACGTACCAACCGGATGGGTGGGATAGGACGAGTGCTGTAACCTTCAGGACCCAATCTTTGAAGTAGAAGCCCGCCTCACTCATACTATGACTCCCTATAGATGGTATGGAAGGTACAAATGTCGGGTTACTGCCCCAACACATAATCAGACTTAAGCCCCGGCTGTATGCCAAAAGGGTTCGAAGGAATCTGGAAGACTGAGCCCAAAACCACAAAAACAAACCACGACCAAGCCTCCACCCAAAATGATATGCAGTTGATAAGCCATTGATATGGTAGCCTCCGTGAACTCTGCACCCCAATAAACCCTATCCCCTATATACCCTAAACACCTATCCAATCTCCAGGCCCCGGCATACATCCCCTAAACCATTATACAACCCTTTGCCAAAAGGGCCCTTGCGGAACCTTACTCGCTCAGGGCGCCGGGCATCGAGATTCGTAAATCGTGGAATGGGTGGGCTCTTGGAAGGATCGAAATCCTTCAAGGGAACCTGGATCTTCGGTGCTTCTCGCTTCTCTGTTGAAAAGCCACAGATGCAGATGTAGACTGGTGTAGATTTAGATAAAGAGACGGTTGTAGAGAAACAGATAAGTCTAGATAATAAGTGTCTTACGAGTGCGCAGCTTAGGGGCCTTTTAGCCTTTGGGGTTCAAGGCTAACTCTCAAGGCTTAAGGATTAAAGGTAGGGTTGAGGAACCGTCAGCTAAGGAGCTGTGGGGCCTTTGGGTTGTAGCTCTTTTGTACGGGGACCTGAGGGTTCTATGAGCGTTTATTTTGTTGATAAAGGGTGCCCTAGAACAGTTCTGTGAGGGTCGGGGGTTGATTTCTCTGCAGAGGATACATAAGGCAAGGTTCTAGGATTGCGAGCTTGGGATCACCGCTTCGGGCCACGATGGATTTTGCGCTTTGCGGTTTGGTTCTGGCGCTGAGAACCTTTGGGTTGCAGGGGGTGAGGATTTGGGGCTCATAGGACTGTTGCAGTCGGGTGTAAGGTTGAGGCAATAAATAGGCTTCGGACGCTGAAACCAGATTGAGACCTTAACAAGCGGTAACAAGCGTTTTCGCGAGAGCTGACTTCCGAAGCAGCACCTGCTTGTTGCCGACTGCTTCTTGAACCTGGGTGCTATATTACTCCCTGATAGTCCCTACAATGGTGTATTCTACCATTCCCCGAACTCACATGCTAATCCTCCAAGATTCTATATTACGGAGCCGGGAGACTGTTCCCATGAATTCCCTGAGGCTTCAGCCCTACCCCCGAACAAGGGGCTCCTGGCTGAAGGTTGCAAATTTTGGGCGTACCTGTATTCTCCAATCTAGTTCCTCTTTTTGGCTTAACCAAGTTTGTACTGGGGATGCTCTAGGGCCCTAGGGCAACTTCAAAAGGAAGTACGGTGAAGACTACAGGTAAGGTTTAGGAGTTTAGGGGCCAAACCTTGCTGCAGCGAGTTCGCAGTTTGGCACTGGCAACACAGAAGAGTGAGAGGACATCACGAATTCGCTTCGTACGAACCCGCAGCCTGTTCTTGAAACCAGCAACACTGATGGACAAACCCTCACAACCCAGTTACGTACACAGTATACAGTAACTATTGGGATCTGCCGATGACAAGCTTAAGATTTGTTTATATCGAAAAATCGACCCTTGTTGAATACTAAACCCTATACAAGCCAAAGCCTAAACCCTCATTAAACTCTGAACCCTATACAGGCACCTTGGCTCCCAAGGAAACGTCCCCAACCCAATGAGTCGCCCTTGCAGCGCACGAGGCGCCTCTTTGTAGTCCCGCAGGAAATGCCAAAACTCTTGGACCTGACTCCGCTGGAGGCGCTCTTGACCTATAGTAAATAGAGAAGTCCCCTTACCCCTAGTAAATCAGCCCTCTTAATTAGGATCTGACCTAGTAAATAGAGTGGTTATAACCCTAGACCCCTAGTAAATCAGCCCTCTTGATTAGGATCTGGAGTCTGGAGAGTTTTGAGTCAATCGAGCAATGCATTGCAATGCAGAACGCTCAGGACGAACAATGGTCACTGAGATTCAGGGTGCAAGGTTCCCTACCCTAGACTAGGAATCGCATGATCCTACCAAAATGACTTGTAATCCAGCACAGCCTCTGTGGCCCATGCTGTCCATGTGCCATGAAGAGTGATGCAAAGAGATAGCTGGGCTTGAAACATGCATACATGACTTCATGTGCTTCCTTCGCATATAGTGGATAGCGTTAGAATACGGATCTTGAGGTACATACAAATCATTATGGCCAGAATCTGCATAAACCCAACTGCATACATATTTTTGCTACCCAAGCTACGAACCAGCCTCGGAAACCCTAAGCCGGAAGCCAAATCTGTCGACATGCTGCCACCTAAACTGCACATCCCGAAGTGAAAGGCCCTGAGCCGAAGCCCTGAGATCTCGCCCGCGCCGTCATGATGCCCTACTGGTTTATGGCTGCAGGGGCTCGGGGCTTCACCGTTTTCGGGCCTGGACTCAGACGCTTGGAGTTCTCACCCGGGCTGTGGCCTCTAGGTTGGTAACCCAGGAAGAAACACCCCAAGCCCTAAGAACCCTACCACCGCAAGACTAAAACGAAGGCCCCAAAGCCTAAACCGAAGCCCTAAGCACTTACCTTACTAAGCCCGACAGAAACAACCCCAAACGTCAGACCCTACATGTTTAGTCATAAATGCTAAGCTGCTAAACCTTAAACCCCCGCACCCTAGCCACTACAGCAAACCCTACACCTCAGACCCTGTACCCCCAAACCTTGAAGCCTAAAGCATCCAGAACGGATCCAGTGCACCCGAGCTCAACGCCAACCGCTAAGCCGCTAAACCTCTGAAGCCCTTTTTGCATCAGGACTTGTGCAATCGCCTGAACGTCTGAGCACACGAACCCCTAAACCCCTAAACCCTCAAACCCCTAAACCCTAGAGCCCTAAACCCCTAAACCCTCAACCCCTAAACCCTAAAACGCTAAACCCTCAAACCCCTAAAGCCCTAAAACCCCTAAACCCCTAAACCTTCAAACCCCTAAACCCCTAAACCTTCAAACCCCTAGACCCCTAAACCTTCAAACCCCTAAACCCCTAAAAACCCCTAAACCCCTAAACCTTCAAACCCCTCAACCCCTATATAAACCCCTAAAAGCCCCTAAACCCCTAAACCGCAAAACCCCTAAACCCCTAAACCCCTAAAACCCCTAAAACCCCCAAACCCCTAAACCCCTAAACCCGTAAACCCCAGGATCCAGGGCTCCCGAACTGAAGGCTCCTGCAGCACGGGAGCATCTACCTGTCTCAAAGCCAGAGTTTAGAGTTTAGAGTTTAGGGTTTAGGATTAGGGATTAGAGTTTAGGGTTTCTAAACGACCTAGTTGCTGAGTTCATAAGCCCCAAAAAGTGTACACTTTCAGTCTTACAATGGTTATTATTATCCCAAAAAGTGTAAAGTTTTTTGAACTCCTTTTTCCCAAGAGACTGCAAGCGACTCCTAGAAAGGCCTTGAGGCCAGCAGAGTTTAGAGATTAGGGTTTATAAACGATATGCCTGGACTTGTGCAATTTCAAAAACGGGCTTAGGCAATCATAGAATATGGGGTTTATGATGTCGAGGGGATTCATGACATGAAGGGCTTAGAAGAAATGATCATTGGGGTTTATCGGCCGGCATGAGGTATGTCTATAGGGCTTCACGTCTGGATTTGCGGAGCTTTGAAGAGTCTTGTTCATGGGATTAGGGTGTAGCTGCGGTGTAGCTCCTCTTTGGCTTGACGGTACGATCCCGTGCTGAACAAACAAGGTAACCAACACAAGGAACTCAATTGCAGGGGCTGGGCTAAGAAGGACTTTGAGGAGCGGCAAAAGCGCAGCATGGCCAGAGTTCTCGCTTCTGAACATTCCCCTGCAATATGATATGGGGTCGAGTAAGGGAAATACTGTAAAAATGTAAAAGGCGAAGGAATACGATTACTAGCTCTTCCCACCTCTAAATTCTAGAGGTCAACGTGTGTGGTTTGGGGGTTGGGCATCGGCAAGCGCAGGCAGCAAGTGGAAAGAAACAAGACTTCTGGCGATAGCCAGGCTGGAGCCCACCCCAGTGTCTCAAATGTAATATAGGGGCCACAATTAGTAACACTAGGGTGAAGGAAGCGGGATGAAACGTTGGTAACTATGCAGGCACCCATGGTAGCTTCATGCTTGGTCATGATCAGCGAGCTTCATAATGAGGCCCCGGTGTTACAATTCGCAGGAAACAACACAAGGAACTCAGCTCACCCCTGGCTGGGGTCGCCGCTCCCCGCGGTAAAGGGCCAAGACCCGTAACCTGTCTGCAGGTTTAGGGTTCGAGCAGCTGCACGACTAAAACTGGGGTGCAGGGTTCGTGTCTTCGGAATTCGAAGCCGGGGGTTGGTGAAGGTCCCGGCACCCTGTCCCGGAGCCCGGTACATGTGCTCTAGATATGCTGGAAAACATGGCAGGAATAGAACACCAGCAAACGACAGGGTGTACTTCTCCGGTAGCTAACAAATTACCTCGAAACCCGGATCCCAAACCCTCAGTCCAAAAACCCCAGCCAGGAGGTGCCACAAAGCGCCAAGGGAGGAGAGGCATCCCAGGATTTCATGCCCGTCTTCCAGCAATTTCAGTTTCGGTGCTCGCACTCAGACAAAAATTAGGGTTCGGGGTTCGGGTACTATGATACTTACTGTTACTACACTTACTGATTTGCTAAACCTGGACCTGGTACCGAAATCGCAAACCTGAAGCCCGAAACTTGAAACTTGAATGTGCTAACGATCACACAAAACGGGCATGCAGTCAGCGTGAACAGCGTCTCTAACATTACAAAACCAATATCGTCACCAACATAGCAAAGATTTATTATGAAAGTTATTACCAGCGGTATTATCATCATCATCATCATCGCCATCATCACCATAATCATTATCATCGCCATCACCATCACCATTACCATCATCATGCCGACCACAATCTTAGTCATTGCCGTCGTTACCGCTCAAGCGGCATCAGGTTCAAGATCACTATCACCAAGGAACATGCCCTCACCAACAGCTGGCTAATGACCATGAGAAACCCTACTAAACCCTAAACAAACCGCTGGTGTTTGGGGAGCACAACTCCCTGCAAAGATGCGCCTTGCATCGCTGCCCCTCGGAAGCCCTGAGGCCCGAAGTCCACTGTTAGTCCACTATTCAAAAACCCTGACAGGAATCTAATATAGGGGCCTTAAGAATTAGAATAGGGTTTTGCGGCCCTTTTTCCTTTTTATAAGGAACCCTCAAAATAATGAATTAGTAGTGGTAATTATTAATGCCCCCATAGTACAACTCTGCAACAGAAAGAAGCCCCGGTCTTGAGGAGGGTAGCAGTGCAAAGATGCTGTGGTGCAAACCCTCTATCCTAAACCGGGATTGGGCCGGCGCGTAAACTACCTGGGGCCCGGTCTAGGTGATGATTTTAACAATGCGAACATAGCAACGACAATGAATATGTTGATGGACGTATATGGACGCGTGACGTGTTCATACAGCGACAAGTGACAGAGGTACTGACTATGGCGATGATGATGCCGGTGATGGAAGGAAGAGGGAGCCTGATCCCAACACATTGCCTGCAAAGGCACCACCAGGAGAAAGGCAATCTGCAGCCGAAACCTGGTGTTCCAAGCACATGGGTCTGGCTACACACTCAGAACAGTTTCTCGAGGCAGGCTGAAGGAGTGGCGCTACGGCTTCGACAAATATTTCGCGTGGGGCTGGAGCTCAAACAGTGCGGGAGGCAAACTCAAGGTTGTCGAGTTTGGGGTGTAGCGTTCAGGTTTGTGGGTTTGGGATTTCAACGGCTAGGTTTTCAGCGGATCTCGCGCACTTTGTCAGGCAGAGTTCAGCTTAGGATTTGGGGATTCTCGGTTTTGTCAGCGATATCGAAAATCAAGACCACCTGGCTAGACCATCTATCAATAGGACCGCATGACATTCAGACCCTACGCATATAAGAGATTAACGTCTAGTCTCTCTTCGGTGTTGCTGTGATGCATCTGTCGTCGTAGGGATTATGCTTCAGGGTTAGAGCGCAGAACGGATAGGCTCACAAACCCTTGAGTCGCCGGATGGTTCCGGGACATTTCTCATTCTCAGGTCATGTTCCGGGAAGTGGCCATGACTGGACACCCCGCTTGTAGCCATGCAGTACAAATTACAACCCACGAGCACCCTACCCACAAAATCCCACAAAGCCGTCTCGGTGCTTCTGGCACAAGAAATCTCAAATTCTCAGAACCCCCGTTTGGTAAGTTGCCACCCCTGCCGAAACGAAACCTGGAAACCTTCTATCAAAGTCAAAAGTTCTCCGAACCTGACATCCAGGTCCTATAAACCTCCAATGCAAAGCCTACCTTCCCTACGATCCTAAATGGTCGTAAATACCAAAACGTTACAAGTCCGCTTCCATAACCATACGAAGCCACAGCGCTTGCTCTGAGCTGCTCGCCGACATGTCGCCATGGCAGGCATTGGGCGTAAACCGCTGTGGAACGAAAGATGGGCGGGTGTAGGGCTTCAGGGTTTGAGGCTTTACAGCTCTTGGGTTTTGGGAATTGGGGGTTTAAGGCTTTAAGGATTTGGGGTTCAGGGGTTTAGGGCGGCATTTCTGCACCGAGGCGGGGTTCTGGCTGCCTGGATACTGAGAGTTTAGGGGGTCTTAGGGTTAGGGTTGAGGGTTTGAGGCGAAAGGGCTTAGGGCTTTAGGGGTTAGGGAAGAGGGTTTCGGCGCTTTAGGATTTAGGGCGCTAAGGGTCAGGGATGAAGTTGTAGGCTTGTTCTGATCCTACTGACATGCTCTTCGGACACCGTCCCGAAATAAATGCTGCTCCAACCGGGCAGAACGTGCTTTGTAGTCGTGGCAGCCAGTGGCGTAGTAGAGTGTCAACGGTGCCCACGGTAGGAAGAGTGGACGAATCATGTAACATGTGTGGGAAAATGGTGCCAGCAACGATAGAAAAGCTAGACCTGAAACCTCGAAATCATCTGCAGTTGAACACTCCCAAATTTGGAAACAGTGCGCAGTCTGTCACACGATTTAGTTCAAGATCATGGCTCAGCGATTTGGACTTAGAGCCGTGAAGCTTACCACAAATGACCTTCATGATCATACCAAGGAATCCCTATACCTTCAGATCTCCATGCCTTTATGCTCCCAAAGTTTGCAAACCTTACCAGTTGCAGGGCTTGGAGTCGCCGTGAGCATGACGAGAGAAAGGCAAGGCTTCGAGTTTGACCCAAAATCCTAATCCAAAAAATCGACACCGTCTACAGAAATCTAAACCTAAACCCTAATTCCTAGACGAAATGAACCAGAAATCGAAAGATGCCACATCGGAGGAGAAGTTACTTCCGAGTGGTATGTAAACTCGAGCCCTGGGTTTGTCATCAGTTTGGGCTACGCTTGGGATCGAGTCGGTTGCGCGAGGTCTCTCTTGCTCCCTCTCTCTTCTTGCTCGCTTGCTCCCTCGGGGGGGCAGCTAAACTCTTCAGACGCTCGGCTGTACTGAGTTGCAAAGTCTGCATCCCAAGCTCGAGAGCTCTTTGGAACCGACAAAAACCTATGCCTTCAGCCCCGGGGCTGTATATACCTGACTGCCTAAGGGTCCATGTCCCCATCTATTTTATTTCGGTCCCTTACCAAAGTAATTACCTGTATACATTCATATAGACGGACTCTGTTGCGGCCAGCGTACATACGATATGGGCGCATGGACCCTTAGGGTACCGACCCTGTAGCTGAGGCTGGCAACGTGACTATCGCTGCGTGGACGCGCTGAAAAGCCTTCGAAAGCTGGATGTCAGAGTTGCACAAGCACCCAGCATGTGCAAAACCGAGGAGCTTACAAGGTCTGAGGTTGAAGAACACCGGCAAAATTGATTCAACAGGACATGTGCGGGACAAGATCGGGAAGGTTCCAAACTATGCAATACGATGAAGCAGCGATGTAGGCCGGTGCTCTTCCAAAAAGTACGGGACTTTACGATCCCTGTAGGGTTGCATTGTCGTACGTTCATATTCAGGGGCTGCAGTTTTCAGTTTCTATGTCAGCAGATCCTAGTTTCAGGAGATCTCATCTGTACCTTTATGCTTGTTTGCAGAGCCTAAAAGACCACGGTAATGATGACCCCACAAACAAACGGGTTATAGCAGGTCAAGGGGGGACCGAAACTTTGACAAAAACAAAGCTAAGGATCTACGGCTCGCAAATGCTAGCCCCCGAGGTCCCCAAGCCTGACCTCGCGTGCGACAATGCTTAGGGTTTAGGGTCCTGGAGCGAATTCGCCTCTGATTAAACACCAAGCCTCTACTAGCAGCCGCTTGTCTTGTAGGCCCCAGAACCTACCACCGCCATTTTCTTTGTAGAACCATTACCGTTTGTTTGGCGGGGCGTATTTTGGGTATAGAGCACACACAAACCCACGAAGGTTCGCTTATGCGGCAATTTGAAGCGAACCTTGTCAGAGAGGTCCCGAAATCCTAAACCCAACAGCTGAGGGCAGGACTTGACCAGGCCTCAGCTAGGCATACATGAGCTGGAGGATTTTTTTGAACCTCGAATATTCCTCCAAGTGTAGGAGCCGCTTACTCTTTCGATCAGCCCCAAGGGGGGCCATACAAACAGGTGAGGACGACAAATCGCCCCTAATTTCGGTATATTGGAGTCTCCTAAATTTTTGCTCGAGTATGTTGATCTTTCAGCTTTGGACAACTTTCCTCTTCCCAGGATCGCAGTCTTGGATTGGGAGTACGTGTTTGCAATGCATCAGGTTAGGTGCTGAAGAACAGATCTCTGCAAGAGCCTAGACGGGCTCATAGTCTCGTATTGGATAACTTAAGGTTTTGGGGCCAGTGACTCAAGGCGAAACAGGAGTGGGGGCATGCGTTGTCCTCAGACTGCTTGATTTGCTAAGAGACCTTCTTCAAGTCTCACAAATCCTGCATGACCTTGCGAGCACATTTTTGGAACACCCGGAGGCGACGTTTCGCCTACGTCATGGTTCTGCTTTCATTGGCAGCCGGAGCGGTCACCATGGCGGTAGTCGTGGTCGTGGAGTTTTTCCACCTGGGCTGTTTAGGCAATGTCCCACCCGAAGGCCTTAGTAGGTTTATTTTTTTGGGTTTTGGGACTTTGGGGTTCGGGATGGTTTTAGTAAGCTTCCAGGTCACGGAATCTTGAACCGAAGCCGGTGGCGGACAGCTGATGTCGTGGACGTGGTCGACGTCTCGTTTGACAGCTTGGCTGCCTCAATGGTGGAGGCTTAGGCTTACTTCAGGATCAGGGAGTTAGCACTCGAGCCACACATGCTTCTTTACAAGAACGGTAACCCTTTACGCATATATTTACTCGATACCACACTCGTATGTACGTATGCATGTATGTATGTACCTATGTATGTATGTACGTACGTATATGTGTATACATGTATGTATGTATGTATGTATGTACGTTTTAACATAGACAGTCCGAAACCGTGAATTGACAACTTGCCGGGGAGAGAAGGAGCAGGAATAAGTGGTCAGTGCATTCCTTACGAATATGTGTCGTATAGCAGCACCCAAGAAACCCTTGTCTAATCATTCAGACTTCTGCCTTAAGCTCCATTGCAACCCCCGTTGAAACCTCTACTGTACTGAGGAGTTCGGACAACAGCTCCAGCGTTGCCAGTTGTTCAGGGTTTGGGTTTAGGCTTGTTAAATCTATCTTTTTATATGCTGCATCCACATTTAAGGCTCGCCCGCAGCCGCTAAGCCTAAGCCTACAACCTAGGCGTTTGCAACGCCTGCAGTATAGTATATGAGCTCTGAACAGTAGGTTACATGGATCCAGAGGTAAGCTTTGATCCAAAACCCAAGTTGCGAAGCCCCGCTGCGATTCCGCATCACACTGCCAAAAGCCTGGGCTTCGCTGCCGCTTCTGGACGTAGTAGGATTAAGAGTTTAGGGGTTTGGGGTTGAGGGTAATGTAGGAACCTTATGAAAAAACCTTAGCCCTATAATGCAAAAATGTTAGAACCCATATAAACAACACCAATGCAGCGTGGTTTCTTAATCAGGCACCTACAGTGCTTTGGGAAACGTACAGTCCATATTTCTGCTCGGGTCAATCAGGCCGGTCCACTTCTCAACCGACGCCACAACTCTAGCGAGAGATTGAAAGCCAAAATATCAAGCACAATTGTGGACAGGGCTTTCAACCGAGGCAGGGATAATTTGTTTTCTGGGCGGTGGAGATGCGCAAAACACGATCGAGCGATCTCGCTCGAGTGGTTCCAGTGTAGAGGAGAACCGGAAGTTCGGGAACAAAATGAAGCTGCAAATGAGTGGGGAGGCTCTGAAGTCTGAAAGCTCAGGGTGTAGGCTCAACGCAGTGGTCCCGAATGCCGCACGTGCAGGTGATCCTTCCGAGGCCCACAATCGGGATGATACGATGGACTGCAGAACCTTCAGATGAAGGCAAAGCTCCCCTCAACCACAAAAACATCAGAGCCCTCATCGAAACACTGCGTGCAGCCTCAACCTTTGCTTCCATTCCTACACTTCAGTAACATGCACGCCGAAGCAGACTGCATCGGGAGGCCTCTGATTGAATGCTGGAGTACAAAACGCCTATGTCTCTAGAACACTAAACAAATTCCAATTACAAGTTCTGCATGTTCTAAGGCTAAGTCTATGCAGGTACATATACAAGGCAATGCAATTAGGAACGAAGAAATTGACGGATAAGCTATCCTATCCTACCGCCTCCTATCCTATCTGCCTATCTATCTGTCTGTCAGTCTGTCTGTCTGTCCAGCCGTCTATCTGTCGATGTATGCAGGGATGTATGTACCAAACAATCTATCAATGCACCAGTGATTGAGTCAATCCTGGCGATTTGATTTGGTAAATACGAAACGATGTACGTATGTATGTATGTACGCGTGTATGTATGTATGTATAGATAGGGGAGGGAGGAGTGGGGTGGATTCAGGATGTCGAACCCTCGTTTTCGAAACTACCCAAATTCCGCAATTGTGCTTGAAAGTGTTTGTACGTGGAAATACGGCAGCTTGGTGGGGGCCTAAAAGACTCTTACGGCTCTTTGTGGGGTCTTGAAGCTGGGAAGTTCTGGTAGCCGTTGTTTTTGCCGGGTACACTGGACGACGAGGTGAGTGTTAGCGGCTGGTCTATCGCTTCGCGCTGCATGCTTTCTGCACCCTATTGAGATTGCAGAAAAAGAAGACCATGTGTTGAGCAACTAACTGCTTCATGGATTTACAATGTTACAAGCCACCGAATGTATAGAATCAGTAGGCACTTTTGACACGAGCCCCTGTCCACCTAACCATGATCTGCAGAACTACTTGGCTTATTTTGCCAGGATGCGCTCCGACGCCTTTGTCATTGTCACACCACGAAAGTTGATGTGCAAGCCTCGGTCTCACTCTTGCTCAAGGAAACAGCTTGCAGCGCAGAGCGTTTTAAACAAACCGCAACAATAACAATGGACCACCGCAGGACTGTGCGAAGTGCTCTATTTTGCGGATATCGGTCGTAGGCGGTCCCTCTCATAGTCACGGCCCACTCCCTGGGCAAAAGTGGCGGCCACATGAAACTCGCACATGTATGTTCCTCGGCAGCCGCACTCGAGCAAGCAAGCAGGTGCCATATGGTCGCTCTGAAATTTGCTCGGCGGTCGTTGCAATGAGAGTGAAATCCTAACCTTGGCAAATCTGAAACAACGAGTGTTGAGTTGCGACAATTGGGAACCTTCGCACGAAATTCTTGTGGGCTTCCGTAGAGCATGGCATTCAAGGTCCAGGGCTGCAGGGGTCGCCATCCCCGTGCCACCCGCGAAATACGACTGTACCAACTACCAGCTGCCTCTGTGGTGTTAATGATGACTTCACTGTGGACTCGCTGCAAGGACTGCGGCGGTGGTTGTCACATGACAAGAACCGAACGATAAACAAGGGTTGGTAGCCTTGTGGGTTGCAATTACAAGGTGGGTTAGAATCCCTGGTGTCGGGGTCTACGGTGAGGCGCTGTTGAAATTGGGGCTGTTGGTGAATATACGTATCTTCCTAAACCCCTATGTAGAAAGCCCTGCGACACCCTGGGAAAATCGTTAAAACGGAATCTACCAACAATGCCCGGCAGTCCAAGACACCAAGGCGATCCATCGCGCGGTGGGATATGTGCATGGCCACAGTGAACTTCCGCATTGTTGCCTTCCACTACTACTGCTACTGCTACTGCTACCACCACTACCAAAACCGCTATATACCACTGCCAATGCCACTACTACACTGCTACTACTACAACAAGTATACTACTACTACTACTACTACTACTACTACTACTACTACTACTCTACTCCTGCTGCTGCTGCTGCTACTGGATGTCGGTGCTTGCTGTAAGACTCTCCATGCCAGGCATGTGTCCACTATTGTAGGTTTAGGGTTTATGGCGCCAGTGATTATGCCTGCACTGCAGGGTTTGCAATTGACAGCTGGAGTATACGGCGAGCTATTGAACCGCACAGGTTTCTGGGTTGTTCTGAATCTCAGAAGAGAACAGTCAACATCCACTTTCCTTGAAATACTAAGCAGCCGAAAACCTATACTCCGAAGTCCCAAACCTTCCAAGATCTTGAAAATTCTATGCCCAGAACGCCCGAAACTCTGAACCTTGACATCGACAGACTCCTGTACACAAAACGTGAATACCAAACTTTGACGACCCGAAAACCAAAACCTCAAAGATCCACGGAACCATGCCCGGAACTCCCCCCACCCCAACACCTTTCACCTTTCATCCACGTTTCACAAAACCATGGCGAAGCCCTTTAACGCCATAGAATCCCAAGAAAGATTCTTATAAAAGCCTTTTGCAGCAGGCTTCGCACTTCGCCTGGGTCGGACAGCACCCACAGAAGCATAAGAGCCTAAACCCTAAACCCTGAACCCTGAACCCTAAACCAAAGTCAAGCTGCACAGTCGGTGCTTTTCACTTTCGGCCCCCAGTCCTGGAAGTCGTGACTGGAAGCTTCGGGTCTTTGCGTGCTTTTCGTTGAGGGTTTACGCTCTGACAACTCGGACATGCCAGGCGAGGGTCTCAATGCGAGGTCGGGTGACACATTGAGGGTTTAGGCTTTGCGCTATTTTGGTTTTGGGGGATTGGAGCTTAGGGCGCTTTTAGTTGACGGTTTAGGGCAGTTTCGGGGCTTCATTATAGGAGTTTAAGGCAAGGCTTTAGCTAGCGACTAGTGTATACGAGTGTTGCAGGAGTTCTGAGAGGGTTCGTTAAGAGCTTCGAACTTGCTTCCATAAGAGCTCACAAACATACGGGATCCAAGAAATCTTTACGGGGCTCTGCAAGGACTCTTACTGGCTTTAAGCATTTAGTCCCAGGGGCGTCGCGACAGGCTCCAGCAGGATTCCAAGCAAGATTCAATCTGGTAACTTGTAACTACCAAATCATACTAGCAAACAGTAAAAACCCCAAAGACCTAAACCCTTCAGTTGACCCCCCAAACTCTGTACGGCAAGAGTTTGAGGCCAGAACAGTTTGAGGCTAGTACTAGTGGGATTTAGAGCCTCGAGCTCAAGCTGTCCAGCTCTAGCGTCATGACGGTGCGTTAGCATGTTGATGGTATTCAAGGCATTTTGGTGGGTGTGGAGCAGCAGGGTATCTAAGTTGTGGGGTGTGGTGCTTCGGGCTCAGCTCAGCTTTTTTGACAGCCTGGAGCCTCCAAAACACCCCCGATCTTCCACATTTCCTCAATTCAGGATCACTGGACCTCAGATTTGGGTCGGTTGCTTCAAGAGGTCCCTAGGCATCAAAAAGCCGGCGACGGCTAACCATGATGTCGTACGCATCAGTTCGTCTTCCTCATGGGTAGACACCTGTGAGCCTGAAGCCCTTGACCGTACCACGCTGAAACCCCGATACGCAAAAGAACTGTGGGTCTACCTGTAGTCTCCATTGTAGTTCCTTTTTGGGGTTACCTTATAGGATCCTTATTATATATTTGGTTAAACCAAAAAAAGGAACTACAATGGAGACTATAGGTAGGGTTTTGGGTTGTGTATCGAAATTGCAAGCCGCTCGAAACCAAAAACAACAAACGGAATCCTGTCGCCTGCACAACTCGAAACCTGAAACTCTACCAGGCTCCAAGCTGGCCCCTGTAAAGCTAGAACCTGCTATACTCATATTCAACTCGATAGAGAACCCGAGGCATTGAAAGAGACCCTAAACTCGGAACCCTAAACCCGACGTCGTAAGTCCCAAGCTCTAACTCCTATACCCTGAACCTTAAACCCTAAATCCTAAGTCATTCAAGCCCCAACTCCCAATCCTTTTTTTGCAACAGGCCTGAACTTTAAACCGCAACCCCCGAGACCCCTCGTGCTCCTCGCCGTCGCCGACATAGTTCACGAAGTGTAAGGGTTGGGGCTTCCAAGATCGGAGCTCCTCAGACTGGGCTCTTGTTAGGCAACTTGGTCTGTGCATGCGGTATGGATACGTGTTACAGGTATTATTAGTAATTATAAACAATACGTTGACATGTTTAGTATTGTGATCATTCTTCTTGTGATTACTATGGCTCTGATTATTGTTATCATTACTATCGTAATTTAAGTTGCGATGATGAGGAAATCGTAATCGTAATGTTTACTAAAGATGCCAAGTAAGTGTGGTAGCGTAGAATAATACATCCCTTAGCAAGAAACCCAGTGGAATACTGGATCTTCAGCCCTACAACAAGTTGCTTCAGCATTCGACTAGTGTTCGTTTTGAGAATTCGTTTTAAAGGGTTGGAAGGTTTTAGCATAGCGGCCTTCATAACTGGAATAGGCTCTTCATGCGCATTCTGGTAGGGTCTTTTGGTGTTTGACGCACATTCTAAACCATGAAAACTTCACGTAAACCCTGAACCCTAAATCCTACACCCAAAAGCATCTAAGCTGCACCCACCAGACCCTGAACCTAGTGATTCTGGGCCTTCAGGAGCGTTCGGGCTTATGTTTTGGCGATTTTTTGGGGCCTTTACTTAGCACCCTAAACCCCGAACCACAAGGGCTTAGGGTTTAGGGTTCACCACATGCCCAAGCCCTTCTTGAACCCCCGGACTCCATAAAACTACAGCCCTACGTAGAACTCTGGTCCCCCAGACGCTGTATGAAGTTTACTTGATTTGCTGGTTCGGACTCGAATCTCGGTGCACCGGGAATGTGGGTCTTCGGGGTTTTAGGGTGCAGGGCTTGGGGGGCTTGAGGGCATGGGGTTGTTGTTGGCCTCCTGCTTGGCTAGGACGGTGCCCGCATTGCAGGGTTGCCACACATGGGACAGACTGGCCTAGATCCAATACACAAGCGATGGACTCCACACTTGTGAGCCGACTGAACGGCTCTTGCAACACCGACCGTTTGCACCTTTTGTACACGCACGGGGTGCAACAATCAATTATCCTTCGGCCTGCAGCCTCACAGCGGGAGGAGGAGCACTCACAAGCCAAAGTCGAAGGCGGCTTCATCAACGAGGTATCGGTGCATGGCTTGCATGGACAGAGTGCCACATCCTACGACGTGGCACTCAGTCCACGCAGCACGCAGCCAGTGCACCGATACTGCCCTTTTTTTACCTACCTTTGCAACGGCATCTTGAAAAGTCGTGGCAACATCGGAACCAAGGTTGTGGATGTCTGGCCTGGGGTTAATCATGGGCTTTTGGATTTCAGTGCTTGAGGGCTTTATAGGGGTTCAGGGTTTTTGTTGAGGGTTTAGAGTTCTGCGCTCTAGGGTCGTGTCTTAGGGCTTCAGGCGTTTTCTGGCTTGCGGTTTTGGAGGAAGTCCGTCCAAGTCCCCGCCAGGTATATTGTAAAGGGGCACTCCCATCCCACGTATGTAAATATTTAAGGTAGCGGTAGCGGCGGTAGCGGCGTCTGTTAAGCTTGGGATTCCAGGGCTTGTCCCTTGGGGTTTCGACCCACACACTCGCACTCGGCTGGCATGGCTTCGGACCGCCGTGTTGGGGGCAAAAGGGCCTTTGGGGATGCTCAAGTCCAGATGCGGTCCCTGCAAAAGGCACGTGATATGGATACCAGACCCCAAGCCTACATTCTAAACCCTGAAGCCCTAGCCTAAATCCTAAACCCCAAACCTCATTCAAAGGAACCCCGTAATACCACCGAGCTGATTGGTTGAAGCCAAGACGCCAGCAGCGCGAACCTGAGCGAAACTGATCCTCTGGAAACTCTACTCTGGACCTTGCGACCGTAAACCTGAAACCCTGAACTCTATACTGATCAACACTCTTGATTTGTAGAGTCCGAAACCCCTTACGAACACTCCAGGGGAGGACGTACATGCGGCGCTTACGGCTTAAGGGCTTCAGATTAGGACTCAAGATGACTAAACCAAATACGGGCATTCCCTTCAAAATTTGTTTTGCGAGAGGTTGCCTTTGCCCTTCCCCTGCTTGCCCCTTCCGTCGTTGAGTGTTCATGCTCTTTGATGTAAGCAGCCTCTTAACCCTACGCCCCAAAAAAACCCTAGACCCTAAACCAAGCCCCTAAGCCCTGTCTAAGCCAAGTGAGTCCTTGGACCACCTTTGAGCAAAGTTTGTTGGGGTTAAACGCTTAAACACTACCCTAACCTGAAAACGGCATTAGGGTTTATAAGGGTTTAGTTATGTGCTTGTGGCATCACTTTTGACTGGGTGGCTTGGTCACTGAGAATCTCGGTTGAGGACGTGAACTATTCAGGACGTCGCAATCCTGGTCCTTGAAAACCAGGTGAACTTCAGGAATTTGTACCCTGCAGTCACATTTGACGCAATGGACAAGGGCAGGTGTTCTTCGAGGGCCCAGTATCTTCTCATCAAGGGAATTGCTGCAACAAGTGGGATTGTCTCAAGGCTGCAAGACACAGCTCACCGTACACCCTACTATGTGCTAAATCCGCCGGCCCTGAGCCCAAAACCCCACAAGATCTATAGCCGCAACCCCGAAGCCCAAACCTTTAAAGCCTGAACCCCAGAAGTAAAATCATCCGGGGCGCATGTCGGAGAACAGGTAATTACCGTTACCTAGTTCTATGGCTTTCTCCTCGCAATGGACAGGTTTTGCCGACAGTGTTTAGGGCTTTGTTAGTTTCTGTTGTTACGAGGGTTGTGGATACAATGGCCTGTCGTTTCAAAGGCTCCACGACCCGGCCATTTTGGAGGGTTCGGTGCTACAGGTGAACCGTAAACCCATCTCTTTGTGTTGGTTTCGGGGCACAGAGCGGGCAGCAAAGATTGGTGAGCATCAATACATAACTTCGATTTGCTCGGGGGGGGGGTCCTCGCGAAACGAAAACAAACCCGACAGATCATCTATGTTGCGGGAATCTAGGGGAACGAAGTCAAAACTGAGTTACTGAAGTGCAGAGCACAGCTTGAGGCTGCAGCTTGACATGCCGGATCAACTTGGTACCAGCTAATGTAGACCCATGACGATAACAAGCCGAGCCTTTTAAACCCTAGAACTGTCACAATCTTCAAACAAGACTAGATTTAGAGATTAGTATAGGGGTTTGGATTCTTTAAGGGTTGCGTAAATAGTGAGACTAGGGCATGCACCGTGTCAGTTTCAAGGTGCTTTTTGGGCCAAGGAATTCTCTTGCCTCCGGCAAGGCTACGACAAGACCTGCTTAGCAGGGTCGTGCGGCAAAAGGTGACTTCACAACCAGAAATGGCATGAGCAGGCCTATGTAACGCGAAACGCCAAACCCTCCAGCACGGTGGGCATGCATACTACGAGACTTCTAGATCCCTCCTACACCCGAACTTCCAAAACCCAGGAAATCTGAAAATCCTTTGGTCCTTTTTTGCAGTGACTGCTCATATAGAGCCTAATAATTAGAATGGGGTTTCGGGGGCCATTATAGTATAATTTTAACACGGAGCCCTCCCCAAATAGTGTACTGTAGGTAATTACATAGTAAGGCCCCTATACAAAATCCTCAAAATAGCTCTTATAGTAGCCCTTGATTTCTAGTAACACTCACTGGCCCAAAACCCAAGGGAATAAAAGTTGAAACTTTCGGAATCGACGACCGTATAAGAACCCCAAAAAGTTGAAAAGTAGAGTGTGCAGCCAATAAGAACATTAAGGAGCCTAAGGGACGAATTAATCATGGTAATTATTCTCAGCGTCCTTCCCCTTCTCCACAGCCAAGGTGAGAAGAGTATCAGCCATTCGATACCACTCCTCCTGCCTGCATGTCGGGAGCAGGGGGTTTAGGACTAGGATTTTATGGGTTTCCGCTTACCCCTGATTGGGAGTTTTTTACACTACGGTCCCCTGCAAGGGACGCTAATTTGAGCAGCCACGCGCCCACCAGTTACACATGTCGTTACTTGTCGCTGTTGTCACTGCAGTGGAAGCGGGCCAAACGCGTTTACAAAGGATTTCTATTGCTTGGCAACTTGCGACGCCGTGCACCGAAGCGCAACCCCTTGTCACGGCAGATTAAGCCAGGCGGCGTGCCCGAGAGCAGTGCGGGAACGTGGTTTTGGTAGCTGGTGAAGCGGCCGTCGTTCGGAAGATCCTCCGATTCTCTGAGATTCTGATTTCAACGAGTCGGAGGTGATGGCAAAACAAAAAAAGCCCGAAAATTTTCCAGCATTTTGGAGTATACGCAATACTTAGAAGTAAATGGGAACTATGAGGGCGTCTCATTACCATTTGTTCAGACCCTTATATTGCAGGCTTGAGTGTTGAAGGCTGCAAAGGTTGGGCTGATACAGTAGTGCAAGGCCCTGAGCAAATCCGGCTAACAGCTAACAAATCTGATTAAAATACGCCCTCCGATGGGTTTAAGGTACTCGTGCTCAGAGTACAAAGCTCCAATGCAGGGCAGGGCCTTACAATCAGAATAGGCTTGTGGGGCATTTTAGAGTACCGGTATTTACGCAGGCTTCTACATTCTTTGTTTTCTTTGGCCTAAGCCTCGGGCGGCCAAGCTGCGGTATCTGGAGGGAACCATGTTGGAATCACGTCGTAGTCCGACATCCACCCGCCCCCTGCAAGGAGTCTGCTCTTCGGGCTTTGGGCATACTGGCATACTGTGCCCACAGGCTTTTTTGCCAAAAGCCATGACAGAACTAGACAATTCTACACTGGTCCTGAACCCTAAACTTCTCAGTAACAGAAAGCAAAACTCCGCCATCTCTCTCTCACTTCCTGTCTCTCTGGCTCTCTCTCTCTCTCTCTCTCGCTCTCTCTCTCTCTCTCTCTCCCTCTCTCTCTCTCTCTCTCTTGTGGTCGGCTCGATCATGCCGGGCATCCGGAGATGCCGGAGCCTCAAAAGACCCATATATTCTGTGCGTGCGAGATCCACAGTGAAGGGAAGCCTCTGCAGACAGAAGTCTTAAGACTGAAAGCCTGCATGGCTGCATGGATTCTAGAGCGGCAGGCATACATGCGCGTTCCTATCCGGGTGATAGAAACCTTCGGAAGAGTACTGCATCTGTACAAGCTATGACAGTCGAGCCCACAAAAGAAACACTCTTTTGCGCAAGACTGCAGTTCAGCAACAGGCAGCAGAAAACCGAAAGAACGCATTTCCACATGCTTGGCCGGCGTGAGGCAGCCTTGTTTGAGAGGCTTCAGACACATGTCCCACTCTAAACCCTAAACTCTAACCCTAAAGCGCCCAAACCTAAACCCATGTCCCAAGTCAACCTCGGCCCTAAAGAAGCGCATCTCCTTGGACAGAGGTTTGAGCAGGTGGGGTGGAGGGATCTGGGGGGGGGGAGGGATACGAAAAGGGTTTCTATAAGGGGTTACTCGAGGGCTCCGATAGGCTGGTTAAGGGTTCAGGATTTAGAGCTCAGCTCCCAAAAAACATCTTGGACTTCTCAGCAAGTATGCTGAACCTGACGCGACTCCGGCCTGCTTCGGCCATGGCCAAGTAGCGCATGTAACAGTGGTAGTCGTACCTCAGCACTGATAGAAACCTCAACGCTCCCACAACCCTAAACTCTAAACTCCGTGCTTGTTGCACCTGGACAAGGGGTGCTCCCTCCCGGAATGTTATATAGCAGGAGAACTGACTGGAACACCAAAAGTGACATGAACCAAAGGCAATGCATAGAAGTACGGATGTATGTAACGGTGTTTCTTGTTCCCTGTCGCTCTATGTAATTACTTTTTCACCACATACTCCCGAACATAATATACAAAATTTGCTTGAACCCCAGTGCAGCGCTATTGGGTCGGGTGGACTCCTACAGGGCTATACACTCAAAATTGCACCGCTGAAAAATCCACGACCCAGGTTGCAACACACCTTGCACTCTCCAGTTTGATCTATGTAGCGCGTACTCGCTTTGTCTATGACTGTTAAGTACTGGGGGGCGATTGAGGTTCTTCGGTCTCAGAGTTACTGCACATAAAAACAAGAGTTACATACGTTTAGTCTTGGTGTCATATCCCTGAACATTAAACCCTACTTACCCTAGAAAAACCCTACCGACTACTCACTCGCGGCTCATTGACTTGGGCTGCCGGCCGTTGTCAGTCGGACTTTGAGACTAAGTGCGAGGTAAGACAGAGGCTTCGGGTTTAGGGAGTATCGGTGTTTAGGGAGGCGTCGTTCTATCGCTGAAGGTAACACGGTGACGGCTACTGCCTCGGTGACTGTGCTCGCCCCTCGTCAGCTGATCTTCGGCGGCCCCATGCCGCCACTAGACCCAGCCCCTGAATCCAACCCCGAAAAAACAAATCCTGCAACCTCAAAATTCCTTCCAAAATTGATGGATCATAAAGCAACTTAAAGCAACAGTACTTCCAAAATCAATGGATACTGCAGCAAGACTCGTAGCAGCAAGAACTGTCATAATAGTAATGGCGGTAATTATGGTAGAGCGGGTTGCATCCTGTTCGACCCCAGCGGAACTTTGGTCGCCAGGTCGTGATGGAATTGACTGAAGTTGGCGGCAGTCTTTGCATCTTCCTCGAGAGCTTCGAGAAATGCTAATGGTCTGCTTTTTTTTGAACGTCCGGGGTTTGGGACTTAAGGCTCCTCTGTTCTAGGCCTGGGACTTAAGGCTCCTCTAGGTCTGCGAATTCGGGTCCCGGGGTCGGTGCTTAGGGCGGGCCTGAGGTTCCGATTCAATGAATTAGCGGTAAAGGTGGTCGTTGGGCTGCTGAACCGATTCCTAGCCTTTTGCTGTGCTTCAAATCTCTTATTACAGCTATGACAGGGCTACCTCTGCCGCTCATGTTCGACTGCTATTAGACTGTTATCTCGCTTCACTTAATTAATTTTTCCAGGGTCTAGTGATCGCCACTGCATGATTGCCCCTGCTGCCCCAACACAAAGTTGTCATTTTCCACTCTCACGCTCCGCTCAGCATCGCCGACGTACACCTTATCCTTCCGACCTCTGACCTCCAATACATACATATGCATACATGCATGCATACATACATACACAAGCATACATCCATCCACAGAATTACACATGCACACATCCACACATCCACATGTACGTATACATGTACATAAACATACACATACACACACATGGATATACAGACTTATGTGTGGATGTATGTAGAGAAATAAATACGTGTGTGTATGCATAGAACCAGCATCTATGCATGTTGTTTACAAGGTACGGGTAGTGGCAATAAGTGCAAGGAACACAGCAGAGCGCCCTGTCGCCGAGGCTCGACAGTCAGAACCCGAGTTGCCCAGCCAGCACGACGCCAAGCCTCTCAATGTCTCAAAAAGGCTTGGGGCCTAAGGTTTCGAGTTTGGGGTTAAAGGGTTTAGGTTTTACGTTGTTCGGGACTTTACGTTTTCTTACTTTACAGATTTCGGGTTCCGGCGCTCACACTCGGGACAGATTTCGGGTTCAGGGATTCAGGGATTTAGTGGTGCAGGGTATTTGTTTAAGGGTTTTGTGATTTGGGGAGGTACGCCCAGTTGCGCCCATATCCCAATGCCCTGAATTTGCGATCTCGGCGTATCCCGAAGTCGAAAGTTCCAGGGTTCAAGGCATCAGTCCTGAGTGTCCGGGTCCTCTGCATAAGAGGGCTTTGGACGTATTTTCGGGAAGCAGCTAATGGCTAGGCTACGCATGTGTGCCCACGCTACTACAAAGTACAAAGCTGCCGAATGCTGCCGATCAAGGACGTGTGCTTTGCCAGGTGCGAGTGCATGAGTCTGAGTAGGGAAACGCTGCCTTGAGTTAGGCATGACTGTCTCTGTTGGCTCAACCGCCAAGCCAATTCAATGCGACAGCGAGAGTCCTAGATCTAGATATACGTTTCAAGGCACTTAAGCTTGCTGGCTTAAGTCGAAGTGCATGATACCGCAAAACCAAGGCCCCAAGCTTTTAAACCCCAACTCTTTAACCGTAAAGCCGTAAGCTATGCATATCCTCCAACCCTTCTGCTCCACTAGCTCCATGCTCCACCGCTGAAACCACAAACTACTGCAGGGGAGTTTCTGAAAATAGGGAACCCTAATATAGTACCCTAAATACTATAGGATCCTTATTATAAGGACCCCAAATAAGGTACCCCTACTTTTCCGAAACCCCCATGTGGTTCAAGCCCAGCCCGGAAGCGATCGCCTGCTGCCACGCGCTCAGCGTGTGCGTCGTTCTGTCCTGAGCCACGGGAGCTCGAACTGCGGCGCGACATCTAGCGCTACCACGGGCGGATTTGAGCAGGGTGTTCTGCAAAAGGGTGTAGACTACTCCAATGCCACTGCTGCTACCATTAACACTCATGACGGCGTTAGGAGCAACAGTGACCACCAAAGCAATGGTAAGAATGCGAGTGCTGACATCAGCAACTCATGGCTTCGGATCCCAGACTTTCGTGTTTACATTCTAAACTCGTGCTTATACAGTCTCTTCTCTCGAACCGAGCAAAAGCAGATCATGGGTGTACCAGTACTGGCGCCCCGGTACGAACAACCAGACTTCAAGTAAGAGTACTGACGCTGAAAACGGAGAAAGCAAAAGCACATCAGGCCGCTCAGTGGAGTAGTGAGTCTTATTCCTAGGCCATGATCTAAGGGTGAGAAGGACCATTGAGGCTGGAGTTCTTCGCCCAAAATTGAGGGCTTGCAAGGGAGGGAAAAGGGTTGAGGGTCTTGAGCAGAGTTGCAAAAATACAGACTCCAGCTTGAAGCTCTGGAGCCCAAAAGCTCTACAAAAGCTCACAGCCCTAAGATGCCCCCAAGAAAAACTGAAGATCCCTAAGCCCTAAGATCACCAAGAAGTCCTAAGATGCCACCAAAAACACTCATCTTCTAAAACAACGAACATAAGATCCCCCAAGAGCCCTAAGATCTCCCGACAAGCCAAGATCCCAACAAAAACCCCGAAGATCCCTTCAGCTCTAAGCTTCCCTAAGCCCTCTTTTGCATCAGGTCAGGACTTCTGCAATCGTTCAGCTTCCCTCAGTCCCAAGATCACCAAGATAGTCTCAGATACCCAAAACAACCGTAACCCTAACCCTAAACCCCAAACCCTAAACCCCAAACCCTGAACTCTAGACCCTTGAGACGGAACCCCACCTCGGGATCTGAAGCGTCGGTGCTGGTGAAGTAGGTATGCATCACCCCCCGGGGTACCTGTTAAGGCTGTCATGGTTTCGGGGTCCAGGGATTTAGGGTTAGGGTTTAGGGTTTTTTTGCAACCCGCCTAGCCGGTTTAGGGTTTAGGGTTTTAGGGTTAGGGTTTCGGGTGTTTTTCCCTCCCACTTAGCAAGGACGAGCCCGCATTGCAGGGTGCCTGGTTGTATATGCGGAGCAGGTCAGCTACAGTTTCACAGCCGACCGTGGGTTTAGGGTTTAGGGTTTAGAAGTTTAGGATTTTGGAGGTTTTAGGAGGGGTTTCGGTGCTTTATACTCGGACCAAGCAGGAAAGGGTTATTGGTGGTTAGTCGGATGAGGTGAACCCTTCTCGAGGAGGAGCTGTTGCAAGAGTTTAGGGTTTTAGAGTTGTGTGGTTTAGGGCTTAAGGCTTTAGGTTTAGGGGTCGGGGCACGGGCAATGCCCTACACGATAGTAGGTTCGGACTCGTTCGGACCCCAAGTAGTCGCCCTTCCATGCTGAAGCCGATAAAGCAATAGAGTGCTAAGGTAATAGGCGGAATGCTTTAAACAAAAAAGCTTAGCCAGCCCAGAAAGGCCCATATGCAGAGCCAGCTCCAAGACGAAATCCGACCTCGTCAAGGGTTTAGGGTTTAGGGATGTTTGGTGTTTAGGACTTATGGAATTTTAGGGTTTAGGGTTTAGGAAGATGAGGTCGAGGATGCCCTGATTCTGAAGTCCAGAACCACACGCCCAAGCGTTACAAGCCACACCCAAGAACAAAACAAACCCGAAACCCCAAACCAAACCCCGCCCCGCCGCCCTCAGAATGGCCGGACCTTGTGGGGCGGACCGGGACCAAAAAGCTTCGGCGTGCGGCTCACCACGCAAGGCCTCGCTGGCTTGGCAGGCAGGCTTTAAGCTTTTTGCGGGATTCCATGATAGAAAAGCCGATGCTAGTATATGCCAACCAAACACAACACATCGGCAGAACTAATAATAATAATAACAATATTCATAATGATTATTGTTATTATCAATAATAACAGTAATACTAGTCATACTAATATTTCTAATAATACTACTGCTGATAATAATAATGATAATATCAATAATTCTAATGGTAACAACAATACTAAGGATAAGCACAAGCTCACCCCAAGTCGGACCGCCTGGCGCGGGGACACCCTGCGTAACTCTGAAGTTAGAGGGCTTCAGGGTCTAGGCTTTATCGTTTTTGGTTTAGGCTTTAGGGCTTACAGGCTTTATAGGGTTCAGGGTTTATAGGGTTTAGGGTTTAGGCTTTATAGGGTTTAGGGAGGTTTCGGAAAAGATGTGTATGCAGAGGGTTCAGTGTGTCGGCGGTCACACTCGGACATGCCAGGCCAGGTTCTGGGTGCTGAGCCGGTTGGTGGTGAAACCTATATTCGGGGTTCAGAGGTGACGTGTTTGGATTTTATGGGTTGCTCTCGGGCCAGGCAGTGGCATGTCAACTCCGCCGGCTTAGGGCCGAAGTTTTGAACTCGGAATCCCCCTAGCGAGCCTTCTTATCTTAAAGCCTAACCCCTACACCCTTAACACCACCTCCTAAACTCTAAACCGAGACTTTGAACCCTGTAAGCCTTGAACTCGAAGCCCAATATAGAACACTTAGGACTACCCTTCGACGAACTCTTACAACCCCTATGGAGCCCTAAACGCCTACAGTCAGAAGGTTTAGGGTTCATATACTGAGTTTACAGTTTACAGGCTTCAGGTTTTAGGGTTAGGGAAAGGGGGTATGGAACTATACTTCCTGTAAGAAGTGGCAATATGAAACACTTCCGGGTCTTGGGCCCCCGCTTTATGACACAAGACAAACTGAAAAGCATCTACCGGCGGATCCACGAACCTGCTGTAATCTAGGCCGTATAGGGTGCGATGGGTTTAGGTTAAAAAACTGCTTCAAGGGCTATTGGGTTTTTAAGGGGCTTAGGCGTGAAGTAGCTACTGCTGTTTTCCAACGCTTTGGGAGCGCTGCGCTGTACAACCTTGCTTTGCTTGGACTGCTGAAACTGCATTTCGCAGTCAGGGACATGACATGGGGGGGGGGGGGTTGTTGAAGGCGGTTTGGGGGGCCTGCGAAGCTCCATTTTTGCGGGAACTCCGTTCTCTTCGTGCACTGGCCCCACTGCCCAAACGGAGAGATACCAACCACAACAGCNGGGGGGGGGGGGGGTTGTTGAATGCAGTTTGGGGATCCTGCGAAGCTCTCATTCTGCGAGACATATCGTCTTCGTGTGCCAGAGTCCAGATGCCCCAACGGCGATGAACACACCCGAACAGCACACCCTGGCCTGAACGCCATAAGACTTGGAGTTCGATTTCCCCGACCACCGACATCTGCCCAAGCCCCAAAACAGCGGAGCTCCACCAGGCGAGGTCTAACGACGGTATCGGATTGGGTATGAGCTTTAATAACAACACGCATGTAAGCGGACCTATCTGACAGACTCGCATCTGGCAGTTGTTTAAAATTTCCGCGCCCCGAACTAGCCATCAGGTCGCAAATGCATCTGAACTCACGCCCTTTAAGCTCGAAAAACACTGGAGATCGAATACCACGCCGGGGCGCAGCGGAGAGGGCGTAAGACCAGGCTCCGCACAGCCGGATGTTGGGTTCTCAGTTCATCTGCGATTAAGGATTGACGGGGCATCAGGTTCAAATTTACAAGCTTTGGAGGTTCCAATCTTTTCGGATTAGGATTCATGGGGGTTATACGACAGGTATCAAAGCGATCCCCAAGAAACGCATGCTCGCGTAAGTTCTACACGGAGGTATACGGTTAGGGCTCGACACTTGGAGATTGGAGCCTCTCGGCCGCTGACTGCTGAGGACAAAGTGTCAAGCTAAGGGTTTAGGATTCAGGGGTTTAGGGTTTAGGGATTTAGGTTTTTGTTTAACCGGTTTAGGGTTCAGGGTTTGAGACCTTTTGAAACCGCCTCACTGGCGCCTATTACACCGCCACCTCCGTCTCGGCAACGAGGGCTCAGATTTTTTGAACTTCTAAGGTTTGGGACTTGGGGGAGTTTCAGGTCAGAGTGGGCTTGATGGCTGAAATGTTTTTTAGGAGGGAGAGAGAGAGAGAGAGGGAGGAGAGAGAGAGAGAGAGCATGAGTGCGAGATCTCTGTGCCGCAATGCTTCATTTTACAACTGTTTGAACTGGGTGTTGGGCAGTTGAAACGGGAAGCACTATACTATACTACACGGCCACATAGAAACTTGTATCCAAAATCCCCGATGCCCTATTCTGACTATAAGGTCCTCAAGCCCGAGACCCCCCCGCCCTTGAACCTAAAACGCTCACGCCCTAAACCCAAATTCTTTGTAACACCTTCAACACTGGACCCCCTCCCCAAATCTATGTAGGATATTATAGTAATTACGCACGGCATTTTATGGTACATTATAGTAGATCTATAGTACATTATGCTAAATTACATTAAACTATACTATACTATAAGAATTATAAGATGTATTATGCTACAGTATATTACATGACATTATATTATATTACATACAGTTCCGCGAGGCACCAGCCCCCAGCTGCCCCTACACCGTAACTATTATTATACTCGACTTCAGCCTCACCCAAAGCACAAAGATCCGCAAAGCAACTAACATGCAGAAAGGAGACTAGGTCAAAAGACCTGCATTATGCGAGGCATTCTTTGAAAAAGTGATTGCGGATTGGATGAAGCGATGCTACACCTTGAACGTGCTAACCTGCACGCGACACCCTGAGTTTTCAACCTTGCAGCCTAACTCCCCAACACTGAAAACCCAAGCACACCCTTCTGAAAGAAGCCTAGTCCTCACTTCTGTCCAGAGAGCAGGCTGGCAAAGAGTCGGGCATGCTTCTCCAACCGGTCCGACGCAACGATCCTTCCCAAGGGGTCCATACATACTACAAGCAGCTCTTTTCGGGTTGTGACATCTGTTCCTTTGCTGATTTTTTGTGGACCTTCTCCTCTGCCGAAGGGGGCTCAGGGTGTTAGTCTGAAAGTCTAACCTCATTCATGACAACCTCCCTGTGCAAAGGCACTAGGCTCCAGAATCCTCGGCTCTAACGGCCTAAAGCGCGCAGTACCCTACATGTGCTGCAGTCAAGAACCCACCGGAATGGAGTAAGATCTCCATGGGTCCACCCTATGCCTGTCACTACGTACCATCCCGACTAGCTAGCAAGTCAGTTAGAGCGTTTGCACATGTATATATATATATAATGTAAACAGGTAGGTGAGGGGAGCGGAAGTCAGCGCCGGGGCTGAACCCTGATCCTGCTTTGCAGCAGCTTTGGATCGTGACAAGGCTCCCCCCCTGTCTTTGTCCGGATGGCAAGCTTTGTGTCCTGAGTGAAGCACAGCGACATATGTGGAGTTCTTCCCTAAACACTACATGCTGGCCTAAAATCTCCGAACCTCCTTGGCATAGGGTCCCTTAACGAAGCCTCTTTGTTGAAACCCTCCCAAGAAGGTTAAGATCCCGCTATGTAAACCTGAAACCCCAAAATACTCGAAGTTCAGCACATGCTTCGGCTAAACCTGTTGTGATGTTCAAGGATTGGGATTCAGGCGCCTGCTACTGGGCAGGGGGTGGAGGTTCTGGGTTCTGTAGAGTCTTATAGCTGAGATTTAGGATTAGGGAGACCCTTGAGGATATGGACCCTCTCAATAATGTCCCTCTTAAGAGAGCCAGAAGTAGGGTTAAGAAGGGCACCCTTTTAGGGTCTCCCTAATACTACCTAGAGACAGCCCCCTTGCAGCAATTCAATAAGATTCTTGGGCTTACCAGATTCGCACGAAGAATAACAAACGCCTTGAACCCAAAATTCGCTGCCCGAGGGGCGTCTTTGAGTTTGTTGGCCAATACAGCCTATATACCCTAAGCACAATCTGCTCCCAGAGCGGCTTTGGATGGCTTGGGGTTTGTTTCTCAAGTGAAGCCTTGCTGCTGATAATGTGGCTTTGCCTGTTCTTGGGTTGGTCTGGGGCGATTCGTTTCGAGACTTTCGATGCCAAAGGCAAGATGCTCCTGTTTGTTGGGGCGCTGTTCTGAAGCCGTGTCTGACCAAAAAGTCTTGAAACTCCAGTGAAACTTCATCCCCACAACCGTTTAACAGGGACCTGAAGCCAATAATTAACCTGCTGTCCGTGTGGAGATATCCTAGCATAAGTTCCGAACCATGAACCCAGCAAATCGGTGGATTGAGCAACAACCCTAGAGCCAGAACCTAAGTGCGAAATGCTGATGTCCACAAAGACCTGCATAACGGCAAAGCCGTTGAAACTTTCAACCCGCAACCCGCAGCCTGCCAAAATCTGCTAATTCCCCGCCGAAGTTCTCCCGGACAGGGCGGTAGCTTTGGCCACACAGGTTCGCACTTGCTTCGCCATCCTCAGTCCGGCTTCAGGTGTTGGGTTTGGTGGGGTTTAGGGTTTAGGGTTGAGAACCCTAAACCCTAAACCCTAAAACCTGAAGGGCTGAATGACTCTGGAGCAATGTGAGGATAGGCCATTTTAGGCTCTAAAGCTATATTGGCATGTGAACCATCAACTCTTTTAGGGTGTGTTCGATCTCTCGCGGAGTTCCGGATAAAGGGTTTTGAGGTTGGGCTTAGGGTGATAAAGTCCCGGGTTCGCAGTGTGTCGAAGCGTCTTTCCAGTAGAGAGCCTCAGTTTTACGTTCTCATCAGGATGACAAGTCTCCTCCTCGAAACAGAATAGCCCTTTGCCCAAGGAGACTCTTGTGTCTCCAATCCACACCTGAACTCCAAGATCTCAATCTTGAGCACTTGGTGCTTGGGGTTTGGGTGTACTGCATAAGGAGTTAGGTTTATGTTTAGGGAGTCAAGGTTTTGGGAACCAGGATGGCTCAGAAGTTTGGGTTTCGTCGCCGGCATCTTGCTGTGGGGTTGTGTAACATCCAGTGAGGATGGCTGATATGATTCTACTGCTACCACTACTGCAACTTCATTCCCCAGCCCAATCAAGGAAATGGAGTCAGTCATAACGTATAAACCCAAAAGTTGAAAGCTTGGATGTTAGAGACCTGAATTACATGCAGTTGGTCGTCATGGTTTGCACAACACTTCTCCAGGGCTCAGGTCAATCTTTGACAAATCCCTGTGCCAAAAACTCAAAACTGCTGTGCAGCGTTGCTGCTCACTCAGCTCTACACCCTGCATGCTCAGCTGCCTTTCCTGTGGTGACATTATCATAACCAGCAACTTTTGGTGCAGGAATACACCAATGCCGGTGACTGCTGCTGTCTACCATGCGACGACCACTACCCGTGATGTTAATCCTTGCTGGATCCGTGGTGATATGTCATGATCGACAATGATGACGCTGGTGGTGGTAATGTCAATCTTTGTCGCCCTCAGGTTTGTAGCAGCGCCTCCGGATCCCATTGTACTTGGCTCATCAACTATTCAAGAACCAACCAGGCAGAATAAGTGAATGCAAGCCGTGTGGACTGTGCTGCTCGAGCATGTGCCTTCAAGCTACATACGGTTGTGTGCAACGTCATGAAAAGACACATGCCATGAAAATCACCACACACTGAGAAGAGCTTGTCCAGCTAGCCTGCTACCATTCGTTCAGCCCATTTCGCTGCAGAAACTCTCATCACACACTGGACCAAGCTAGACTTAGAGAGGCTATCCTTTGGAAACACATATGGGGGTTTCCGAAAACAGGGGCACCCTAGTACAGTACCCTCAATAGTAGGATCCTTATTACAAGGACCCCCACATAAGGTACCCCTAATTTTCGGAAACTCCCATATGGATTCGATCACACCCGATTCAGCGAATGCTTCTTTACCGGACTCGTGGGACTGATTGCTCAGGGTTTGCCGGTGTTGATTTTGGATCTGCCTGGGCCTTAGGGTTCAGCCTACAAGCCTGCACCGAAAACCTTGAAACCTTTGTGGGGCTTTCTGGAGTTTACCTGCGGATCCGATGGCCTACTGTTCCCAAGCCTCTACCCTGGTCCACAAGCTACTAGTTTTCATAATTTCGGGCTCAATCTGAAACCCTAAACCCTAAACCACAGCTAGGCCGAAGCTCTGTCCCAAAGCGTGGTGGAGAGCTCCCGTTGCATCAGCCGTGTCATTGCAGCACCCACGTGTCCGGGGACCACGGATGCAGAGAGACAGAGCCGCCGGCCTCCACCTAAAGGCGTCGATTTAGGGTTCGCAGTCTAGGGCATTGTGAACCTTTGCTAGAGGTCAATGTATCTAATTTGTGAACTTTAGGGCTTAGGGTTCGCGGTTTAGGGCACCTGAGGGCCTGGGCTACAGGCTTAAAGCGTTTTCCATCCTACCTAGCAAGGAGGGTTTAGGGTTTAGGCTTGGGGGTTTAGGGTCTAGGGCATCTTAGGGCCTTTGCTATAGGTATGGGGTATCTTATTTGTAAACTGTGGGGTATGAGTCGTGTAACCTAGAGTAAGTCTTTGTTGTTGCAAAGGTCCGACCTCTGCCACAGAAGTCCACGAGAGTCTCTCGGTGCCGACAACACCCCGGCGTAAAGGCACCGGTTTAAGCTCTACAGTTCAGGGTTTAGGAGGATAGGGCTGCATTTTGGGGGTGTTAGCCTCTACAGCGACAGGCCAAGCGTTTTAGGTTGAGCTTGAAGCCAAAAATTTTGTCGCAAAGAATAACCTTCCCAATCCCTAGACAAAAATACTACAATATGCACCAGCGCCATGTTCGAATCATCGAGGCGCTGGAAGAGGTCGGGATCGCCTGAAAACTGGGCAGCCTGATCGTCATCGACACCCGTCCGACCCATATAAACAAGAGCAAGAACTCATCCAATGCTACCCAAGCCCGCAAAGACAAAGCAACAAAACAGCCGAACCGGTTTGGTGTCTTGCCATAGCACATCACAATGGAACAAACAAGAACATGAAACAACAAAACGGTCGCTACGCAATGGCAAAACATATCTGCTTAAGCTTGCATGCTAAGCTTCAATGCCACCCCCATCCTGAACCCGATACGGACCCTTAAACTCTGAAAATCATGAAGCCTGAAACCCGGAACCCTGGATTGCTAAGCTCGCACCCCGGAAATCGTAAAACCAACATCCTGCGTTCTTGAAGTTTCAGCTACCGGCCTTTGTTGGTGCTGTTGGCGTTGGTGCTGTTCGCAACCTCTCGCGGCGACGGTTTACGACTTCAAGGTTCGATGCCTAGCGCTTGGGGTTCAAGGTTTGAGGATCAATGCTCAGGGCATAGAGGTCAGGAGATGGGAGATTTGTATTGCATTAGTTATTACGTTGAACTGTACTTCTCACACTGTATCCTACTTCAAATGCATCGTGTTATGAAAAATGGCTTTAGTTTGGACGTGCTCGAAAGGACTTTGCCGTACGAACCTGCTGTGAAAATTTTTTCTCCATGCCAGGAAAATCTCAACCCTAAACCCTGCCCCAAACCCTGAGAGCTATGACGAAAGGTGCTTGGATACCGCGAGGCTGCCAGATCGAGCTTTTGAGTTAGGGCTGACGGCTTGGATGAGTTTACCAAACGTTGGGTTTCTAGGTGGGGCTTTTAAAGCTTTTGAAAAATACTAGTAAATAAGATCCTCTTAAGCCCAATGAGGGAAAATATAAAATGTCCCAAAGCCCTACCTAGGTTTAGGTTGAGGTGTTTTGGGGCTTCGGGTTTCGGATCCGCGAAACTTCGACAACTCACCCTCTGGTCCGGGACGAAAGAGCCAGGGCAAGGTACATCGCTCAGCGATTTCAGCATCGAAGCCGAAACCTGCGACATCCGGAATTGTGGCTTTCTGCATTCGGGTTTCGAGCACTGGGCCCATCTTGCTCCAGCTTTTGAGGTTGCTTTCCCTCCCTGGAACTACCAAAACCTACCTTTTTTTGTAGGGTCCCTATACATTCTATCTTAGGGTTTGTAATAAGAACCTCCAGAAAAATTGGTGATGCTACTTCAAGGTCCTACCTAGCAACGCCGAGCCAGCATTGCGGGGCGTTTGGGGTTCAAGGTGGAGGGTTCCGAAAACTTTCCCAGGACGAATCAGGACGAGATAGAAACACATTACATTAATCTGCCACAATTGGATGAACAATTGAAATCTGAAACCGCACACTGTCTGCTTCATACATCCATAACCCTGCAACCTCGACACCTGAAGCCCAGCTATAACCCTAAACGACTGAAGCTCCTGTGAAACCAGAATGGCCAATCATACCTCCAGGGTTTAGGCTTACGTGGCTTCGGGTTAAAGGGTTTAGGACTCTTGCAACGGTTCCAACATTTAAGGTTTCTACAAAGGAGTTCAGGGGACGAAGGTTTCGGTTTATCGTCGACTGAAGGTAACCGTAAATCCTAAACCCCTGAACGCTAAACCCTAAACCCTAAACCCCTTTTTTGAGCAGGGACTGCAATGCACCAAGCCCTGAATCCCTTCAGCCAAGCTTCAAACCTAAACCCCAAAACCCTAAACCCTAAACCCCTCCCTCTCTCTCTCTCGCGTGCTCAGGGGGTCCTGTCAGACGCAATGCTCGTTCTCTGAACGGAGCAAACCCCTAAAACCCTAAGCCCTAAAACCCTAAACCCCTAAACCCCTAAAACCCTAAAGGTCTGTGCTTGCATTGGCAACTCAGTCCCAAAGTCTCTGGTGCACGCAAACAGCCCCCCGGATCCTACGGAACGACGGAATCCCTAAGGGTCCAAGTACCTAAAGTGTTTTGTTTATAGGTCTCATATACAAATATGTAGACATGTATCCCTAAGGGTCCAGGTACCTAATAATCATATACTCTCTTGAATATTGAGCTACTTAACTACTATCCTAAACCCAAGTACCTAATAATCATATACTCTCTTAAAATATTGAGCTACTTAACTACTATCCTAAACCCAAGTGCCTAATTATTGGGTCCTTTGGACTCTTAGGGGAATAGTTGAATAGTTGTTCAAGCAAAGCACACCGGAGGAACATGAAGGAGTGCTCCTTAGTTGAGGGGCTTTGGTGTTGAGTTGTGTTGGTATGGTATGGTGATATTTTCAGAGGCCCGGACTAGGATACAAGCTTCCTGTGGTATAAGGGCTTTAACAGCTGCAATAAGGTTCCTTCAGGTTCCGTATTGTAGCTCTGCTAGAAAATACCTCAAATCTTATTCCAACTTTTACTGCCCAAGTCTTGAAGTTGCTATTCTTAAATTCTTACGGCACAATAGTCACTCAAACCGGAACCCCTAATCCGCCTGGACGCCCATGAATCTGGCCATGGACCGGACGACGCTGGTTGCGTTGTTGACGAAGTCCTTCCACGCGATGGGATTAAGGTTGCAGGATGCAGAGAAATCTAGGAAAACATCAGGGCTCCGTTTTTTTTTCTGTTTTCGTAGCTTTGTAAGGAACCTAGGACGACAAGAAGTGGAAACGGGGCCACTAGCAGACTTAGCCTAAGCCCAAAGCCTTGGAGGCTTCTCTAAGGGTTTCGATTTGCAACACTGAGAAATTCTCTCTTCTTCAACAACCGGGCCCCAAAAAGTTCAAACTTTTTAAGATAGAGCTAATCTATAAGGCCAAAAAGTTTAAAGTTCCCCCGTTCACTCTCTAAGAATTTAAAACTGGCTCGAGAATGTTGGTGCTTGCAGTTGAGGGTGACAGCGAGGCAATAATGAGATGTACGAAAGATGTCGACGGGAAATCATCCTAGATCCTTGACAATCACACCCTCGTATACAAACAGTGGACACTAGTTTGGAAAAGCAGGCACCTTTAAAAATACCACGAATGGCACAACAAAGACTTCCCAAGGTCCAAAGCACCTGTGCACATGTGGCACATGTACTTCCGCTAAGTCTTCTATGTAGGAACAAAAACCTCACGCTTGCCTAGAACCTTGAGTGCAAATCCTTTGGCTCATTGGTGGGTAAAGGGATAGTACGGCTAATTTCGCGACCCCCAAGTTGTAGAGGCCATGGCGCCCTCCAACGGTGTGCCTACGGATGGCCGACGGAAGATGAGCTGAACTGGTATGGTTTCGAGGCTCCTCAACCCAGCCCTCGCCGAAATCCCAGTTGCAACATTTAGGTTTTACAGATTCGCTCTTGTGAATCATCTCCGCAGCCTGCCCCCCACCCCCCCAAAACAGCAGCAAACTGACAAACCCAGAACCCATGATCTGCACTCCCAAGGTCGCTACTCCCAAACCATGACAGCGACCAGCGCTGTTGAAGGAGTCCTCGAAGAAGAAAACGGCTGCAAGACTGTCATCCTGGGCTTTGAAGCAAAAACAAGGGAGAATAGAGCTATTCCGCTTGAAGTTTGCATGGAAACTCAACGCCAACAACAAGAAGCACACGGCACAGCAGTCCCAAGCCCAGCGTCGATTTCTCGGATCTGCGACACGATACGATGCCGCCAGTTCACCCAGCGCGACACTGGCTGTATGTGCCTGCGCCATGAACTCTGAACAGGGAAACCCTGAAGCCCAACTCGCAAAGCGGCTGAGCTTTGTGGTGAGGGTTTCAACGAGTCACCTCAGCCCCACACTGCTGACGGCGCTATCTGAGGAAGTGTGCTCACTGCTGCCCGTTAAGATGCGAGTCTAGCCTAATGTCGACCTTTGACGAGCATCGTGCGCAGTGTTGGGCAGCCGCAACCCACAAAGGCAGCAAACATGGACACAGTCTGGTTCATACTCCGGCTCAGTCTTAAGACGTATACCTGTATAAGACCTACTATCTTTCCGACCTACCCGCTAACTGGGGAGCTCTGGTTTTAAGGAACATTTCGCACACAACAGGTGTTGGGAGCTCTGACAAAGATTCCAGCTTTGGGCTTCGAGCAAGAGCCGGAAGCCCTTTGCTGCCATCAAAACCACGAGCCCTGATACCCCAGCCCCTGGCACTCGTAGTATTGCTGGCTTAGGGCTCGTAGGCTTTGGTGCTTTAGTTGCAGTGGCCCGCGAATGAGTAGAATGCTCGTGCCCATCGTTTACATTGCTATGATGGCTGCTACGGTGGAGGCTGTGATTCCATGATTCGGGTAAACCCTGAGACCAAAAAAATCCTGTACCTTTACGGCATCATTCCTGAATATGAACTACAAGCCATCCCCTTCACCAGTCAAATGATTGTCCGTCGGCTCACGGACTCTGAACCCTACACCCCCTCATATCTCCCTCTCTCTCCCTCTCCCTCTCCCTCTCCCT